>CM031243.1:193754438-193756938 GCA_018340775.1 Taxus wallichiana var. yunnanensis
CGCCTCCACCGTAGCTCCAAGAGGACACGTGGCACCCTTTGATTGGTTGCAGCTGGTGGGGATGCGGGAAAAATTAAATTCAAAAAGTTTAAATCCAAAACCTAAAAAGTTTAAATTCAAAAAGGGTCCACCCTCCACCGTGCCACATGTCATTTGATTGATCGGCCGCGGGGTAGGGATGCGTGAAAAAAATAGGGAAATTTTTCCCAAGGTAAAATTTTTAAGAAATATAAGTTTAAATTTGGTCCCCCCAAGGCACCATGTGGCAAGTCCCGATTAGTTGCGAGATGGCGGGGCCATGAACTTTTGTGGAAATTTTTCCAAAATCAAAATTAAAGTTAACAATTAGATTTATTTTATTTTTGAATGCCAAATTGAAGTAAAACTTCAAATGGCCATAACTTGAGCTAAAAAACTCAAGTTTTAGAAAACAAGGACTTTTGGAAAGCTCTCGATGCCCTCTTTACATAGAAAACATAAAATTTACTTTTTGATCAATTTAAAGGGTCAATTTTGTAAAAATGATCTGTAGACTTTTAATTGGCAAACTGGCCATTTTCAACTTTTCAATTTGATTAAATTCAGTTTCCTCCTTCACTCAACATGTCAAACAGACATGGAGTATTGATCTAGGGAGGGTTTAGAGTGTTTTTGAAGAGTTAATTTGCTTAATACATTCAAGTTTGAATTTTTCCACCAATGATAGGAAAATGATCATTAGAGGGTTTGTATTCGAATTAGCAATGGTTAGGTCATTTTCTTAAGTTTTCTTTGTCAAATTAAGTTCTTTTATAATGTATCATGTAAAATTTTAAGGTTCCCAAGTTGATTGTTAAGTGCTGGTCCAAAATGTGCATTTTGTATAAATTTGCCGCTTTAGAATTTACAATACCAAAGTGATCAATTTTTTTAAAGGATCCATTTATTGATTTCATCATTTAAATGTAACAACTTTTTCTAATATAGTCTAATACATTCAGCTAATTCTAACAATTCATTCCCAAGTTAACATTACAAATTTTGATTTCAATTTTTAATATAATTCCAAGGATGCAAAAACAATATACTTCCTTCCTATGCATTCTTCTTTTCAACAGAGATTTCAATCTTTAACAGCAAATCAAATCCAATACACAATACAATTTTGAGAACTAATGCAATCCTTTATTCATTTCCAATACAACTTTACAATTTCTCTTTTCCATTTAGTTTCAAATACAGTTTATAAATTTTACAACACTCTTTCACATTCCTTTTTAAAACAAAGAAGGGAACATAACTCTTTACATTACACATTTCACTTTCAAACTTTCCTCATCAATACAAGCAACTTCTCATTACAAATAATTATACAATTCATCCACTTCAAAGTGGGAAGGAATACAATAAACTTTCTCACAAGGAGGGACTATCAAACTGCACATTTCTTGGCTTCAAAATAGCAACATGCTCCATTTCTTTTTTCTAAATTTATCACAACAAAGAGGGGGAAAGACAACACTCTCCACCCAACCAAGACATACAATGAAAGGATAAGCCTTTCTTCATCATAGGCCCCCGAGCCCCAACCAAGATACAATAAAATATGCAATTCAACCATGACAACAACTGGCTTCCACAACACATCATTCTTTCACATACACATTTCCTTTTGAAACATGAAGCAACACAAAACAAACAGCAGTTCACAACTGCATTTAGAAACATTTCAAATAGAACTCAAGATTGATCATGCAAGCCAAAGGAGCAAGGCCTATGGGGGAAGCTACTTATGCCTCCCAATGGGAATTGGGCATCCACAATAACAAGCCACCAATAAAACATCACACACACATTTCCTTATGCCCCCCACAAAGTAAGAAATGCAAGCTATTTGTTTTCCATGGTAGATCACAAACCCAAACTCCCTCCACAAAATTCTAATGCTAATGGCATTCCTTATGCCCCCACAATAATTACCCATAGCCTTCTCCTACACCTTCCCTAAGGTAGTCTACCCAACCAGCCAACAAATAAATCAAAGCATTTTCCATACACACAACACCACAAGAAAATAACAACAATAAAAGAGAGTAAATTCCTACCTCTCCATGGTGACTTTTGCTCCTAACAGCAAGCTTCAAATGCCAAGAAAACACAGTCCAAAACAACAACTCACAAGCATGCAAATATTTCTCCAAAACTTCCTCCAAAATAAGAGCTCCAACAAGAAAATGCACCCCAAGGAAGAATGCAAAAAGGTTCAACAACCCAAAACAAGAAGAGAGTTTGAAATATATAGAAGGGGAAAGAAGAGGATGATGTGGATCCATGTAGGATGCCACATCACACATCCTCTCAAATCAACACAAAAGATAAAATCCAAACTCCAAGGCTTAATAAAGAGGTGGGTGAAAAATGACAAGTTACTTGCACACTCCAAAACATCCCACACCTCAAGGGACGGCCATTAATTAAAAGGTAAGAAAGTGCAGTTAAAAACATGCACAAGATGAATAAA
>CM031243.1:193761938-193777680 GCA_018340775.1 Taxus wallichiana var. yunnanensis
CAACAGCTTCCACAACACACAACATTCTTTCAACATTTAAATTTTCAATAAACAATAGTTTACAACTGCATTTGAAAACATTCAAATAAAACTTAGGCTTGATCATGTAAGCCAAAGGAGTAAGGACTATGGGGAAGCTACTTATGCCTCCCAATGGGAATTGGGAATCCACCAAGAACAAATTGCCAATAAAATTTCACCACACATATCCTTATGCCCCCACAATCCCTCCTTATGCCCCCATAGATTTCCTTATACCCCCACAAGTAAGAAATGTAAGCTATTTATTTTCAAAGGTGGATCCCAAACTTAAACTCCTCCACAAAATATGATGCCACTAGAATTCCCTTATGCCCCCACATGGATTCCACATAAGTTTCTCCTACTATTATTCTCATTAAAAACAACCCACTTAATACACATGAACAACCTAGGTTTAGTCGAAAATTATGGAATAATTTTATTTTATTTTATTTTTTTATTAGGAGTTAACGACCAAATTCTCAAAGATAATTAAATTTCAACTCGATAAGTTTTCCCATTACAATAATTATTAATTCCACATTATAAAGAAACAAGTCTAGTAATCCACTCCTAGCTCAAATCTCCTTAGGGATTAATTTAATCACTGATTACATTGACATTTTAGCTAAATATTCCCTTATAAAAAATTTAGGGTTAAGGGACAAAAACAATTAAATACCCAAGGTATTTAATTCCACAAGATCTAGGAAAAGAGCAAGGTTTAATTACAGTGAGGAAAGGATTACAAATTTAAAATCATCAGAGTAAGGTCTCACTTACCCACTCCCAGAACTCAATTAAGAGTGTTTGCAACTAGGTTGCAAGGCTACAACTACCACTCATAGATTCTGGAACAAAACAAATCCACTAGGAACAAAATTTTCTTTTATTAGCCATTATCAGAGGTCACAAGGTCCAAATTTTAGGGTTAGAAGTTTCAGTTAGGTTCAGGGAGTAATTTATCTCCATACCCACTCTCTAACAAGCTCAGAGTTTCAACTTGATTTTTCTCACATTTAACACTTTCAAATTTTCTCTAAATTATTTCCATTGGATAGGAAATTTTCTCACCTTTCTCGGTGATATAAATAAGTCCTCCGAACTCCTTATAAAACTCCAGTTATGGTCATGTGGACTTTAGGGGTAAAATTTTCCCCCAAGGGGACACATGTCAAGAGGGGAAAGAAACCCATTTTTTTTTATCTGGATGGCGGGTTGTGGGGTGGTATTTGCAATTTTTCTTACATAAGGAAAAAAATCTAACTTGCACGTGTGCCCCCATGAGACTGCTAAGGACACGTGTCAAGCTCAGGTGTGCGCGGGTAAAACGGACCGCCGGGGACACATTGAATTTTTGACTTCCGGGTTAAATACGCAAAGGGCACAAACAACCCCATGCCTCCGCCTCGCCCAAGGCAGCCACATGGCGGCCATCCATTAGCTACAGTCTCTAGGGTGGTGGAGAACTTTAAGAAAATCTTCCAAAGGGGTAAAAAGACTAAGTAACAAAATACTCTCGCACTCGCTAAGCCACGTGGTAGCATCCTATCGGCTGTGGGTTGGACGGGATGCGGGGAAATATATAAAAAATACCCAAAAGTTAATTTCATAAATGGATTAAGTTGTAAAATTTTCACCCCTCTGTCAGTGTCATGTGGCAGCTGTGATTAGTTGTGGGTTAGCGGGGATGCGGGGAAAGTTAAGAAAATTTTCCAAAATTTTCAAAAAGTGCAAAGGAAGAAACAGTGCCGTGCTTCCGCCATTGCCTCATGAGGCCACGTGGCAGCTTCCCAATTTGTTGTGAGTAGGAAAGGTGCGGGGAAAAATTCAAAGGGTCATAACTTTACTTAGAAATCTCATTTTTGGGAAAACGAGGACTTTCTAGAAAGCTCTCGATGCCCTCTTTGCACATGAATCATAAATTTTACATTTTAAAAAATTTTAAGGGGTCAATTTTATAAATATGATCTGCAGGCTATTAATTAACAAAATGGTAATTTCTAACTTATAAATTTGATTCAATTTTATCCCCCTTCACTCAACATGCCAAAAATACATGGAGGATTGTTCTAGGGAGGATTTAGAGTGTTTTAGGAAGGTAAATTTCACTTGTTTGATTTCCAATTTACATTTTTCCATCAATTGACAGAAAATGACTATAAAAGGGATTGGGCTCAGTTTTGCAATGTTTTAAATTGTTTTCTTAAGTGTTCTTTGTCAATTTGAGTTCATTGATGTCTTAACATGCTAATTTATAGCATTTTCAAGTTGATTATTATGTGCAGTCCAATCAGTGCATTTTTATTGAATTTATTATCGGTTTATATATTTACAACAAAGATCTATTTCTTTTAGATCTATAAATTAGTTTTATCATTTAATTGTGGTATTTCATTTCTAAAATAATTCAATACATTTAGTTACTTTAAACAAACCATTCTGGATCAAAACAAATTCTAAATTTCATTTTTACACATTTCCAAAAATACAACATTATTTCCACATGCATTTCTTCTTTCCAAACAGAGATCTAACTATCTCTTTAGCCATACAATGAAACATTGAATTCAATCCAACAATGCATATGAGAGTAGGTCTTGTAATTCTTTATTAATTCAAAGGGAATACATCCTTACATCTTTCCATGTTTTGAATGCAAATAACACATTTCTATTTCTTTCTTTCCAATAACAGAACAAAATATAATTATCCTTCACATTCGAATGTACAACTTCATAATAAAATTACATACATCTTTTCTTCACAAAATACATGTTACAATTTCATCCTCTGTAAGTGAGAAATGATCACACAAGAATTTATTTCATTAGGGGTTGGCATAACCGCATTTTCCTTTTCTCCAAAAAGATAATGCAACTTCAATTTTATTCCAATTTGATCACAACAAAAGAGGGGGAAAGGCAACGCTCTCCACCCAACCAAAACATCCAATGAAAGGATAATCCTTCCTTCATCATTGGCCCCCGAGCCCCAACCAAAAATACAATAAGATGTGTAATTCAACCCACGGAAACAACTTGCTTTCCACAACACACATCATTCTTTCAACATGCATAATTCATCTAAAAATACAGTCCAAAAAAAATATCACCTCTCAAATCGCATTTGAAAACAATCGAACAAAACTCAGACTTGATCATGCAAGCCAAAGGAGCAAGGTCTATGGGGAAAGTTTATTATGCCTCTCCAAAATGGGAATTTGGGCATCCACCAAGAATAAACCGTCAAAATAATTCATCACACACATGTTCTTATGGCCCCCACAAAATCCCTCCTTATGAGCCCCACAGATTTCCTTATGCCCCCAAAAGTAAGAAATGCAAGCTATTTCTTTTCTATGGTGGATACCAAGTTCAAAGTCCCTCCAAAAATTATGATGCCGATGGCATTCCCTTATGCACCCCCACATGGATTCCCAGAGCCTTTTCCTACACCATTCATATGGCAATCTACCCAACCAGCCAACAGACATAAAACATTCACCATTCACACAACACACAACAAGAAAATAGAAACATAAAATAAGACTTAAAATCATACCTTTCCATGGTAGATTTTGTTTCCAAACAACAAGCTTCAATTCCCAAAATACAGTCCTAAAACAAAAATATCCCAAGCATGCAAAGCTTTCTCCAAACTTCCTCCAAAAACAAGAGCTCCAACCCAAGAAAATGCACCCCAAAGAAGTTACAAAATGATTCAACAACCACAAAACAAGAAGAGAGTTTGAATTTTATAGAAGAGGGAAGAAGAGAGGATGATGTGGATCCATATAGGATGCAACATCACACATCCTAAAACTCAAACACAAAAGAAAAAGTTTCATTTTCTCAAACACAATAAAGAGGTGGGTGAAAATATGACAAGTTACTTGCACACTCCAAAAAGCCCACACCTCAAGGGACAGCAAATTAAATAAAATGTAAGAGAGTGCAATCAAAAACAATGCAACATGATTTATAAAATGCATTAAAATGGTCTACAATCAGCCTTCCAACCATAGGTATGGTTGGTAAATTAAATTTAGAGGTATGGGACAAGTTTTACTTGTCCCACAAGCCTCCAAAAATAGCCCCCAAGGAAAAATTCGAATTTCCATGGAGGTGGAGTGTTTCTTACTCCAAAATCTGACTTATACAACTCTTACACACACTTACACATCACTTACATATTAAATACAAAGAGCCAACAACTTCCATTATTACTTTCCCATATCCCAATTTGATTTATTTAAATTTTAACCATATGATTTCTCACATTAATCTACCACAACATAATTAAATAAAGAAAGGAACACATCACTAATAAAATACATACAACAATAAATAAAATTTAACCACATTAATAAAATACACAAACCCATGGTCACATATAAAGGAAATCCCCCCCATGGGAATCCCTAACAAAATACAACACACACACTCAAGACATGTTGCCATGGTGACCTTATCGAATTCACCTAGAATTCCATTGTGGCTGGTCTCCAATCCCCCAATGTTTTTCGTAATATTTTAACCTAAAAAACACAAATACCTCCTTTGGCCTCGTGGCCATATCAGAATGTCCAAAATGAATATATAATATAATCACAAAATCATCTATACATATGAATCACAACAATCATCAAGGCAATCAACAAAATCATTTACAATTTATATCCACAACTATATCATCATCAAATAATTTCCATTTTCTAGGTTTACTCAAAATATCAAATATCACATGTCCGAACAACATCTACAATATAACCATGTCCGAAAGCATGTCAACATCTATATAAAATGTCTCCAACAATCATCATGCATCATATATGAATTAGATTCAACAATAATCTAGGATCTGACATCTAACACCATACTAAATCCAAACTATAAGAATGTCCATCATATAGTCTATAGTATCATGATCAGAATAAAAGTGTCAAAGGGAAGTCACAAGAACTGATGTGGAAACAATGCAATAGAGAAAGGATCATGCCCTTTTTATAATTGTTTTGCTTCAACAAGTGTGGGTCTACATAACTCAAGTCTGGTCCAATATAATTTAACAAGAAGAAGGGAGATTGCAAGGGATGAGTTCTAAACTTTCAGCATGCAAGGCTATGAACATTTAAATCTAAGGAGTAACTTTATGCTATCAAACAAGATACAACACATAACAATATAACATGAAGAGTTCCAAAAGATTATTAAGAGTAACCACCAAGTAAGGGAATTACAGGGAGAATTTCCATAAACTTGAGATGACCACACAGTTTCCCATTGATACAACATACCACATTAATAAAAGTTAAGGTTTCTACACGTTTAAGCCATGATTTCAAGGTTTGTTGTCTAGACAAGGCTAGAAAAATCAACTATGACCAAAATTTTAAACGAGGAACAAGTCTACTCAAGGTCCCACAATTTGAGGATCACACAGGATGAGGTTAATCAACAAGGACACCTAAATTAGAAAAACATTTAAAATCATGGAACTATTCAAGGAAATCACTTATATAATCTTGAGAGGGTACAATCAAATTTTCATGGTAATACTAAGCAATTTCATGACCACAAGGTTTCCTATAGTTTGATTTTTTTACACTTTTGTTTTAAGAATTGAACACACCAAACAACCAATCTAAAGAAGTCAACCGTTTAGCAAAATAAATATATATACATATATATTTATATCTCCCCTAAAAACTAACATATCAATTCAAGCACCATACATTAAATCACAATGGGATTTATTTATCTTATTTCCTACTCAAGCTCGGAATAACCATAAAGATATTACAAGAAACACCAAGGACCACTCAAGGTCACTAGGGAGAAGAACAAGTAACAAGGGGTCCAATCACAATCCAAGGGTGAATAAAATCATCTTGCACTTTCCATCCTAATGGGAAAAAGGGGCTAAAACAACAAGGTGACCCAAGAAAATATGAAGAAAATAAGTCTTCCCAAAGTTATTTTATATCCTTAATATATGTTGCCTTAAAATTACAATAACTTAGGTCTCCAAGGACAAGACAACACGCAAGGGGGTGATTTTCAAACAATAAATAAGTCTCAATTCGAAAGGACCACAACTCACATTCATCAAGATACAGAAGATAAGGGAATGATGACCCAAAACTCCCACAAGAAAGCCACATACATTGATGGACAAGAAGTAATAAGCAACTAGAACACATTACTACCCACCAAGTGTTTCACAATTTCAAGTAGGCGACAGAGCTATAGGTTCAACTATATATTGTACTCAATACACGTAAATTTTACCCATTTTATAAATCAAATTATTTATTCAAAAGTTGTAGTTTCACTTGTTAAGAACATTCCTTTCATGTTTCCTTAGTTACAAACTTCCTTCTATTATGACATCACCAGTTTACGTTATAAAGAGCACCACTAAGGTGGGCATGATGTCTCACCATTCTGTATAGGTAGAGAGCATTTATTTTTACTCGTAAGGAAGGTGGATGGACAAGGTTTCCTTTCTATTATTCTACATCGTTTTCACTTCTTCTATTAATCTACCAAGGGTATAACAAGGATCACTTCCCTTTTTCTATGTTTTAGTTTATTTGTTGAGTTCCAAGGTCAAGTCTCCTTAATTATAGTTTAATGGAATTTTTGTTACTTCATCTTATCAATCAACTCTTAATGAGAAGGAAGGTTCAAACATATCACATAATTACTTATATGAGCTCGATACTATTCTCAAACAAACAACCATTCTTCATACAAACCAAACCAATAAATTACTTGCCACTCTTATCTACCAACCATATATGTGAATGATAGTAACATAACTCCACGGTGGATATACTTCTTTAATACAACCTAAAACGATTGTGAAAACATCTTCTGTCTCAAAGTAATCCTCAAATATACTGAAATCATTAATGATCATCAACTTATATTCTAACTCGACTTGTAAAACTACAAAGACTGTATCAACCATTCTAATACTGACCAAATATTAAATGAATATCTATTTCTGCATCATCTCCAAATAGATCTACTAATATCATTACTACAACATCAAACACATCGTCTGAATCAAAGACGTTCTCAAACTCATCAAAATGATCTATATTTAAAAACTTCAAACTTCCATTAATTCTGACAAGTACATGGACAGATTTAAACATTTCTTACTTACAAACATGAAGAGCTATATATATAGACTCTGAATTCTGAAATCCTTCCTTTCTTCTACTCCAGATGTATCTCCCAAATCCAGCGTAGTGAATGAAATGAGGATGCGCTATTAAATAGGCAACTCAAAGCTTTTCACCGGATACGGGAAGACCGGGAACCGGAGCAAGAGGTAATCGGTAAGATTCCTCAGTGAGTACAGCCCACTCACCAAAAGCAAGACACGACACCACCCAAAGGTACAAAGATGCCAATGGGTCCACCACGCACCTACGAAAGCAAACTACCGACAACAAGCCTGTCGGATAACTTTATTAAAAGCAGGATAAGAAGGAATCCTGAAAAGAGAAGATGATAACATGCCTATCATCATGACAGATAGTGCGGAGCGCACTAAGTTATTCGAAGAGGACAGTGGGTCCCTGAAGGTCAATCATCATCATCGAGGATGATGTAGAATCATTTCTTGTCGGTGCGCCAGGAAGTAATCTTTCATGTTGCTCCAGCCATATGCGAGATATTCGCGCTGTACCATCTGTGTCAGGTTGCAAATGGCGCCGTGTAGGAAACAAATAGTGATCAAGGATTCTGAGATCTTGATCAGGAGCTGGTGGTCGCACGACCATGGTGTGATGCAGAAGAATTCTCCTCCAAAGAGTTGCATTTGGTCTTTCAACCAAATTCCTGTGATTAACCTTAATATAATAATGTGCTTTAACATACCATGGGATCTTACATTGAATAATGATATTTCTGGCTGTATCCGGATGCACATTCAACAGAGGAGAGTTAGATAACTTAGAAGGGAGAAACTTTGAAAGAAAGTACTTGAAATGAGAGGAGATGTACTTCTGTCTCCCGAGAAGGAGGTCGGTTCCATATGTCCTGCCTCGCAAAGGATGCTCTTCGTGCCACATCCTTGAAAATTCGAACCGCCATAATGTATCCTTTCTCGTATCACCGCTTGAGTCCGAGACCTTCGATCGGTAGGAAATCCGGTTGCTGATTGCGTAAAGAGATCGCCATTGCCAATGTAGGCAACACTTGACCAAGGGTTCTGCAAGCTATGAAACTCATGACACTGGAATGTCGGGATCATAAAGTTTACATTCAAGTTCGACATCGCGAACTCTTGTGTGGTTATCGATCTCGAGAAACTAGAAGAGTTTCGCTTCTTGTGACATTCTGTTGTCACAACGGACTAATGCATCAATTTGATCCTTTGCATGTCGATGGTCCCATACAGTGCCATGGGATTCGTGGATAACCTGTGTTACGCTGATATTCTTAGAAGTGTTGAGTTCCCTGCTGACAAAGTCTGCAAGAGCATTCTGTTTGCCTGATATGTGCTCTACCTGGAACTCAAAGTTGTCAAACCAAAGACCCCATCTTTGAGTCTGTTGAAGGCTACCTTATTAGCTGGATCTCCGCCATCTAACCTTTTTCTGAAGTCTTTGAGGTCAGATCTTAATATGAATTCTTCATTTTGTACGAAGAACAGGAAAGCCTTAATGGCCTTTTTGGCAGCTAATAATTCCTTATGGGAAGAATGATAATTTAACTCAGAGCCTTGGAAAGCTCCTGAGGCAAACCTACATACCTTCTCTTTATCATTCTCGGCCTTTTCCTTGAGTACAGCTCCCCAAAATTGTTCGCTGGCATCGCATTCAATGATCTTCTTGCCAGGTCCTGGTAATGACATTCGGGAGTTCTTGTACTTGCTTCTTAATTCTTTGTACTGCTCTGGTCATGTCCTGGTTCCATCCAGGAGCATTTTTCTTGAGTCTACTGTTTAGCAGTACACGATCAGCTGCTATGTTCTGGTAAAAACCAGCAACATAGTTGATACATCCTAAGAAACGTTGCAATTGTTGTTTCTCTAGGATCTGGTCAGGAAAATTCTGAATACTTGTAATCACATGCTGCTGCATAGAAATTGTTCCTGAACTGATACGGATACCAAGGAAGTCTATTTCTTCTTTAAAGATTTCCATTTTAGTGGGAGACAAGCAGATCCCATTTTTATATACAGTCTCATAAAACTTTTCTAAGTGAGTTAAATGCTCTTTTGGAGACTTAGAAAATATGAGAATGTCATCAATGTAAACAATTAGGAAATCAGACAACTCACCGAAGATTCTGTCCATGATCTTCTGGAAAATAGAGGGAGCTGTCTTGAGACCGAATGGAAGAACTTTCCATTCATACTGACCACCTGGTACAATGAAAGCGGTTTTATACATATCTTCATTGCGCAAGAACACTTGCCAAAACCCGCTCTTTAGGTCAAACTTGCTGTAGACATGAGATCCTTTGATTCTTCTCAAGATATCATCTTTGGCTGGAATAGGATGCTGTACAGCAGTTATAAACTTATTCAGTGGCTTATAATCCACTACAAGCCTTTTCTTACCTCTGATCTGTTCAGATCTCTTGTTCACATAAAAGGCTGAACATGCCCATGGTGAATTGGATTCTTGGATGAATCCTGCTTTGATCAGTTTCTGTATCTCACCCTGGCATTCCTTTCTCTCTGCAGGGGGCATGCCTTTATGATGTGCTTTGAACTTTGGTAGCACTTCATTGCCCTTGTCATCTTTGATCATCTGAAGATCCAAAGTACAGTAATGCTTCTTTCTGCTGATGAAAGCATGTGGATCTTCGCTGCAGACGTTCTTCTTAATCCTGGAAACTATTTCTTCAATATTAACAGCATTGTTAGAAATAGATTTATGAATCCAGGTATTATTGACAGTCTTTACCTTTTGAGGTAAAGGAACAATACTCTGAAAAGAGTATCTTCTGGGAATGGAGATAGGAGGCTCAAACAACTGTATACTGTTCTGGGAGATGCTGAATGTATTACATTGCTGCAGGAAATCAACTCCTAGAAGACAGTCATAATTCTCCATATTGTGTTGATAGAATTCTATGTCAATAGAATGTCCTTCAACATCTAATTTTACCTTAGCCATTGATTTGACTACCTCTCTTTTATCAAATCTGATTTTGGTGTGGGTTTTCACCCAACAACACTAGGAGAGCGTCTCTGTCTGATAAGGCTAATCTCAGCACCAGTGTCAATCATGGCATCCAAAACATAAGGCTTTATATTTGGAATGCATATAGTGATTGCTATAAAGGGATTCTGGGTGCAGCTTAATGTACATACCTTTGGCTGTGATGGCTGGTCATCTCCAGTTGCCAGATTATGGTATGTCTCTTCAAGATTCTCTGTGGAATCTTCCTTTTCACCTTCTTCCTCAGCTATGAGCTTGCTATATTCTTCAGTTGCCTTAGCAAGCACCTTCTCAAGTAATTCTATCCTGGATCTTCTCCAGGTCTTGTACATCTGCCTTGAAGCTGGATTTTCTGATGATTGTCCTGGCTCATAAGAGGAATAAACAGGAGGACTGATTCCTCTTCCTCTTCCACGCCATGCTCCAAATCTTCCCCTGGTGGGAATTTGTCTTTGCCTGACTCTCTGCTGGAATGGAGGCCGTATTGGAAATGCTTCAAAGGGCTCTTCTATTTCTGATTCAGCTCTGCTCTGTGCCTGGCTCTGCTCCAATTCATTCTGCCTTAAGTATCTGTCTTGCAGATTTCTGAGCTCTTTCTGGAGAGCTATCTTCCTTGTTGTATCCCAAGGGGGACAACTGTTGTAGACAGATTCTAGACTTTCAACTTGTCTTCTGAGCAAGTCTGCACTTGGTGGTATCATGGGATGGACAAAGTCAGATACCATATTGATACTGAAATGAGTAAAGGAAGGAATTGAACTATACCCACTGTCAGTACTATCTTCATCTGTTGAAGCTTGCTGAATATTATTGCAATTTTCTCCTTCAATGGAGACATATGATATATCAGATGATAAACTATCAGTGTCAGAAATAAAAGCATATTCTTCTTCTTCTATGCCTTTACTGGTTAAGGCGTTTACCTTTGCCTTACCTTTCTCTGTATGTCTCTGTGGACACTGATTAGCATAATGAGCATCTTTACAAATATAACAGGTAGGTTTAAACCTGTTTGATTTACCCAAATGTTTATACTTACGAAACTTGTATTTCGCTCTGGGTTTACCTTTCTGGAACTGCTCTTTATATTTTCCTTTTCTGAATTGCTCTCTGTACTTATGTTTCTTTTTCTTTTTCTGCCGCCACTCACCCCCTTTTGAAAAAAGACAATCTTTGCAAGAAGATTTCTTCCTGGAAGATTGGATTTCTAGTTCAGGACAACCAAAGGGTTCTAAAGCATACTGATTGCAGAAAGTATTGCTGAGAGCTTTTTGGTGCTTGAACGCTTGTTTGCGTTCCCATTTTTCCTTGCACAGCTTGGCATTGCACTGATCTATTATCTGATTAATGTGCCCAAAACTTAACTCTGAAGTTTTCATTCCATGCATGGCCTTTCTGTATTGTGTAGCAAAGAAAGGTGGAAATGACTCTATGTAACGGAGACGCATAGTCTCATCGTTAATGTTACCTGAACTGTAATATAGCTTCTGCATGAAGCATTGGTATTCCTTTATGCGAGTCATATCACATAAGCGAGCTCTGAGGAACATGGCTGTGTTCATCATCTTATCATCGTCTATATTGCCGATGAATTCTCTGATAAGAGCTGCTGTGAGGCCAGTGAAACCTGTATCTAATATTTCTGCTTTGTTGGGAAGAACATCCCACCATTCTTTAAGAATGCCTACAAAGCCATTGACTATAGTGGCAGCAATATTTTGAGGTGTTCTGCCATAGGTTTCTTTTTGAGTGTTGCCCCATCCTATCATGGCATGGATTATTTCCTTTATTTCAGCCACTGTCTTGCATTCTACTCTGTAGAAATTGGGCTGAAGTGTTTGGACCTTTGTGGTCGACTGGAAGCCTGGAGTACTAGCTTTCACCCATATGTTCATCAAACAATGGTGGTGTGAATTCTGGATTCTCAATGTGAGATTCAGTACCCTCTATGCTTAGCATGTTTACCTCTTTGTCCTTAAAGAACAGAGGTTTATATTCTTCTAGAACTTCCTTGTATGACTTCTTAGGAGTTGGACTGGCTAAATTCTGGACTTCTGTCCATGAGACGGCTTGTGACCAGTCACCTTCTTTTCTAGGTGTTAGCCTACTATTCAACTCATTGATCTTTGGAAAGATCTTGGGAAGTTCTTGAGTTAGACACTTTTGGATATCATCTATCCTGCTGTGTGTCTTTTCATTTTCATCCTGAATTTGTGACAGACCTGATTCTAACAATTCATTTGTCTGTTGTTGTTCTGGCTATGATTGTGCTTTTCAAACCAACTGTATGATCAACCAAGAGGTTGAACTATATCTGTGACTCTGTGTGTGACTGCCTCTGGAAGGCTTGTAGTAAGACTCTGTGTTGTGCTTTCTATCTTCTTAATGATTCTTCCATTTTATCAAATCTAGAATTTAATAATCTTAAAGCACCAGCAGTGTCTCCTTTCTTTCTCAATTCTATAGCTTTAAGTGTTCTTTCCAAACTTGAAAGCTTTTCAGATTGAGAACATACCTCATCATTCACAGATAAGAGTGCCTTGTTGGTCCAGTTGAGCATTTTAGAGCTTTCAGACGGCTCTATCTCCTTGTTGACTGCTCTTTGATACTGTAATACATGCCTTCCGGTCTCATCAGGGAAATCAGCTCATGCTGCCGATCCAGTAGGAGGAAATGGAGTCCTCGTACTTGTAGAAGCCATATTGATTGTAGGCCCGTTGACAGGGGCATATTTCTGACCGACTAGCTTTTCTTGTCCGAGCACCATAAAAGTCAGTAGAAGGATCATGGGTTAATGATCTATGGCTACATAAAAATATCTTTTCATCTTCTTTCTTAGCCTCTTGAGGCTTGGATGTTTCACCAACTGAAAAATAAGAAGATGTAGAAGCTAGAGAGTTGCTTCTATTTAAAACTCTTTTACTGTCAGATGCTTTGCCAACATCTCGAGTTCCTTCAAACTGAGTGTCACATTGTTTCGCTTCCGATACTTTAGCAGCTTGCATTTTCAAGCTTTGGCTGAGATGTCTGGACAAACTTCTTTGCAAGGGTCCATTCTTTAGGGACCTTGATGTCAGACCATGAAATTAACTCAGGTTCAATCTTCTGAGTTTCTAAGTTCACGTGTGTCACCACGCTACTGCCTTTGGACGTGCCGTGCTTAACAGCTGGGTTCATGGTATTTACTAGACGGTAAATGATTTTATAATGGACGGCAAGAGGACAAGATCCTTTGCGCATATTCAAGCCTGTGGTAGCTAAGTGCAATTTTAAGACATCCTGCAGAAGGTCTTCTTTGGTTAAAGACACTGGGTAGTTAGGGTATACTTCAAAGGATACAGGGCCTGTATGAAGGCCAGTTTGGACTGCGGCTAACAAGCTATCCTTAAAATTGTCAAATCTTAAATCTAACAGACAACATAAAATACTAGCATTCAAACCGCGGCGAAATAAAGGTGTAATTCCTATTTGTACACAGCCGATATGAGCAAATTTGTAAGTGGTTTGACGCTTAAGAGACTTGACATCAGCTTTATCAATTAAAGGAATATTATATTCACAACTAGAACTCTGTGAAACCTGAATAACAGATTCCCTAGTCTTAAACACCGTGAAAGCATGAAACCCGAATGAGCTCGAATACCATTCTAAAACATAAACATACTTATATGAGCTCGATACTATTCTCAAAACAAACAACCATTCTTCATACAAACCAAACCAATAAATTACCGCCACTCTTATCTACCAACCATATATGTGAATGATAGTAACATAACTCCACTACGGTGGATATACTTCTTTAATACAACCTAAAACGATCGTGAAAACATCTTCTGTCTCAAAGTAATCCTCAAATATACTTAAATCATTAATGATCATCAACTTATATTCTAACTCGACTTGTAAAATCGCATAAACTCGTATCAACCATTCTAATATTGACCAAATATTAAATGAATATCTATTTCGCATCATCTCCAAATAGATCTACTAATATCATTACGACAACATCAAACACGCCTTTCTAATCAAACACTTCCTCAAATTCATCAAAATGATCTATATTTAAAAACTTCAAACTTCCATTAATTTTGACAAGTACATGGACCGATTTAAACATTTCGACTTACAAATATATATAGACTCCGACTTCAAATCCTTCCTTTCTTTTACTCCAGATGTTTCTTCTTCATCCAAGGTATTGTTTCCCAAAATCCAGCGTAGTGAATGAAATGAGGATGCGCTATTAAATAGGCAACTCAAAGCTTTTCACCGGATACGGGAAGACCGGGAACCGGAGCAAGAGGTAATCGGTAAGATTCCTCAGTGAGTACAGCCCACTCACCAAAAGCAAGACACGACACCACCCAAAGGTACAAAGATGCCAATGGGTCCACCACGCACCTACAAAAGCAAACTACCGACAACAAGCCTGTCGGATAACTTTATTAAAAGCAGGATAAGAAGGAATCCTGAAAAGAGAAGATGATAACATGCCTATCATCATGACAGATAGTGCGAAGCGCACTAAGTTATTCGAAGAGGACAGTGGGTCCTGGAAGGTCAGAATCATCATCATCAGAGGATGATGTAGAATCATTTCTTGTCGGTGCTCCAGGAAGTAATCTTTCATGTTGCTCCAGCCATATGCGAGATATTCGCGCTGTACCATCTGTGTCAGGTTGCAAATGGCGCCGTGTAGGGAACAAATAGTGATCAAGGATTCTGAGATCTTGATCAGGAGCTGGTGGTCGCACGACCATGGTGTGATGCAGAAGAATTCTCCTCCAAAGAGTTGCATTTGGTCTTTCAACCAAATTCCTGTGATTAATCTTAATATAATAATGTGCTTTAACATACCATGGGATCTTACATTGAATAATGATATTTCTGGCTGTATCCGGATGCACATTCAACAGAGGAGAGTTAGATAACTTAGAAGGGAGAAACTTTGAAAGAAAGTACTTGAAGTGAGAAGAGATGTACTTCCTGTCTCCCAGAAGGAGGTCGGTTCCATATGTCTGTCTGCAAAGGATGCTCTTCAGGCCACATCCTTGAAAATTCGAACCGCCACAATGTATCCTTTCTCGGTATCAGCTGCCTGAGTCTGAGACCTTCGATCGGTAGGAAATCCGGTTGCTCGACTGCGTAGAGAGATCGCCATTGCCAATGTAGGCAACACTTGACCAAGGGTTCCTGCAAACTATGAAACTCATGACCTGGAATGTCAGGATCATAAAGTTTACATTCAAGTTCAGACATCGCGAACTCTTGTGTGGTTATCGATCTCGAGAAACTAGAAGAGTTTCGCTTCTTGTGACATTCTCGTTGTCACAACGGACTAATGCATCAATTTGATCCTTTGCATGTCGATGGTCCCATACAGTGCCATGGGATTCGTGGATAACCTGTGTTACGCTGATATTCTTAGAAGTGTTGAGTTCCCTCTTGTGAAAGTTTGCAAGAGCATTCTGTTTTTGCCTCGATATGTGCTCTACCCGAACTCAAAGTTGTCAAACCAAA
>CM031243.1:193787780-194125280 GCA_018340775.1 Taxus wallichiana var. yunnanensis
TAACGTTTAGGGTTTAGGGTATAGGGTTTAGATTTTTGGGTTCAAGGTTAATTATTTTAGGGTTTATAGTTTAGGCCTTAGGGTTTAGGGTTTAGGGTTTTGTTGTGGCAAATTAGTAGCACCCCTAGATGCAAATCAGGTTTCTAAGTTGATGTTTCAGGGGATCCGGTGTGATTGCACAACATTGAAACCTCTCTCCAAGTGTGGGACTTGTAAAATGAGAGAGGAATCTCCTGATTAGAGGTTGGTTCCTCAAACTCCTCCGATCGATCATCATTTATTTGCACAATTGTAGATTCTTGAATCCTAATCCTACTCTAAATTCCAAGGAGACAGAGATAGAAAGTGTAAAAATTGAAACTAAACTAATAGGTGATACACCAAGGAGTGGTGAACACTTCTTATTCATGCAAATTGACACAATTTCATAAAATGCAACATGAAACACCATACACAGGCTGATAAGATGCAATTAGAGGTCTGAAATGAAGCAAGACAATACAAACAAAGGACTGAAAATTGATCACAGAGTCTGCACTGTCATTTTTCACTGTCAAAATCCTTGCATTTGCAACATCAAAGAGGCAGAAACCTGTTACAATCATGAAGAAGGTCTGATACTTGCAAAAATCACTTGTTGAAGGTGAAATAAGAAGCTTGCTATCCAAAAAAAATGTTCAACCTCAAAAAATGAGCCAAATCTAGCTTTTACAATGCATGGGTCGAGCCTAGGAGAGAGAAAATGTGTAAAAAACGTGGAAGCCATTCCCCATTGAATGAAGATGCATTAAAACAGCATGGGTGTCCTTACAGACCCATGCCCTGACATTTTTGGCCATGCTGAAGAAGAATGTGACCCATTTTGCATTAAAACTGGTTGTTGAAACGTCATTTCTGGCCATTACCACGTGCCAGAATCGTTTTTGATTTTCTCTCTCCAAACTCCACCAAAATGCAAAATTGACCCTGGAATCTTGTAGAGAATTTCACCAGCTTTCCATTGATATAAAGAACGTGAAAAACCGAGCTCTGGATCGAAAGATATGGCGATTTGAAGTTTTAGGGCAAAACAGGGCCAAATCGGGTCGCTTTGATATTTTTGGCCTGGACACGTGGCGAGTTCTGATTGGCTGCGGGCCTTCTAGGGAAAATTTCCCACAAAAACTCCGCCGAGCCATAACTTGAAAAATACATGGAGTTAGGAGGAAAACTTTACCTTTCTAGAAAGCTAAGAAAGAGCTCTATCCAATGGTGCCATTTCCAGAAGGTTTTGAGTGCCTAAAAGCAAAATTTTGTGACTGAGGCACAAGAGAGGGAAGAATGAGAGGAGTTAGCCACAAAATGAGCAGGGGCACATTTTGGATAACAATTTTGGTGACTCAGAGGGGTCATCTATCTGCTAGATGAAGATACCAGTTGCCTGAAGTAGCCCATTGGGCATGGAGTCATGAGTTGTAGCCTACAAACTGATCTGAACTTTGAAAACCTCCTCTCTAAGCCACTTGGAAACCCACTGAAATGGACTGCGCAAGAGCAAAACTAGCACCACAAAAACTATGTACAAAACTAAATGTCATACATGCTCCAAATGGTACATGCAGAGTGTGCACAAGCACTTCTTTTATTGAAAGAAAACCTACCTACTCTACCCTAATGGAAACAAAGATGAGCTAAACAAATCCTGCAACTGGTTGTGCAAAATAGCTTCCTTTCTTCAAAATTGGCAACCATGCAACTAATTTGGCATTGAACATGGCTGATTGGATGAATGGAAAATCAATAAGAAGCTGGTCTTCCACCCAAATCATCAAGGTATTAGCTGAAGGAAAATTCAATACCTCTTTTAGTTGTTCTGCATTTGTATTGGAGAGGTATGACAGCTAATCCTTGGTTCTTTGTAGCTCATCCTCATGCTTAGAAGCAAGCATGATTGGTTGTGACTTATCCTTTGGCTCCAATAAAGCCAAATACCTGATTGGGCAAGGTATGATCCGTTTGATATGCCCATAGCTCTAATTTTCAACTCCAAAAATGGAGTCTTCTTGTAGACCTTCTTGGGTGGGTGATGTGGAAGCAATGGTAGAACCTTTCTTCCCTTTCTCCTCTTCCAATGAAGAACATGAAAGATTAAAATCTTCCAATATTAGTTCCAAAGCGCTGTTATAAGATGCGGGCTGCTGCTGAAATGAATGCTCTCCTTCATGACAAAGAAGCTCAAGTATTTGGGACGTGGAAGATGAAAGAGAGAATGGTGGAAACACAATCGGTTCTTCTTCATCAAAACAATCCTCCAAATCTGATAGATACACTACCTCATTATTGTCCTGATGCAAATGCTCAACTTCCTCCATAGTGTCCTCTTGATCTGTAACTTGATCATCATGGTTTCTTTCATCCTCCAACATTGAGTTTGAGAGATCAAACTCTTCTTCAGCACTAGAACACGAGAGGGATGAAGTAGAAAGAAGAACTGAAGGTTCTCCTGTAGCCTGCCTTGTGTTCAAAGCCCTTGGATCTGCACTTTTCTTCTTCACAGCTAGAATGTGCTCCTCTTCTTTCACATTTGGAGCAGCTTCTCCCTCCTCTACTACTTGAAGGCAATCTTTCTCTTGATAGAACTCTTCTCCTAGCATGAAGTTTGTCAAGTCAAACTCTTCAATCTGCTGCTCTAGAGGACAAGTTGGGACTGCAAGATCTTCTTCTGAGATTTCTTCCTCCATGGCTGATTGTGCAACTTGAATTGAATCGGCATTCCCTTCAAATAGAGTGCCAACATGGACACTACTTTCTGAGCAAACTAACTGCTGGTCTGCTTCTTCTTTTTGCTCTTCTTCTGCTGTCACAAAATCAGTCCTAACCACTACTTGTTCTCCAACTCCAACCTCTTCTGAAGGCTTAACCATCAAGGGGATCTTTTTCATCCCAAATTTAAGAGCCCAACTCTTCAGACTTTGAATTTCTTCATCTTTGTTTGGCTTCTCTTTTTGTTGTTGTTTTCCTTGACTGGCATTCTGATTTTTATCCTCCCAACATGGATTTGGGAATGCAAGAGGAGAAGTGGATTGTAACTCAATTGATTTGGCAATTTTTTGTGGTGGTGGAGGAGGTAGAAACTCTTGTTTCTTTGGAGGAGAGGGTATTTCCGTTAGCTCTTGTGGAGGGGATGACTGTTTGGAAGGAAAGGGGAAAGAAGAATTGAGATGGGGTGGAAGACTAGGGGATGGCGAAATGGAATTAACTCCTGGGGCAGCATTGACTGGATTTAGAATTTGAAATTCCAAATGAGATGATGCTGCTTGAGTAATGGGAAGAGAAAAACTAGATGATGGTGTAGAACTTACCCATTGACAAGGTTGTTCAACACCAAGTGTATAGGCCTCTATTTCTGCTGTCCATTGTGCAAGTTGGGGCAGCATCTTCATCATAAAGTCCAGCTTCTCCTGAGGGCTGAAGTGTCTTGGAAAAGGGCCTCCCCATGGACAAGGAGTCCTGTAACTAATTTTGAAAGCCTTCATTTGAGCTGCTGCTCTTGATTGCACCATCTTTGCCTCCATCTTTTGGATTTTTTCCACAAAATCTGCATCTTCCATTTGATTTTCTTCATTGCATGCGTACCCTTGTTCTTGATGTGCTTCACAACCAAACTGACTTTGGCACTGCTGCTCATATGGGTAGACATGCTGATTTTGAATTTGATCAAAATGCTGATTTTGAATTTGATCAAAATGCTGATTTGGAGGATTTGTAAAACATGTTGGAGGTGTGATATATTGCTGTTGTAAATGTGAATTCCATGATGGAAATGAAGTCATGATTGCACAACTTCATGGAATGGAAAAGAATGAAAATGATGGAAAGAAGAATGGATGGAAATGAATGGAAAATAGGTCTGCAACTTAGAGAATGAGTTGTTTACCAGATGGAGTCACCAGATGTGCTTTTGAAAGTGCCTCCAAAAGGCTGAATCCTTAACAGGAACACACCAACCTGTCAAAGATAAAGTGAAAGACCTCTAAGGTCCCACTGGGCGTGCCAAAACTGTTGTGGCAAATCAGCAGCACCCCTAGATGCAAATCAGGTTTCTAAGTTGATGTTTTAGGCATCTAGTGTGATTGCACAACATTGAAACCTCTCTCTAAGTGTGGGATTTGTAAAATGAGAGAGGAATATTTAGATTAGAGGTTGGTTCCTCAAACTCCTCACGATCGAGATCTGTTATTTGCACAATTACGAGAGGTTTTAATCCTAATCCTACTCTAAATTCCAAGGAGACAAAGATAGAAAGTGCAAAAATTGAAACTAAACTAATAGGTGATACACCAAGGGAGTGGTGAACACTTTTAGTTCATGAAAATTGACACAATTTCATAAAATGCAACATGAAACATCATACACAGGCTGATAAGATGCAATTAGAGGTCTGAAATGAAGCAAGACAATACAAACAAAGGACTGAAAATTGATCACAAAGTCTACACTGTCATTTTTCACTGTCAAAATCCTTGCATTTGCAACATCAAAGAGGCAAAAACTTGTTACAATCATGAAGAAGGTCTGATACTTGCAAAAATCACTTGTTGAAGGTGAAAGAAGAAGCTTGCTATCCAAAAAAATGTTCAACCTCAAAAATGAGCCAAATCTAGCTTTTACAATGCATGGGTCGAGCCCAGGAGAGAGAAAACATGTAAAAAACGTGGAAGCCATTCCCCATTGAATGAAGATGCATTAAAATAGCATGGGCATCCTTACAGACCCATGCCCTGACATTTTTGGCCATGCTGAAGAAGAATGCGACCCATTTTGCATTAAAACTGGTTGTTGAAACATCATTTCTGGCCATTACCACATGCCAGAAGCGTTTTTGATTTTCTCTCTCCAAACTCCACCAAAATGCAAAATTGACCCCGGAATCTTGTAGATAATTTCACCATATTTCCATTGATATAAAGAACGAGAAAAAGCCGAGCTCGGATCGAAAGATATGGTGATTTGAAGTTTTAGGGCAAAACAGGCCAAATTGGGTCGCTTTGATATTTTTGGCTTGGACACATGGCAAGTTTTGATTGGTGTCTTGGCCTTCTAGGGAAAATTTCCCTCAAAATCTCCACTTGAGCCATAACTTGAAAAATACATGGAGTTAGGAGGAAAACTTTACCTTTCTAGAAAAGCGAGAAAGAGCTCTATCCAATGGTGCCATTTCCGAGAAGGTTTTGAGTGCCTAAAAGCAAAATTTTGTGACTAAGGCACAAGAGAGGGAAGAATGAGAGGAGTTAGCCACAAAAATGAGTAGGGGCACATTTTGGATAACAGGTTTATGATTTAGGGATAAGGGATTATGGTTTAGGGCATAAGGTCTAGGGTTTAGGGTTTAGGGTTTAGGTTTTAGGGATTATTGTTTATTTCTTAGGGTTTGGATTTTATGGTTTAGGGCACAATATATATGGTTTATGGTCTACGGAATAAGGCCTAGGGTTTAGGTTTTAGGGATTAGGGTTTTTGCTTAGGAATTATGGTTTATAGCTCGGGGTTTAGGGATTATGGTTTAGGTCACGGGATATAGGGTTTAGGGTTTATGGTTTAGGGTTTAGGGTTTAGGGCTTAGGGTTTAGGGTCTAGGGTTTAGGGCTTAGGGTTTAGGGTTTAGGGTTTAGGTGTAGTGCCCACTTCCCTTTGACACTTTTAGATACGATATTTATACTTGATCTTATTATGGACACTATTATGTTTTGTTTTAGTATGATGGATAGATGTTAGATCATGGATTATTATTGATCTGGATTCAGTTATTATGCATGATGATTATTAGAGACATTTTTATATGTGGATGATGGTATACTGTTTGACATGGATATGTGATGGATAATTGTTCGATATGTGATATTGGATAATGTGAATAGAAATAGCACAATAATTAATTGATGATGATATAGTTGATTACTTAAACTGAAAATGATAATGCTGATTTATTGATGTTGTTGTGATTCATATGAATAGATGGGTTTATTAGTATATTTATATCATTTTGGATGTTGTGATATGGCCACAAGGCCAAACGACGTATTTACGTTTTGCGGGTTAAAATATCACAGCAATGTCGAGGGATTGAGACTAACCATATTAGAATTCTAGGTGAATGCAACAAGGTCACCATGGCAACATGTTTTGTGTGTGTGTGTGTGTGTGTGTGTTGTTGGGAATTACCATGGGGGTGAATCACCTTTGTATGTGACCATGGGGTTGTGTATTTATTAGTGTGGTTTCTTTATTAATGTTTACATGTGTTTATTTTGTGATGTGTTACCCTTTTTAGTAGTTATATATGTTGTGTTAATGTTGTGAATAATCATGTATTAAAATAAATAAATAACTATTTCATAAGAATGTAATTAATTAATTTGTTGACCTTAAATGTAATATTGTAAGAGTGTGTAAGAAAGGTTGTAAGAATGTGTAAGAAATATGTAAGATAGATTTGGAGTGTGAAACACTTCATCCTCTTGGGAAATTCGAATTTGTCCTTGGGGGCTATATTTGGAGGCTTGTGGGACAAGTTAAACTTGTCCCACACCTCTTAAAATTATTCACCAACCATACCTATGGTTTGGAGGTTAAATTTAGGCCTTTTTAATGCATTTTGAAATGACTAATTGTAAGTTTTAATTGCACTTCTCTTACATGTTTTAAATTTAGTCCTTTTGGAGTATGGGTCATTTTGGAGTGTGTAAGTTATATTGTCATTTTATTTATTATGTTTAGGTGAATGATGTTGAATTTGTTCTTGGGGTTGAGGAAGAATGATGTGGCATCCCACATGGATCCACATCATCCTCTTCTCTTCCCTCTCCTTTAAAATTTGAACCCCTTGCTTGTTTGAGGTTGTTGAAACTTTGCATACTTTCCTTGGGGTGAATTTCTTGTTGTTTTGGAGTCTTGCTTGTGGAAGGAGATTGGAGACCATTGCATGCTTGTGTGTTGCTGATTTCTGGAATTTTATTGTGGCATTGTGAAGCTTATTGATGTTAGAACAAACTCCATTATGGAGAGGTAGAAACTTGAACCTTTTAAAATGCTTTCTTTCTCTTGCATGCATGTATGAAATGGTGATTGTTGTTATGTGTGTGTTGGCTAGTTGGGTAGACTGCTTAGGACATGGTGTAGGAGAAGGCTATGGGGATTTCAAATGGGGGCATAAGGGAATGCCAATGGCATCAATTTTATTGTGGAAGGAGTATGGGATTTGGATCCACCATGGAAAAGAAATAGCTTGCATTTCTTACTCTTGGGGGCATAAGGGAGAAACTTTGGGGGCATAAGGAGGGGTTGGGAGGCATAAGGTTTATGGGATATGATATGTTATATTGGTGGTATGATTATTGGTGGATGCCCAATTCCCAATTGGGAGGCATAAGTAGCTTCCCCCATAGATCCTTGCTCTTTTTGGCTTGCTTGATGAAGCCTCAGTTTTGTTTACACTTGTTTAATGTAGTTGTGAACTACATTCTTCTTGAAATGTGTTTTGAATGTGAAAATGCTGCATGTTTGTTATGGAAGCCTTTGTTGCCATGTGTTGTATTGCATCTCTTATTTCAATATGGTTGGGGCTCGGGGCCAATGAGGAAGGATGGATTCTCCCTTCTCATTGGATGTCTTGGTTGGGTGGAGAGCATTGCCTTTCCCCCTTCTTTGTTGTGATCAAGATGAAAAGATGAAGAAACTAGCATGTTGTTGTTTTGCAACAAGAGGAATATACAACTTGATCCTTCTTTTTTGAACAAGTTATTGTAATCCTTCCCACTTTGGAGTGGATGAATTGTATAGACATTTGTAATGTGAAGATATTTGTATTGATAATGGAAGATTGAATTGTATTGTGAAATGTAAGGAAGTTATATTCTACTCTCTATTATGGAAATGAAATGTGAAAGGATGTTACATGCATTGCATTTTGTATTTAGAAATCAAACGAAAACGTGATAAGTTGTAAAAATTTTATTTGAAATAAATAAAGGAATGCTTCACTTTTTCAAACTTACATGGTTGTATTGGAATTGAATTGCTATTGTAAATTAAAATCTTTGTTGAAAAGGAGAATTCGTAGGAAGGAAGTATATTGTTTTTGCATTCTTGGAAGTATATTAAAATTAAATTAAGAAATTGTAATTTTGACTTGGGAATGAATTGTTAGGATCAGCTGAGTGTACTAGACTATATTGGAAATAAGTTGTTACATTTAAATGATGAAATTGATAAATAGATCCCTTAAAAATTTAATCATTGGCATTGTAAATTCTAAATTTGGCAAATCTAAACAAAATGCACAGTTCAAACCTGCACTTAATAACCAACTTAAAAATGTTATGGAATATCATGCTAAGACAATAAGGAACTCAATTTGACAAAGAAAACTTAAGGAAACAACTTGACCATTGCTAATTTGAATACAATCCCTCTAACACTCATTTTCCTGTCATTTGACAGAAAAATACAAACTTGAGTCAATTGGACAAATTAACTTTCCGAAAACACCCTAAACCCTCCCTAGACTAGTCTTCCATGTCTGTTTGACATGTTGAGTGAAGGAGGATATCTAATTTAACCAAATTGAGAAGTTGAAAATTGTCAGCTCACTAATTATAAGCTTGCAGATCCTTTTTGCAAAATTTATGAATTTAAACTTATCAAAATGTAAAATTTATATTTCTTATGTAAAGAGGGCATCGAGAGCTTTCCAAAAAGTCCTTGTTTTCCCAAAATTGAGCTTCCTAGCAAAAGTTATGGCACTTTGAAGTTTTGGGCCTTGGCGGGAAAATTTGGGAAAATTTTCCGTAATGCGAACCCTGGGGCAAAAATTTATCACTTTTAAAAATATTTAGGAAATTTTTGAAACTTTTGGCTTAGGAAATTTTTCACTTTTTCCACCACTGCACGTGAGCCAATCATAGGTGCCACATTTCCTCACGAGGTACTCGGCGGAGGCATGTCATTTTATTTTGCCCTTAGCCTTTTTGAAAATTTTTGAAAATTTTTCTTCTTTTCCCCCGCCGGCCCGCAACCAACCAGAGGGTGCCATGTGGCACCTTGGGGTGATAGTGGAGGAGGGAGAAATTTTTCACCTTAGAATTTTTTCCTTTGGAAAAATTCCATAAAACTCTCTATGGCCTCGTTGTTGCAAATCAGCAGCACCCCTGGATGTTGATCAAATTTCTAGTTTGATCACCCTATGCATCCAGTGTGATTGCACAACATTGAATCCTCTTCCCAAGTGTGGGACTTGCAAAATGGAAGAGGAATCTCCAAATTAGAGGCTGGTTCCTCAACTCCTCTAATCAGCTAATTCACTTGTATAATTGCAGAGGTTTAAACTCCTAAATCTACTCTAAATTCCAAAGGGACAAGGATAGAAAATGCAAAAAAGAAAGAACTAATGCTAATAGGTGATGCACCAAAGGAGTTGTAGACACCTGATGCTACATGAAATACACAATCCATAAGGAAACACAGCACAAAACATGCACAAATGCTCAAAATGTAATGAAAGATCAAGAAATAAATGATAGATATATGAAAGGATTGAGGGATTTTAATCACAGAACATATATCAACATCTCAAATCCAATACAGTACATTACAGTGATCCAGAGGCAAGAAAAGGTTTTGCATTACATGGAAAGGTAAAATTTCTTCACAAATTCTGCCAAGGAGGAAGAAAAAGGAAGTTGCAGAGCTGAAAAATGTCTCTCCTTTGCAAAATGAACTCATTCTGGCTTTTACAGTGCAAACCACGACCCCAGGAGAGAGAAACACGGGAAAAAGTGCAAGGGGTTCAACCATTTACCAAAATTCCATCAAAACAGCATGGGTGCCTTGAAAGACCCATTCCTTGACATTTTTAACCATGCTGGGAGAGAATGCGAGCCATTCTTCATTAAAAATGGTGGTTGAAACGTCATTTTTATCCATGACCACGTGCCAGAGGCGTTTCTTGATTTTCTCTCTCAAAAATCCACCAAAATGCAAAAATAACCCCAGAATCTTGTAGATAATTTCACTAGTTTTCCATTTATATAAAGAATGTGAAAAACCGAGCTCTGGATCGAAAGATATGGCAATTTGAAGTTTTAGGGCAAAACAGGGCCAAATCGGGTCGGTGGGAATTTTTTTGAATTTTTACCTTTTTGGTCATTTGGAAAAATTTCAAAATTTCCCGCGCCTTGCCAGTCCAGTGCCACGTGGCAAAATTTTATTGGGTGCGAGCCCCTTCCCGCTCCATTTTTCTTTGTTTTAGCCTTTGGAAGATTTTCCAAAATTTCCCCGCCGTGCCGACGAGCTGGGACACGTGTCACGCTCTGATTGGGAGCGGGCCCATTCTTTCAAATTTTCATGCGGGTCGCTTTGATATTTTTGGCTTGGACATGTGTCAAAACCCCATTGGATGTGGGTTTGACCCTCCTAAATTTCCTTGCATGGGCTTGCTCTGAATTTTTTTGCCCCAACTGACACGTGGCATGTTTCTATTGGCCGCAGGGCCATCCTTCAAAAAATTTCTATGTGCCAACACTTAGCCAATTTTTCAAAATCTTCCCCTGGACACGTGGCAGCCCCTGATTTTTCGACGGGCCTGCGGGGAAAATAATTTCCTTTTGAAACCTTTGCCAAAACACTTGGTAAAAAACCAAGTTCTCCTCCGACCCCCGCCACTTTCTTGGACACGTGGCACGTTCTCATTGGCTGCGGGCCTTCTAGGGGAAAATTTCCCACAAAAACTCTGCCGAGCCATAACTTGAAAAATACATGGAGTTAGGAGGAAAACTTTACCTTTCTGGAAAGATGAGAAAGAGCTCTATCTAATGGTGCCACTTCCAGAAGGTTTTGAGTGCCTAAAAGCAAAATTTTATGACTGAGGCACAAGAGAAGGAAAGATGAAAGGGAGTTAACCACAAAATGAGTAGGGGGCACATTTTGGATAACAATTTTGGTGACTCAGAGGGGTCATCTGCCTTCTGGATGAAGTTACCAGTTTCTTGAAGCATCCATTGGGCATGGAGTCATGAGTTGTAGCCTAAAAACTGATCTGAACTTTGAAAACCTCTTCTCTGAGCCACTTGGAAACCCACTGAAATGGACTGTGCAAGAGCAAAACAAGCACCACAAAAACTATGTACAAAACTAAAGGTCATACATGTTCCAAAATGGAACATGTAGAGTGTGCACAAGCACTTCTTTTACTGAAATCAAAACTACCTATCCTACTCTAACTTGAAGCAAAATTGGGCTAAACAAACCCCAGAATCAAGTTGGGAGGAATAGCTTCCCTTTCTCAAAAGTTGCAACCATGCAACTGATTTGGCACTGAACATGGCTGATTGGATGAGTGGAAAATCAACAAGAAGCTGGTCTTCTACCCAAATCATCAAGGTGTCAAATGAAAACAAATCCAATACCTCTTTTAGTTGCTTTGCATTTGGATTGAAGAGGTATGACAGCTGATCCTTGGTACTTTGTAGCTCACTGTCATGCTTAGAAGCAAACATGACTAGTTGTGACTTCTCCTTTGACTCCAATGAAGTAAAATAACTTATTGGGCAAGGTATGATCCATTTGATATGCCCATAGCTCTAATTTTCAACTCCAAAAATGGAGTCTTATTGTAGACCTTCTTGGGTGGGTGATGTGGAAGCAATGGTAGGACTTTTCTGCCCTTTCTCTTCCTTCATGGCAACATGGAACTCTTCTATAGTGTGCAACTCCTCGTTATTGATTGCAACATCTAATGAAGTTACTTTTGCATTGTTGTTACCTGCTGTAATACATTGTTGGCTTTGGTGCTCCTCCGTTGTAGCTTTTGGAATATCAAATTCTTCCACTTTGATTCAAGAGGCATGTTGCAAACCTGTAGGCTATTGTCCTTGAACTCTTTTGTCCATGGTAGCAAGTTCTTGCTGTTGGAGAATGAATGGTGAAGAAGGAAACATGGTAATTTCAGCTAGCTCTTCATCTAAACATTCTTCTAAGTCGATGGAAAATTAAACTCTTGAATATCTTGTTGCAGCAAAGAAAGTCTCTCCCTCTTGTATGGTGGCCTCCAAATCTACATTTTCTTCACCTGTATATAACTTCATTTTCAAACATGAAACTTGTCAATCCAAACTCATCCCAAAATCAGATTGTTGGAGAGATGAAGTGGGAGAGAAGCATGAAATTTCTTGTGCCTTTTGCTCACAATTTGGACCTGTTTTGTTCACCTCCATAATGGCTTCATCAATCAAATCAGCCCCTTCAAATGAAAGCAAAAATGTATCAATAATGCTTCCTTCTTCTACTATTGTAAAAACTAACTTGACCTCATCCATTTGCTTCTCAAAGATGGGATTTTGAGATGGTTTTCCTTCCTTCTCGATGGCTGATTTTGCAGTGCAAACTAGATCAGCATTTTCTTTGGGTAAAGTGCCAACATGGACACCCAACTCATCACCAACAAACTACTGTTTTTCTTGATTGGCATTCTGATTTTTATCCTCCCAACATGGATTTGGGAATGCAAGAGGAGAAGTGGATTGTAACTCAATTGATTTTACAATTTTTGTGGTGGTGGAGGAGGTAGGAACTCTTATTTCTTTAGAGGGAATGGCTATTTGGAAGGGAAAAGGATAGAAGAGTTGAGATGGGGTGGAAGACTAGGGAATGGAGAAATGGATTCAACACTTGGGACAATAGATGGAGAGTTTAGAACTTGACACTGCTGAGATAAAACAGATTGGGAAAGAGGGAGAGAAAAGACATGAGATGGTGTGCTTACCTATTGACAAGGTTGTTGAATACTCCTCTCATACACCTTTATTTCTTCAGTCCACTTTGCAAGCAATGGTAGTGTTGTAATCATGAAGTCTAGCTTCTCTTGAGGGCTGTAATGCCTTGGAAAAGGTCCCACCCATGGACAAGGTGCTCTACAACCGATTCTAAATGCTTTCATTTATGCTTGAGCCCTGGATTGCACCATGTTTACCTCCATCTTTTGGATTTGTTCCAGCAGATCTGCATTTTCTTCTTGACTTCCCTCCTAACCAACATATCCTTGTGCTTGACATGCTTCATATCCAAACCGATTTTGGCACCGCTTTCTTTGCTCATATGGGTAGACATGCTGATTTTGAATTTGATCAAAATGCTGATTTAGAGGATTTGTAAAACATGTTAGGGGTGTAATATACTGCTGTTGTAAATGTGAATTCCATGATGGAAAAGAAGTCATGATTGCACAACTTCATGGAATGGAAAATAATGAAAATGATGGAAAGAAGAATGGATGGAAATGAATGAAAAATAGTCTGCGACTTAGAGAATGAGTTGTTTACCGATGGACTCACCATATGTGCTTTTGAAAGTGCCTCCAAAAGACTAAATCTTTAACACGAACACACCAACCTATCAAATATAAAGTGGAATACCTCTAAGGTCCCAAATGAGCATGCCAAAAGCTGTTGTTGCAAATTAGCAACACCCCACGGATGTTGACCAGATTTCTAGTTTGATCACCCTATGCATCAGCTAATGGAAGAGGAATCTCCAGATTAGAGGCTGGTTCCTCAACTCCTCTGATCAGCTAATTCACTTGTACAATTACAGAGGTTTAAACTCCTAAATCTACTCTAAATTCCAAAGGGACAAGGATAGAAAATGCAAAAAAAGAAAGAACTAATGCTAATAGGTGATGCACCAAAGGAGTTGTAGACACCTGATGCTGCATGAAATACACAATCCATAAGGAAACACAGCACAAAACATGCACAATTGCTCAAAATGTAATGAAAGATCAAGAAAACAATGATAGATATATGAAAGGATTGAGGGATTTTAATCACAGAACATATATCAACATCTCAGATCCAATACAGTACATTACAGTGATCCAGAGGCAAGAAAAGGTGTTGCATTACATGGAAAGGTAAAATTTCTTCACAAATTCTACCGAGGAATAAAAAGGAAGTTGCAGAGCTGAAAAAGTGTCTCTCCATTTGCAAATGAACTCATTCTGGCTTTTACAGTGCAAACCACGACCTCAGGAGAGAGAAACATGGGAAAAAGTGCAAGGGGTTCAACCATTGACCAAAATTCCATCAAAATAGCATGGGCACCCTGACAGACCCATTCTCTTACATTTTTAACCATGCTAGGAGAGAATGTGAGCCATTCTTCATTAAAAACGGTGGTTGAAACGTCATTTCTGTCCATGACCACGTGCCAGAGGTGTTTCTTGATTTTATCTCTCTAAACTCCACCAAAATGTAAAAATAACCCTAGAATCTTGTAGATAATTTCACCAGCTTTCCATTGATATAAAGAATGTGAAAAACTGAGCTCTGGATCGAAAGATATGGCGATTTGAAGTTTTAGGGCAAAACAGGGCCAAATCGGGTCGGTGGGATTTTTTTTTGAATTTTTACCTTTTTGGTCATTTGGAAAAATTTCAAAATTTCCCCACGCCCCACCAGTCTAGGTGCCATGTGGCAAAATTTTATTGGGCACGGGCCCCTTCCTACTCCATTTTTCTTTGTTTTAGCCTTTGGAAGATTTTCCAAAATTTCCCCGCCGTGCCGACGAGCTGGGACACGTGTCACGCTCTGATTGGGAGCGGGCCCATTCTTTCAAATTTTCATGCGGGTCGCTTTGATATTTTTGGCCTGGACACATGTCAAAACCCCATTGGATGTGGGTTTGACCCTCCTAAATTTCCTCGCGGGCTTGCTCGAATTTTTTTGCCCCACCTAGACACGTGGCATGTTTCTATTGGCCACGGGGCCATCCTTCAAAAAAATTTCTTGCGCCAACACTTAGCCAAATTTTCAAAATCTTCCCCCTGGACACGTGGCAGCCCCTGATTTGTCGGCGGGCTTGTGGGGAAAAATATTTCCTTTTGAAACCTTCACCAAAACACTTGGTAAAAAACCAAGTTCTCCTCCGACCCCCGCCACTTTCTTGGACACGTGGCGCGTTCTCATTGGCTGCGGGCCTTCTAGGGGAAAATTTCCCACAAAAACTCCACCAAGCCATAACTTGAAAAATACATGGAGTTAGGAGGAAAAATTTACCTTTCTGGAAAGCTGAGAAAGAGCTCTATCCAATGGTGCCACTTCCAGAAGGTTTTGAGTTCATGAAAGCAAAATTTTGTGACTAAGGCAAAAGAGAAGGAAAGATGAAAGGGAGTTAGCCACAAAATGAGCAGGGGGCACATTTTAGATAACAGGCCCCACACTCCCGCCCTCACCTTGGTGTGAGCCCTCTTCGACGCGCGAGACTGCATGCCTAATATTCCCCTTTCTCCCCTTTGTTCCTGTAACATTCCAAATTTTAAGACTTTAGAAACAAGGGATTTTTTTTTTTTTCGCATGATTATTGTCCTATATTCTAAATACATAATTTAGAGCACAAATTTCATATCAACAATTCATATAACAAATAACCATATGCAGCTGCAATGACTTAGTGAGCAACCGATCTATTCATTCCATGACTCGGTAACTACCGATCTATTCATGGGTAACATTGAGTTTTGAGTATTCTTCTGAATACTTCATGTACTTGGTTCTCTTACCCTATTCTGGTTCTAAGTGATCTACCTAAGGAACCTAACTGAATATTTGTTACCAATATTCATCGGCATCATGATCCTTAGACTAGGTGACATAGGACAATGCAATCAGCAACTTGCGATACTTTGGCCAAAGATTTCTAACATACTGTTCATATTACTTATTCCTTGATGGCATACTCATCAAACTGGAATATGTCCTTCACCCCACTCCACTATTATCTAGAATGTCTTATACTGACTTCATTCAGTCCCCTCACTCAAGGTTTAACTCTAGTTCAAGTTAACAACATAGGTCATGATATAAAAAGGCTCATAAAGACTTACGGTGAATTGGCATACTAGGCTAACCTAGGTTAACCCCGTGTGCCAAGGTACCCTGAGTCCTAAAGGGCTACTTCATATCCTGGCTACTATACTAACCAGCCCCGGAGGAAAATATTGGTCAAGTTCAAAGGTGTGTAGATCTTGATGATCAATGCGAAGGGTGTTACCACATGTTAACTACATTGTTCTATCCTCAAGAAGATTCTAATATTCTTAGAGGTACAACATTGCAGATTGACATGTGTCAACATCCTATAGGATAACCTCGTGAAGATGTACATACCTCCAAGAATTTACTCATGTTAAGTTAAATTTAGGTTAAAAGATGACAGAATACGACACCTAACCAACTCGAGTTCAACACTCTTTAAATTTTTATACATTCTAGGTTCATATAATCTTAAGAACTTTAATTAACTTAAGATTGCTTCTAGATTCGATAGATTTGACCTAACAAACCGTTATCCATAAATAGAACAACAAAAACTTATGTTCCTTTATTCTAATTAACTTAACTAATTAAGGAAGGGCAACAACTTACTAGGTGAAACATGATGAGACTTATTATTATTAAGTCTTAATGATTACCCATCACACCTTCCTCTTCGTAGTTACATTCTAGGGCTTAACATACCATAATGTCATTTATAATTACAATAATTCTTATTATAGTTTTATTTCACATCACAATATTTCATGAATTGCTTAGATGAGAATGATGTATTCTACCACTTGTTTAATCTGCAGCTAACTTAGGATATTTATCTAAATTCCTTTTTATAATACCATCATGAATACACATCCAATCATATAGATAACAAGAATATTATCCTCAAAATATGATAATTTACACAATCTAAACAAGTAAATTTCCATCTTTCAATTCATTTTCAACTTATTCATTACAAGCATACTACAGGAAATCATCCTTTATTTAAAAGGAAGTAACTTTTCTATTTCAATACAACTTAAGAACATATACCAATTCTTCTCAAAATCAACATAGATCAGCCAATGCATTGTATTAGTTTTTACCTTCTCTTATCAATTACAAAGTCCATCTACAAAAATTGCTAGCATGGGTCGATTCAACGAAATGAGCATGATAAGAACTAAGCATTAAAACGAAGTGCAATCCACTAATTGTTTCAATAAAACAAACCTTCTTTAATAAAGAACCAATCATTCATACTCCCAAGCGTAAGTAATATACTTAAAAGAAGAGCAACACAAAAAACAAATTTTAAGACAAGGAGGAACATGATATAAACTATAATACCTGCCCTAGAAATTAAAGTATAATTGATTTCATCAAATATCTTTACCAAACAAAAAACATAATATATTATTGTTTCGAAGTTTTCAATAAAGTACAACACATATCTTTACTATAAGATTCATAAATGTTTACAGCAAAATATTTCAAGTGAAGAGGAAAAGATAGAGTTCCATTGCCATAGTAGATTATCATCAACAAGGCTGAAACCAGAGTAGGCCATGATTTAAACTGTTCCTTTAAAGTAATTCTACTTTAAGACAGAACAACATAATATATTTATCAACAGATCCAAATGAAAGAAATCCAAGGAGAAGTGATAGATTGGCAGTCAGTCGTCTATAAGTTTCAATTTCATTTTCCAGTCTAACTTTAATCTAATTCCAAATCATGTTAGTCAAATGAGAAGTAATCAAGATTAATAAATGTTTTTTCTCATTTCACTAAGAATAGAAATCAGGAGGTTCAAATCAAAGTACATAACCCAACTGCATTATAGAAGGAGTCTTCTAAAATATGATCCCAAACTCAAATAATTTCCTTAAACACAATGGAACAGTTTTACCTTCTAGCATTCATACAGTTTAAGTTCATTAAGGAGTTTTAAGGAAGGAAAACAATGACCATTCCAAAGAAAGAGATAGAGTACCAAAACTAACTTCCTTTCCAAATCATCTCATTCAAAAGCGTAAATTTCTACTTTCGCTTAGAGATAATAAAATAGTCTACCTCATACAAGTTCATGAATTATTGAGCTTCACAGAATATTTCCTTAAAAACCAAACATTCTTCCATTGGTTCGAATCACCACAGATAAGAAGTAATCATGCTATCAATGTCTACTCATAGAATCCTATAAATTCAACAAAGGTGCGTTTGAAACATTTGAAACCAGTTTAAGACTACAATCAGTCTTCCAAGACATGATATACCCTTATTAGACCCAACAAGAAGTAGGAATCTAAGTAATGGCTAACACTTAAGACTGCCCAATATTTTGGCAAGGTAGAACCATCTTAACGGTATGCCAACACATCACTACCAAATATATAAAATGGGTATCCAATAAAAATACAATATCAAACATCAAAGAATAATATGTACAGTCCATGAATGCTTTACAATTCCAGCACAATGCCAAGTATAAATGTCATTGAAGTATCAATACCATTCAAATATATGTAACCAAATTAGGGTAACTATATGTTCCCTTAAAAGTGTATTACAAGATCAAAAGGCCATAATACTTGAACCTACACCATGTTCAAGTTTCAGTTCCATTAAGAACATCAAGTAATAAACGGTGAGTACAGTGGAGGATATTAATACCACAACACAATTTTATAATATGCCAAAGACTTGTAAGACTAGACTGAGAGCAGTGAAAAGTATTGTATACAATTTGAAATAAGAAGAAATGCTTCCATTTTTCCATTAACATTCTATCAACCTTATTTATGAACAAAATAGAGTGTAAGATGCTTAGACAAAGCTCAGAAAGGATGACTCTCAAGTTGGGTTTACAAAGAATCTCTAAATACCATTAACATGGTCAAAAGAACAAGATTCCACAAGTAACATGCAAAAGTGACTTGAGTTACAGTCAGGTTATCCAAAATGATAACAAACACAAGTCCCAGATCAATCAAGTTCGTAGAACTAAAAACAAACCAAACATTATATTGCTTTTTCCTGTGCATGCAGTTTCCATAACTGATAATGTTTTCACAAGGAGAAACACAGATCCAACTATATATGGTTTATCCATGCATGTGAAATTTTCTATCGTCAAATTTCCTCAAGGTAGAAATACAAAACAACAAGACATATATAGGTTTACCTAAAGTGCACGTGAAACCTATTAACAGTCAACGATTTACTCAAGAAGAATACAATTCCCAGCTCCTATACGGTTATATTCATAGCCTATTTATCTATGGATCAAAAATGTAGGCTAACAAACCCTGATAATATCCATTACAGTCCTCTTTATTAAAAAAGTTTCCCAACTGAAGCTAGTATTGGAAAACAAGTTTAATAAGACTGAATTTTACCAGTTCAAATTCACAAGACATGACCAGTTCACCCAACAAACATTTCAAATCACTGAAGAAGCAACCAATGTCACTATTTTTGTTTAAGTATTCATGGTTCCTTTATGAAAAGACAATGTGAATAAAAATTTCCACCGATTTAAGAACACACAGATGCCAAATACACAGAAAACAAGTTTTCTTACAAACCCATCTATCATTTTATTAGCTAAGCATGAATGCATAGATCTTAATAGAGAAAAGTTGTTTTAATGAAAACACTTAGAAGAAAGCAAGAGATTTTAATAGTTAGGGCCTATGATGCCTGACATTGTCACTAAAAATCAAAGAAGACTTCTTAGCTAAGGTCACTTCTTCCCTTCTTCTCCACGAAAGACCAAAACAACAAAATACTTCCTCCACATTGCCTCATATACTCTCCATTAAACAAAAGTAGATTTTTAACCACAAAAATAGCCATGCAATATAGTTTAACTACTGGTTCGAAAAACCAGAGTGTGAGTAGAATGAAAATCGAAAGCATGCAAGTGAAATAGCTCAACCAAAAATTTGCTTGGCATACCTACCAAAGTGGTTCGGGCTCGTCAAACAAGGAAATTAATTGCATTAATTTCCCGATCTCCCGCCCAATATTCCTTGCCACCACTTGCCAAACTGGCGAGCTCCAAATCAAATAAAACATGAATTTCCATTTCTAGTAATACTACCACCTAGGCCTCCACCATCCAAATTAGCCTCTGCCAAAGTTGGCAATCCGTATGAAATAAATAAACCTTATCACCTTTATAAATGTTTAGAAACTATCGCCATTGTACATTCAAACCCTTTTTGTTCCATTTCACATCCTTTAGTTTAGGATAGGTTAGATTGCTTAGGTTAGATTGCTTAGGTTAGATCTTAGCTAGGATTTACATTAGTACCTTAGGATGTAACACTAACCACTAACCTCTAACATATTTCTTAGCAAATAGGTGAGGTAACCCCTCAAATGAGTGAACCAATAATACTATAGTTTAAAGAACTAGGTTAGGTCACCAAATAACTTTGTAGTGTTATGTTAAATTTTTAGTACTTAGCAACCCTTATAACCCTTTGTATCAAGTTTAGGTTAGCAATAAAATTATACCAAGTAACATAGCTTAGGTAGGAATACTTTCACCTAGCTTAGGATTCTAGAAGTAAATCCTTAATAGGCTCTCAGATATCTTTCTCCTATGTTGTGAACAACGACATCCCCATTATTATCAGCAATGACCTATCATGGTAAACCTTCAAGGACCCAAGCCAACATCCTGCTGAATGGAAGTGCATTCACACAAAAGTAAAAGAACTTGCAACAAAAAAGTTCAGTCTAGTGTGAATCCTAACTCATGGAATGTCGATTTTACCATTCAATTCATAGAGAATTACATAAAAAATTCCTTGGATCACTGAAATTGATTCAAGGATGAGTCAGACAAAAGACAAGTTTACAACTCTTAAACTAGAATGTAATTTACCTTCCAAAACTGAAAAGTGGATTCAGAGAAGTCACACCAGTTCGACCATAGGATCTTAAGAGCATAAAATACTTATCCATACAAAGCATGATTTCCAAAAATCAGAGGATCATATCCTTAAAAGGAAAATCACCTATCAACACTTGAATGCAAAGGAGGAAAATAACAATAGTCAAGGGTGTTACATGCTTCCCTCTAAAAAATAATCATCATCCCAATGATTACCTCTTTTAACAATTTACATCATGGACAATCAATTGATTCACCTCTCTTATCCTAAGTCTAGTATTTCCAAACCTCATAGTTCTAGAAATCAATAATAAATAACCTCTTATTGAATTCAAGTAAATATTTTCCCAAAACTGGCTTTCTTATCGTCATTAAAGAATAATTTCATATAATTTTTTTCAATCAATAGATTCAATTCTGTTCAAACAGATATGGAAAAGCAGTTTTATATCCTCCAAAATTTCCCAAGTTGCACTCTCTTTGTTAAATTGGTCCCACTGGACCTTACATTGACTTATTTCTCTATTTCTTAGATGCAATTGGTGAGTTTCCAACACTCAATTGGGTTTAACCACGATTATTCTTGGGTCTTTGACCTACAAGGAATTCTAATTTAACACATGTGATAAATCTGAGACGTATTTATTAAGCAAGGAAATATGGAAAACATCATGCATTCAGGACAAAGTAGGTGGTAGTGCTAAACGATAAGCTACGGAGGATTGATTACATCAACTATTTCAAAAGGTCCCATGTATCGAGGTGATAACTTGGCAGCCTTGCCAAAAGTTATGGAAATCTTTTTCGATTTAACTTTGAAGAATTTTTTTTTTTCTCCAAGTTCAAATTTCCTATCAACCCACTTTAAGTCAGCATAACTCTTTTTCCTATCTGCTGCTTATTTCAAGCATTCACGAATCATTTTAACTTGTTGTTCCATTTCTGTAAGGATTTCAGGTCCAATTACCTCTCTATCCTCAATGCTTTCCCAACTAATAGGGGTTCTACATTTCCTTCCATAGAGCACCTCAAAAGGTTCCATATTAAGAGAAGCATGATATTTATTATTGTATGGAAATTCAACTAAGGGAAGGTACTCTTCCCATTTGTATTTTTGATCCATACAGTACATCCATAACATATCCTCTAAAACCTGATTCACCCTTTCAGTCTATCCATCTATTTCTAGATGATACGTAGAACTGAAATTCAATTTAGTGCCAAGAGTTACGTTAAGCATTTGCCAAAACCTTGACGTCATTCTAGGGTCCCTATCAGATATGATTAATTCAGGTACTCCATGTAATTTGAAAATTTCCTATACAAATCTTTTTGCTAAAATAGGATAATCATCCTTTAGATTTCCAGCAATAAAATGAGCTACTTTCGTTAGTTTGTCAACTACTACCAAAATAAAATCATGTTTATTTCTTGACATAGGCAACCCTTGTACAAAATCCATGCTTATTACTCCGCCATTTGTACTTTGCGGTATGCTATGATGATATAGCAACCTAGCTAGATGCATATGTTCCACTTTTACTCGTTGACATTCAAGATAATGAGCCACGAAATCTATAACATCCTTTTTCATTCCTTTCCATAAATATTGTTGTTTTATATCAGTAAACATTTTCATAATGCCAGGATGCCCAGAAAAAGGTGAATTGTGAAACTCTGTCAACAATTTATTTCTCAAATCATTAAGTAAAGGTATGTATACTCTATTTTCATAACATAAGATTCCTTCATTATTAAAGTGAAAACCTTTATACCTTTCATCCTTTGGATCTATAACAAGCACTGATTTTACTTGCTGAAAGTATGAATCAGATTCCATAGCACTTTTTACTTCATCTTTAAATTGATTTCTTAATGTTATAAGAGTAGAAATGTGCTTCCTACTACTTAGAGCATCAACTACTCTATTCTCTTTTCCTTTAATGTAACTTATATCAAAATCATATTGAGACAAAAAATATAACCACCTTCATTGTCTTGCATTCAAATTTGGTTGAGTGAAAATGTACTTCAGTCCAAGATGATCAGTTTTCAACTCAAATGGTTTACTAAGAAGATAATGCCTCCATACTTGGAGTGCATGAACTATGGCAACAAGCTCTAAATCATGTGGAGCATAATTCAACTCATGTAACTTAAGTTTTCTACTTTCATAAGCTATGACATGATCATTTTGTAACAGAATACCTCCAAGACCCTCCCTAGATGCATCCGTTACAACCGTGAAGTCTCCATTTGGATCAGGTATAGCTAAAATAGGTGCTTGAAGTCAACTGACTTTTTAAATTTTTAAATGCAGATTCACATTTATCATCCCAGACAAATTTCTTATCCTTCTTTTGTAATGAAGTTATTGGTGCAGCCACCTTAGAAAAATCCTTAACAAATTTTCTATAATAACCTACAAGGCCCATGAAGCTTCTAACTTCATGTACATTCTTGGGTGCAGGCCACTCAACTATAGCTACAATTTTAGAAGGATCCACAACAATCCCATCTTTACTTATAACATGACCCAAATAGTGAATTGCAGTGTCATGGAAAGAACATTTGGACAGCTTACCATATAACTGTCTTTTTCTCAAAATTTTCAAAACTATTTTCAAGTGTTCATGATGCTCCTCCACACTTTTAGAATACATGAGAATGTCATCCAATAATACAAGCACAAACTTGTATAAGCATTCTTGAAAGATATTATTCATTAAGTTCATGAAATCAGTAGGTGCATTTGTTAATCCAAAGGGTAAAACCATGAATTCATAATGTCCATACCTTGTCCTGAAAGTTTTTTTATGAATGTCCTCTTCCTTAATTCGTATTTGGTGATATCCAGACCAAAGGTCTATCTTGGAATATACCGATGCTCCACGCATTTGATCAAATAGATCATGAATCTTAGGAAGTGGGTATCTATTCTTGATTGTTGCTTTGTTTAACATCCTATAATCAATGCACAATCTGAGTCTTCCATCCTTATTTTTCACAAAGATCACTGGTGCTCCCCAAGGTGAAACATTTGTTCTAATCAAACCCTTAGACAAAAGTTCTTGCAACTGAGCCTTAAGCTCTACTAACTCTTGTGGTATTCATTCGATATGGTGCCTTAGAAATAGGTTCAGTACCTAGTTTGATTTTAATCGTTAAGTCAAACTCCCTTTTGGGTGGTAGTCTTGGTAATTCTTCCGAAAATACGTCACCAAAGTTTTTTAATAGTGGATAACATTCCAAGAAACAGTTGTTTTCTTCCATAGATTTAGAAATATTTACTACATATAAGGTACAACCCTTATTCTTGGACCTTTTAAGTTGCATAGATGACAATTTGCTAACTGAAATTTCTTGTTTTACACCTTGAATCTCTGTTGTTTTCTCAAGATCATCTAAACAACTAATATGTTTTTCAAAATAGTCTACCTTTGCTTATGCTCCGCTAGCAAATTTACACCTATGACTATATCATAAGATCCCAAAGGTGCTACATATAGATCAAATTCAGTGGAAAAGCTAGGTAAGTCAAGGACTACCCCGAAAAGACACATACTAACTGTATGAACATAATTATTACCATAATGTACAGTCCATGATTTATCTATTTTTCCAAGCTTTTCTTTTAAGTTTTGAAGTGAGTTTACTAGAAATAAAACATTCAGTTACTCTAGTATTAAAAATAATAGTTATAGGTATGCCAAATAACTTACCAAAACTTCTATAGGTGTAACTTACTTTTCAGCTTGCTTGTCAGACTACTGTAGCATGTATCTTGTGTTGTTGATTACGATCATCCTTCTTCAAAGGACACTAATTCATGTAATGATCTTTGCCACAGTTATAACAGCCTCCTACCGGTCCCTTTTTGGGCTCATAATTATTTCCAGTCTTGAAGTTATCATTCTGACCTCCATAGGGTTTTCACCTGTTATTATTATTTCTGGAAAAATTGTTCCGTGTATTACCAATAGTCTTATTCGTTGTTGTTTTCTTATTATTTTCTGTTGGAAACTTAATTTTGTTACCAAACTTTTTCTATGGTCCTTTCTTAGGTGCAAGAGAAGTTGAAGAAGAGTTTGGAACTTTCTTCCGTACTTCTTCTTTGTGATCAGAAATAGCCTTTAACTTCTGTTCCTACCTTATGGATTTCTAAACAACCCCTTCCATAGTGGTTGGGATGTGAACATCAACCTCTCTCCTAATGATGGGATTCAACCCCATGATGAATTTTTTTATCCTAGACTTCTCATCGATCCGATACGAGGTACGTACTTGAGTAGTTTTGTAAACTGTTCCCAATACTCGATTCTGATTAACTTCCCTTGAGCTAAGTTCTAAAATTCAATCATTTTCTGATCATAATAAAGTTGTGGAAGACATCATTGCCTAAAATAACCTTTAAATTGATCCCAAGTGATGTTAGTTTCATCAATGTTCAGCTCACCTTCCGGCTATCCTACCATGAATATGCTTCATGGGAAAGCTGATAGGTTCCCCAAATAGCTTTGGTCTCTTCTGAGAATTTTCTTATTGCAAAGTACTTCTCCATCTCGCTTAAGCCGCTTCTCAGCCCCATCACCAAATGTGGTGCCATCAAACTTAGGTGGACATATCATTTTTATATCATTAGTGAGTTCGTGACCAACCTAGCCTTTTTGTTTTCTAGATAGTCGGGCACATTAACATTATTATTATCAACACCCATATTGGGGTTTTCCTTAGGAGGTGGCTGATTATTATTACCAACTTCTTCTTCCTCCTCATTACCCATCACTTGTTGCTTGAGCACAATTAAACAATATCTTATGTTCAACAGGGCAGCAAGGATCTCATCAAGTTTTTGGGTTGTTTCCACTCCTTCCTCAAGTGGAGTGTTATTCGCAACATTTTCACTTGTTCTAACCATTTTCTATTTACAAGAAAATTCAAGTTTTTATTAGATTATGGACACAATAGGTCCAAGATCTGCAACCTTTAGCTCTGATACCAAGATGTAATATTCCCAATTTTAAGACTTTAGAAACAAGGGAATTTTTTTGCATGATTAATGCCCTCTATTCTAAATACATAATTTAGAACACACATTTCATAACAACCATTCATATAATAGATAACCATATGCAGCTACAATGACTCGGTGAGCAACTCGATCTATTCATTCCATGACTCGGTAACTACCGATCTATTCATGGGTAACATTGAGTTTTGAGTATTCTTCTGAATACTTCATGTACTTGGTTCTCTTACCCTGTTCTAGGTTATGAGTGATTTTCCTAAGAAACCTAATTGAATATTTGTTACCAATATTCATCGGCATCACAATCCTTAGACTAGGTGACATAGGACAATACAATCAATAGCTTGTGATACTTTGGCCAAAGATTTCTAACATACTGTTTGTATTACTTATTCCTTGATGACATACGTACAAAACCGAGAATATGTCCTTCACCCCACTCCACTATTATCTAGAATGTCTTATACGGCTTCATCAGGTCCCCTCGCTCAAACTTTAACTCTAGTTTAGGTTAACAATATAGGTCATGATATAAAAAGGCTCATAAAGACTTAGGGTGAATTGGCATACTTGGGCTAACCTAGGTTAACCCCATGTGCCAAGGTACCCTAAGTCCTAAAGGGCTACTTCATATCCCTACAGCTATGATACTAACCATCCTTGGAGGAAAATCTTGGTCAAGTTCAAAGGTGTGTAGATCTTGATGATCAATGCGAAGGGTGTTGCCACATGTTAACTACATTGTTATATCCTCAAAAATATTCTAATCTTCTCGGAGGTACAACCTTGAAGTTTATGTGTGTCAACATACTACGAAACAACCTCGTGAAGATGTACATACCTCCAAGAATTTACTCATGTTAAGTTAAATTTGGGTTAAAAGACGATAGAATATGGTAGCCTAACCAACTCTAAGTTCAACACTCTTTAAGTTCTTTATACATTGTAGGTTCATATAATCTTAAGAACTTTAATTAACTTAAGATTGCTTCTAGATTTGACAGATTTGACCTAACAACCCATTATCCAAAAATAGAACAACAACAACAACTTATGTTCCTTTATTCTAATTAAATTAACTAATTAAGGAAGGGCAATAACCTACTAGGTTGAAACATGACAAACTTATTATTCTTAAGTCTTAATGATTAACTATCACACATTCCTCTTCATAGTTACATTCTAGGGCTTAACATACCCTATAATGTCATTTATAATTACAATAATTCGTATTATAGTTTTATTTCACATCACAAGATTTAATTAATTACTTAGATGAGAATGATGTATTCTACCCTTTTTTAATCTGCAACTAACTTATGATATTTATCTAAACTCTTTTTACAATACCATCATTAATACACATCCAATCATATAGATAACAAGAAGATTATCCTCAAAACAGGATAATTTACACAATCTACACAAGTAAATTTCCATCTTTCAATTAATTTTCAACTTATTCATTACAAGCATATCTTTGCAGACATTAGCCTTTATTCAAAAGGAAGTAACTTTTCTTTTTCAATACAACTTAAGAACAAATCAGAATTATTCTCAAAAATCAACATAGATCAGCCAATGCATCATATTATTTTTTTCTTCTCTTATCACTTATGAAGTCCATATGCAAAAATTGCTAGCACGAGTCGATTAAATGAACTAAGCATGATAAGCACTAGGCCTTAAAACGAAGTGCATTCAACTAATTGTTTCAATAAAACAACCTGCTTTGTAATGAACAACTAGTCATTCATACTCCCAAGCGTAAGTAATATCAATAAAGGAAGAGCAACAAGAAACATATTTTAACATAAGGAGGAACATGATATAAACTATAATACCTACCCTAGAAATTAAAGTATAATTGATTTCATTAAATATCTTTACCAAACAACAAAACATAATATATCATTATTTCAAAGTTTTCAATAAAGTACAACACATATCTTTACTATAAGATTCATAAATGTTTATAGCATAATATTTCAAGTAAAGAGGAAAAGATAGAGTTCCATTGTCATAGTACATAATCATCAACAAGGCTGAAACTGGAGTAGGCCATGATTTAAACTGTTCCTTTAAAGTAATTCTACTTTAAGACAGAACAATATAATATATTTATCAATAGATCCAAATGAAATAAATCCAAGGAGAAGTGATAAATTGACAGTCATCTAAAAGTTTCAATTTAATTTTCTAGTCTAACTTTAATCTAATTCCAAATCACATCAGTCAAATGAGAAGTAATCAAGATTAATAAACACTGTTTTCTCATTTCACTAAGAATAGAAATCAGGAGGTTCAAATCAAAGTACTTAACCCAACTGCATTATAGAAGGAGTCTTCTAAAATATGATCCCAAACTCAAATAATTTCCTTCAACGCAATAGAATAGTTTTACCTTCTAGCATTCATACAGTTTAAGTTCATTCAGGAGTTTCAAGGAAGGAAAACAATGACCATTCCAAAGAAAGAGATAGAGTACCAAAACTAACTTCCTTTCTAAATCATCTCATTCAAAAGCATAAATTTCTACTTTCCGTTAGAGATAATAAAATAGTCTAGCTCATACAAGTTCATGAATTATTGAGCTTCACAGAATATTTCCTTAAAAACTAAACATTCTCCCATTGGTTCGAATAGCCATAGATAAGAAGTAATCATGCTATCAATGTCTACTTATAGAATCCTATAAATTCAACAGTGTAGTTTTACACATTCGAAACTAGTTTAAGACCGCAATCAATCTTCTAAGACATGATATACCCTTATTAGACCCAACAAGAAGTAGGAATCTAAGTAATGGCTAACACTTAAGACTTCCCAACAGTTCAACAAGGTAGAACCATCTTAATAGTATGCCAACACATCACTACCAAATTTATAAAATGGGTATCCAATCAAAAGACAATATCAAACATTAAAGAATAATATGTACAATCCAGGAATGGTTTACAATTCTAGCACAATGCCAAGTTTAAATGTCATTGAAGTATCAAGACCATTCAAATATATGTAACCAAATTAGGGTAACTATATGTTCCCTTAAAAGTGTATTACAAGATCAAAAGGTCATAATACCTGAACCTACACCATGTTCAGTTTCGATTCCATTAAGAACATCAAGTAATAAATAGTGAGTACAAGTGGAAAATATCAATACCACAACATAATTTTATAATACTCCAAAGACTGTAAGACTAGACCGAGAAGCAAGAAAAGTATTGCATACAGTTTGAAATAAGAAGAAATGCTTCCATTTTTCCATTAACATTCTATCATCCTTATTTATGAAAAATAGAGTGTAAGATTCTTAGAAAAAGCTTAGAAAGGATGACTCTCAAGTTGGGTTTATAAAGAATCTCTAAATACCATTAACATGGTCAAAAGAACAAGATTCTGCAAGCAACATGCAAAAGAAACTTGAGTTACGAGATAGGTTATCCAAAATGATAACAAACACAAGTCTCGAGATCAATCAAGTTCATAGAATTAAAAACAAATCAAACCTTATATTGCTTTTTTGTGCATGCAAGTTTCCATAACTGACCATGTTTTCACAAGGAGAAACATAGATGTAACTATATATGGCTTATCCATGTATGTGAACTTTGCTATCGTCAAAGTTCGTCAAGGTAAAAATACAAAACAACAAGACATATACAAGTTTACCTAAAGTGCATGCGAAACTTGTTAACAGTCAATGATTTACTCAAGAAGAATACAATTCCCAGCTCCTATATGGTTATATTCATAGCTTATTTATCTATGGATCAAAAACGTAGGCTAACAAACCCTGAGAATCTTAGTTACAGTCCTCTTCACTAAACAAGTTTCCCAACTGAAGCTAGTACTGGAAAACAAGTTTAATAAGACTGAATTTTACCAGTTCGAATTCACAAGACACGACCAGTTCACCCAACAAACATTTCAAATCACTGAAGAAGCAACTAGTGTCACTATTTTTGTTTAAGTATTTGTGGTTCCTTTATGAAAAGATAGTGCAAATAAAAATTTCCACCAATTCAAGAACACACAGAAGCCAAATACACAAAAAACAAGTCTTCTTACAAACCCATCTATCATTTTATTAGCTAAGCATGAATGCACACATCGTAATAGAGAAAAATTGTTTTAATGAAAACAATTAGAAGAAAACAAGAGATTTTAACAGTTAGGGCCTATCAAGCCTAATAGTATCACCGAAAAATTGAAGAAGACTTCTTAGTTGAGCTCATTTCTTCCCTTCTTCTCCACGAAAGACCAAAATAACAAAATAATTCCTCCATATTGCCTCATATACTCTCCATGAAATGGAAATAGATTTGTAACCACAAAAATAGCCATGTAATACAGTTTAACTACTAGTTCAAAAACTAGAGTGCGAGTAGAATGAAAATCAAAAAGCATGCAAGTGAAACAACTCAACCAAAAATTCACTTAGCATATGTTAGGAAATAAGGGATAAAATATGCGAGAATAATCCCTCACGAGAATCACAACAATAGAAACTATATGCAGAAATTATTATAGATCTCAAATAAAATTGCAGGAAAAAAATAACACAACACAAAGAGACAAGATTTAACGTGGTTCACCCAATTTGGGCTACGTCCACCAAGAATCACTTGCTCGATTTTATTACAAGCCACCGCTCTCTCAATACAATACCCAGATCTGTTTGGAGCTATGCTCAATAAACTCTCTGAAATTCACACCCGAATTCAAAACACATCTGCAATACATTTGCTTGTACATCTATCATATGCATAAGACCATATAAATAGACAACTACTTAAGCGCTTTTACAAAATCGTCATGGGTATTAAAACCATGGGAAAAACCCGTCCCATAAACCTATGGGTCAAAAAACTCACCCATATGAGAAAAACATGTTTCGCGATATGTCGGGTGCATTTTTCGAGGCCACAAAATTTTATGCCTAAATTATTTTTTTTTGGGGCCTGCGCCCCCAAACCCCTGCTACCAGGGGCTATTGGCCCGGCACCAAACCCCAGCAGGATACATGAAAAGTGTACAGTACTCTTAGTGTACAATCTTCAACACTTTCACACATGAAAATAGGCTCCACAACCTAACAATCTCCCACTTGGAGACTAGTTTTCCTCTAAGCAAGCTTCTCAACCCTTCACTAGTTTTTGTGAAGACCAACCAAAGCTGAACACAACTTTAGTTTTTCCCTTGTGACCACCTTGGTCATCATGTCTGTAGGATTCTGACTGGTATGAATCTTCTCCAACTTCAACTTCTCTTCCTCCAAATCATCCTAATGAAATGGTACCTTAACTGTATATGCTTCATCCTCGAGTGGAAAGCAAAGTTCTTAGCTAGGTTTATAGCACTTTTACTATCACTATGCAACTTACATTCCTCCTGCTTATGCTCCAACTCCTCAAGCAATTGTTGTAACCAAATCATCTCTTTATTTGCCTCTGTTGTAGCAAACATACTCAGCTTTCATGGTTGACAAAGCCACCAACTTCGTAGTCGTGAAATTCAGCTCACTTTGTTGTCCCACCTACAGTGTAAAATATAACTTTTCGTCGTGCTCCTCATGCTTTGTCTATATCTCTAGCCATGTCTAAATCTACATAACTAGGTAAAGTGGTGTCTAATCCACTATAGCAAAAAAATGTCCCCATGGTCCCTCTCAAATACCGAAGGATCCACTTTCTTGCTTTCCAATGCTCTTTACCTGGATCACTCATAAATCTACTCACAGCTCCCACTGCATGGGAAATATCAGGCCTAGTGCACACCATAACATACATCAAACTACTAACTGTTGATGAGTAAGGTACCTTGGAAATTTGGTTTCTTTCCTGCTCTGTCTTGGGACACTGCTCCTTTGATAACTTGAAATGGCCTACCAAAGGAGTCCCAACCAGTTTAGCATCCTGCATGTTATACCTATCCAATACCTTCTTAATGTACTCTTCCTGAGATAAAGTCAGCTTCCATTCCTTCCTATCCCGAGTTATCCTCATACCAAGGATTTGTTTGGTTGCACCCAAATCCTTCATAGCAAATGATTCACTTAGCTACTTCTTGAGTACTTTTATTTCCTGCATGTTTTTACCTGCAACCAGCATGTCATCAATATACAAACATAGGATAATATAACTTCCATCCTCAAATTTCTTTGTGTACAAACAATGGTCAGAATGACATCTAATATAACCTTGCTCCATCATGAAGCTATCAAACTTCTTATACCATTGACATGGAGCTTGTTTCAGCCATACAAGCTCTTCTTCGCTTGCACACCATCTCCTCTTCACCTTTGAATTCATATCCTTTTGGCTACTGCATATATAGCTCCTCCTCCAAATCACCATGGAGAAATGTAGTCTTTACATATAACTGTTCTAAGTGCAAGTCTTTCGCTGCTACTATTCCAAGAACAGTTTTGATAGAAGTCATTTTTACTACAGGAGAAAAAATCTCATCAAAATCTATACCTTGTTTCTGTGCAAACCCCTTGACCACCAACCGAGCCTTATATCTTTTCTTTCCTCCTTCATCTTTAACTCTGTACACCCACTTGTTCTGCAATGCTCTTTTTCCTTCCAAAGAGCTTCACCAAATCCCAAGTCTGGTTCTCCATGAGAGACTTATGCTCCTCATCAATGGCTTGCTCCCACTTCTTACTGGCATCTACCTGCATTGCTTCATCAAAGCTCTCTAGCTCTCCACTATCAGTGAGTAATAAATTATAAAGAGAAGGAGAAAAACGTTCAGGTTCTTTTTTTACCCTAGAAGACCTCCTCAATATAGGATTTTGGGGTTCCTGTTGAGGGGGTTCCTGAACTGATTCATGTGTCACTTTCCCATCCGGAAGATCCTCTACCACTGCATATTCTTTCTTGGATTCTTCCCTATTTTCTTCTGCAATCAAGCTTTTCTTATACATGACTTTCTCATTAAAGACCACATCCCTAGATCGAATGATTTTCTTGTCCTTAATACTCCAACATTTAAATCCAAAGTCATCACCACCATAACCAATGAAAGTACATTTTTCCTGATTTAGCCTCTAGCTTGGTCCTATCATCCTTGTCTATATGAAAAAACACCTCACATCCAAATACTAAGAAATGAATAATCAACTTTCTTACCATACCATGCCTCCTCGGTATGCCTCCATCTAAGGCACTTGAGGGTCCTCTGTTTATCAAGTACACACATGCTCACCGCTTCTGTCCAAAAAGAAAGAGGCAGTCCTACATGTAACCTCATGCTCCTAGCACATTCCATTATTGTTATGTTCATCCTTTCTGATACCCCATTCTGCTGCGGAGTTCCTGGAACCATCTTTTTCCTGTGGATTCCATTCTTAGAACAGTATTCATCAAATTCATTGTTGTAGTACTCCCCTCCATTATCTGACCTAAGACATTTTAGCTTAATACTTGTTTCATTCTCTACCAAGGCTTTCCATTTAACAAAAGTGTCAAATACATCAGATTTGTTTCTAATGTAATAAACCCAAACTTTCCTTGTTACATCATCAATAAAAGTAACATAATAACTTGAACCCCCAAGAGATGATACCTAAGCCGGTCCCCACACATCAGAATGTACCAGCTCTAACTTACTCTCTTTCTTCGTAGGTCTAACCTTGAGAAACCTTACACGCTTATGTTTCCCATATATGTAGTTCTTAAAGAAATTTAAACTTGTTTCGTATATCCAAGAAAATTCTTTTTATGATGTTCATGCCCTTATGGCTCATATGGTGAGCCTATAGTGCCATAATGTTGTATCTGCATCTGAAGCCACAAGATTACAATCATTAGTACTATCAGTGGTTAAATACAAGGTTCCAACCTTCTTACCTCTTACCACCACAAGAGCACCCTTGGTAACCTTCCAAGAGTTAGCTATAAATATCACAGTACAACCATCACTTCCCAATTGCCTGCCGATATCAAGTTTCTCCTTAATGTAGGCACATGTCTGACATCCTTCAATAGCCATGTATTCCCATTCTACATCTTAACCTGAACAAAACCTTTTCCAACTATGTTGCAAGGCTCATCATCACCAAGAAAAACATGCCCAAAATCCCCTTGAACATAATCAACAAAATAATGCCTATGTGGAGAAGCATGGAAAGAAGCCCCTGAATCTAAAACCCAAGATTCAGTAATATTGTGCAAAGAAAGAATCAAAGCATCCTGACATACATTACCCGTTGCCACATTTGCCTCCTTATTTTCTTCTTGTTGTTTCTTCTTATCCCGAAGCTCCCAATAATCCTTCTTTGCATGCCCAGGATTTCCACAATTCCAAAGATACAATCTTGTTCTTGGATTTTGACCTTGCCCGATCTTTTGATTTTCCACGGTTTCCTCTATTCTTCTGTCTCTCTCTAGTTTCCACTGTCAAAGCATTCCCTGAAGTAGAAGATTCCCCAGAGCTTTTTCTTCACATTTCCTCACTTAGAATACCCCTAAAACATCCTCAAACTTCAACTTCAAGTTAGTGGAACCGAGTTACTTACCACCATTACAGGCGATTCCAACTCTCGGGTAAAGAGCATAGAATTTAAAAAGCCCTAACTTCTTCATCAAATTCTATTATAACCAAAGCTAGCATATTGTTGTCCACTCAAAATTCCCTTGCTCTTAAGGAAGTGAAAATTTTAAAATTTTTAGTTTAAGTGTCTTCTCTGTTGTACTCAATGTTAAAAGTCGAGAAATTGAGAAAATCTATGTTTTTGGGTCATTTTGTGTGTTTTTCGGGCCTGTCGGACATTTTTGTCCCATGTGTCCCAAGTTCAATTGGGCCCTCTGTTCCCGATCGGCCGTTTCCCCTGAAGTTTGTCTTTTTCGGCCCGTCGGAACTTCTCGTCCAAAATGTCCCAAGTTCAATTGGGTAAGTTGTTCCATTTTCACCGAATCACCCGAACCGCGTACTTTGCACTTTCACGTCCCAAATGTCCCAAGTTCAATTGGGCAAGTTGTTCCATTTTCGGCCGAATCACCCGAACTGTGTACTTCACACTTTCACATCCCAAATGTCCCAAGTTCAATTGGGCAAGTTGTTCCATTTTCGGCCGAATCACCCGAACCGCGTGCTTTGCGCACTTTCGTCTCCGCATGTCCCAAATGAACCAAGTGTCATTCGTGCTTATTTTTCCCGCTCTACCTGAATATATTTCTTATTCAAATTGGTAGGTATGTATTAAATGTGCATTCATTATCTTTCTCTCTCCTAATCGGCTATATAACGAGCGAACCCCCTATGCATTTTTCACACTGCTTCCATGCTATCCTTTGCTCGAACCCTTGCAATCTAAATTCCTACGCGTGTATCCCTTCCCTCTGTAATTCCTTCCCGAGTCTAGTTTGTGGCTCTGCCCTCCGAATTACTATCAATATGAAGATCAAATTTCAGGGACAGGAACAAATCTCGCCACTAGAGTCTGTCGTTCCCAATATTGGGGACAGTGAAGCTCGTCATCTTGACTTTGGCAATTTTTGGGCAAGGATGGCAGATGCAAACCCTACACCAATGGCACAGATGATTCACGACAGCGGTTTGGATTTTGCTGGAGGTTTCCCAATCTCGGTGCAATGTGCTGATACAGTGCTTTCATGCGGAGCTCACTTTGACCCTGATTCGAGTGAATTGACCAATATACACGGGGAGCTCATCAAGAAACTGGACACTGCCACCATTAGCACTGCACTGAGGATTCCAGAAATGGATAATGCCATAGTTGTTTCCAAAATCAAGCACAGGCCCTGTTCAATCAAGACAACGACAAATACAAGGCACGGGTGGTGAAGTCCTGGCTAAAGAACCCTAAGAAGGGAGCATCTCGTCTATCCAAGACTCTTTTCTCGGGATGATTTCAATGAAGAATTGTCGATTTTATAATCCTACTAGCTCGGGTTATGGGCTTACCCTCTACTAATGAATTCCATTTCTGGATGTGCCCGCTCATCAGCATGGTGTGTGAGGGAACTCAAAATATCAACTGGCGGAAATCATCAGCATGAACTTGGCGGAGCAGCTGTCTAATGTACAACAAACGAAGAAGTTCTACATGACTTCGTACCTGATGTATACTCTAGCGGCATCAAGGCAATGGTTTGGTTTTTCTTACATTGATGCCCACAAGGATGATCCTGTATATGCCTACTACCCACAGTTCACCCTAGAGACCAGCAATCACAATTTCAGAAGGGTAAATGATGCTTTCACCATGTACGTGGTCAGGCTGCTTGAAGGTGACACTACTAGAACGTTTTCTGATGAAGCCATGAACTCGATATCGCACTACAAATGCCTATTTTGTCCAATTCAGAAAATTCTCCTATATCGGAGCTTGCTTTGTTATGAGAGCACCCCTCTGAGGCTTCCCATGTTCTGTAGTGATAAGATGGCTTTGATAGAAGTATGCAGGCAGTTAGACAAATTACATAGAACCTGCAGAGACAAGAAGATTACTGGTTTGCACTTTCCCATCTCTTTGGGAAACTACACTTGTAAAATAGCCCTGGACACATAGAATATAGAAAGATCCCTAGTTCCCATCACTGTTCATTTCTTCAAGCCAAGAACTTGCTTCGACTTGAAGAAGTTCATTGAGCAGAACATCAAGATAATCTATCATCATAGGGCAGATACAGAAGACTATTGGGCTGACTGTGCCGATGATTTTGAGGCTAGAAGGAGGCACTATGGCAGGTTCTCTCTGCAATTGATCCAAGAACTTGGCTTGTACCAAGTTCCTGAAGGACTCCAGGATGACAACTCTGATCTATACTCATATGAGTATGAAAATGTGGTTAAGAAAACTCCTTGGAGGACTTGGATTGGAAAAAAGAGAAAGATGATCTGGCCGAGATCCTAGCTCCAGTCTTAGTCAGGACTAAGGTCTGGTTTGATAGGAAAGTTTGAGAGCTTAGAAGGCACTCAGGAGAATCCTCCTCTAAGGATGTTTCAACACCAAGGAGGGAAGCATCGACTCCCATATCAGACACACCTGTGCAAACCCCTCCTGCCTCATCAACGCAAGGACCTACAGCTTCCACTCCTTCTTCATCCACTCAAGTATACCAGAAGAAATTCAAAGAGGTTAAGAAGGAGCCTGTGGAAAAAGATCCTCAAAGAAAGCAGGTAGAAGTGCCTTTGGGACCAGAGAACATCATTGTTCTCAGTGAAAGTGAAGAGAGTGAAGTGCCAGCCCCTACAAATGCTCCTGAAGCTCCAACGGATAAAGATAAGGAAGTCCAGAGCACTGAACTTCCAAGTGCTATTGATTCCTCTGCAGCAATTGTCTCAAGCGCCCCACTCACATCTCAACTTGAGACAATAGTCAGTGCAAACCTTGACTATCATGAGCTCTCTCTCTCTCTCTTGACCTCTTGCCCCTCTCCTGCTACTTCCTCTTCCTCTTTTACATGGGTGCAACCTTTTGTCGACAGTAGAAAGAGGAAATATTCCTCTCAGAGCTCAGGGCCAAATTTTGATGTTGTGGCAGCCTTATTAGGCACTACTCCTTCTTGTGCCAAGAAAGCCGAAGCATTTCCAGGATAGTGTCTCGATGCTCGGGTCAGCAATTCTGGAGATTGCCAAGCCTACAAAAGAAATAAATCGAGCAGGGACTTACAAGTTTCTGACCTAGAATTCTCAAGGATTCCTATGGGAGAGTCTACTCCTGAAGGTGAGATCCACAACCTCTAGGAAACGGTCACAAGAGTCATTGGGAGGGTAGAGAAAGGGCAGCAAACTATTGAACAGTTGGAGGAACAAGCCCAGAATCTCATAGGTTTTATCAAATCTCTTTTGTCTAAGGACAAAGTTTTGGACCCTACCCCATTGACTACCCTTCCGCCACCTGTAATTTTGAGCCAAGATGAAGTGCAGAGTATCAAAGACATGCACAAGTATTCCGTCTATGGCAGAGCTATGGAGGCCATGCTGGAAGATATGCTTGTTGCAGGATTGAACTTCATCGATGAAGCTTTCAAACTCCACGAAAAGGTGAAGAATTTGCAATGTGTTCTCCTCCACTATCGGGGTCATAGATAAAGAGCTCAAACTCGGAGCTATTACATAGTATACCTCCGTCTCATGGGACAGATAGATGAGAACATTTTATTGGCAAATAAGGTTTTTGATGATGAAAAGGATAATCTGTCAAAGTCCTGGGTTTACAGCGTGGAGTGGAAGATCAAAGTCTTGGAGGAGGCTTTGGGAGAACTGAAGAATAGCTAGCAGAAGGGTGAGGCTTTTAAGACACTGGTTATATCTGCTTTCAAAGATATACATTGTCATCTTCAGGATGAAAATTCTGGTGTGCCTCTTTCCTTGCAAGAAATCAAAGCTCAATTCAGAGCTTTTGTCAAAGATAATGTATTCAAGGAAAGATCCATTTCCAAAGAGAAAATGAAGGAGATCTACTCTCTTAAATCTACCATTGAAGAAGCAAATAAAGACTACCATACTCATGCCAAGTTTGATAAGGAAATGGAGAAGTGCCTCGGATTTTGGGCTCAGTCTACAGGCCAACACATCGGTCCCTCATGGTAGAGACATAGCCGAGGCATTGAAGAGATTCAGGCAGTGAATTTTGAAGTCAGTGGGTCCCTCCCATTCATAACCACATGTCTTCTTCTCCTTATTCTTCTCTTCTTTTCTAATTATTTTTCTCGGATTCATTGTAATAAGTTGAGGTATTGCGATTGGAAATCCTTAACTAATCTTTAGTTAAAAGAAGTGGTTACAAAGAGTAACTGATTTGTAAGCTATATAATGGCCTCTCCATGCCATTTTGAAGAAGAGGAAGAACTTGGCTTATTTTCTGAAAGTGTAAATAGATCATAAAGAAATCAATACAGAAGGGCTTTTCATTCTTTGTCTATCTGATCTCTTTTGTTCCCACTTTTCATTTAATTTTGTGAAGATCATTTGTCTGTGTTATGTTAAGAAACTTTGTGTTCTAGCAGATGTTATTTATAGAACTTTGTGTCTTTAAATTCCATCTTATTTATATGATACAAATGATCTTGTTTCAATTCACTGTAACTTTGCATACATAAAGAATTACTCTGTTATCTATAATTCTGAGTGTTGCCTTTCTGCTCATTCTCGTACTCTCATTCCTCAGTCCTTTTGTAATTGATGATCTTTATAGAAAACACTTTCGTAATATCCAAGTTCAACCAGAAAATCATGTTTTGTATATTTGTAAATAGGTTCGTTTCTGAATAAGGGAACCTCTCCCATTAAAGAGGAGGGACTTCTTGTCCCCTGACTGTTGCTCTTCGTAAAGTCCTATTTGACGACCAACATTTTTGGTGACTCTGCTAGGGAAAATCATATTCCAGTTCTGTAATTTTTGATCATCCTTTGATCTGGTGACTCCACGTTTTACTCAAGGGAGAAGGTCCCTTGGTTTTGAAGATTCTCAGTTTCAGCTTTTTGAGTAGTAGGGTTTTCCTTTCCCTTCAACAAGAAATAGAAAGACTCGTTCGACAAGCACTCCACCTATTCAAGATAGAATTCCTACGGGTGGTATTCCTTCAGAGCCAGCTAGTCCTAATCTTTGAGCTTTGATTCTTGCTGGTGTTGCAGTTCCTCTCCAAGCCATTTTTCTAAGAATGGAGGTACCATTGCCCTAGGGTCATCGTGTCGGGCCTCTTGCCCTTCCTCAGCCTTTGCATGAGTTACCCAGAGGTAACCGGAAGAACTTCCCTAAATTCAAAGGTGATGGCAAAGTGCATCCTGATGAACACATCACAGCCTTCATAGTTGCATGTGGAGTTCTGGGAGTTGAACATGAAGACGTCTCCATGAGACTGTTCGTTGAGACTTTACAAGATAATGCTGCTGATTGGTTCTATCACCTTCCTTGGGTGCTATCACTTGTTGGGACACCATGAGAACTATGTTTGAAAACCATTTCAAACCAGCAAAAGATGTGCATGCTTTGCTAGCCTAAATCTCTCAGATAAAGAACGATTCACAAGAGCCCATGAGAGAATTTGTGGCCCGATTCAACAGGTTGATTAATAAAATTCCACCAAATACTTGACCTATTGATCAAATCCAAAAATGTTTCTTCCTAAATGCCCAATCGCCTGAAGTTAGTTATGCGCTAAGAAGGGCTAATCTCGCAACATTGGCTGAAGATCAAACTCTTGCTATTAGTGTCGAGGATGATTTAATCATGTCAGGGAAGTTGAGGAGAGACCCTTCCAAATCTAAGTCTACTTCTTCCTCCTCTTCTACCCATGGACCTAATACTGATCCATTGGTTCAAAAACTTGCGAATGATCTCATTGCCATAAAGAAACAATTGGCTCAGCATGCTCCCTATGCAGACGTTCCAAGGAGGAATTTTCAGCCCAGAAATTGTTTTCCTACTTCTCAAACAAGATTAGCGCTTGAAGGACCTCCTGTTAAAGTTCCTGTCAATGCAACCTGTGAAGTTGAGGAACCAGATGATGATGAGGATAATGAAGCTTGCGAGGAATTTGTGGAAGAAGTTGATGATGAAGCAGATGAACTTGAGGGATCTCGAGTTAATTTCTTCACCACTGAGGGCATTGATGATGGAGATGATTATGATGAAGTAGTAGCGGACATGAATAGCGAATCATTCGCTGTCATGACTCGAGAGCAGACAAATCAGAGGGAGAAAGTGATGCAGCCCCCCAAGAAATCTAAGGAGCAGCCGACAACTATCCCCGTAATTACAAAAAGAGGATCTCCTATCCCCATTTCATCTACACCAAAGGTGAGTCCTATCAATCCTGCTATTAAAGTTACTTCTTTTTCCCCTAAAGTTGATAAAACTAGGATCTCAAGTGATGATGGCCCATCCACTTCTGGGTATTTTGATATTATTGATCACCTAAAAAGACTAAGGTTCAAATCTCAGAGGCTGAGTATTATCAAACCCATCCCAAAGCTTTTGCTAAAATGATTCACTTTGTCAATTCCCATTCTAAAACCACCTCTAAAGGCCTTTTACCCACTCCTTCTTCTACACCACAGCCTAGTCTGGTAGCCACTGTCACCTCACCTAATGACAAAATCAAACCATTTTATGTAACACTTCTTATAGCTAGCCATAGGCTCAGTAATTGTGTCATAGACTCAGGAGCCTCAGACAATGTGATGCCTGCTAAAGTAGCTCATGCCTTAGGCTTGACCCTCACACGCACTTATGGATCTTGTTACTCTATGGAGAGTAAGGAAGTGTCCCTGGTCGGAAGAATTAAAGATGCACATGTGGCTTTTGCTACTTTGCCTGAGAAGAGAGTTTTGGCTACCATCTTAGTAGCATATATTCCTCCTTCATACGGGATGTTGCTAACTAGGAACTTCTGTAAGGATGTGGGTGGAGAAATTCAAATGGATTGGTCACATGCACTTATACCTGTTAATGGACAAATGAAGAAGTTGCTACCTGAGAAGCGGTTTGAGTATATTGTACAAAAGCAGATGATCCTAAAGCACAAATACTCTATGAGGATATGGGGCATGAAAACTACATGATTATGTCCCCGATGAAATTCAACTCGCCTAAAGTGTCACCTAACGATCCTAATGGTGTTTGGATTTTAGAGTTTGATGGAAGTTGTTCCTCAGCTAGTTCTGGAGCTGGTGTCTTACTGGTGTCACCTGAAGGAAGCCTTCATCCTTTTTCATTCAAGTTGCAGTTCAAAAATACTAATAATACAACAGAGTATGAGGCTCTCATTCTTGGACTGCAAGTGGCCAAAGAACAAGGTGTAAAGAATATTCTAGCTCGTCGTGATGTGGAATTGATTGTAAAGCAAGTTAGAAGCCTTTTCCAAGTAAAAAATGGAAGGTTGAAACATTACCAGAATTAGGTTTCGGATTCCATTGAATTTCTTAATGCTTTCTCCATCGAAGCAATACCTAGGGAGAATAACGGCAGGGGTTGATTCACTAGCAGCAGTCTCAGGGTCACTACTGATTCCTCATCCTAACTTCTCTCAAGATAAGTTCACCATTGAGATGGTCCATCGGCCTAGTGTACCTGATAATACCAATAACTAGCAAGTTTTCAATGATGATCAACACTTTCTTTCTTTCTTAGAACTTAAGGGTAATTTTGAACAGTTGTATTTTGAAGGAAGCGACAACCTGCCTTGTGAAAATGTGCCCTTTGACAAAGCAGTCACTCAAGGAGAAGAAACGGATCAGGATGGCTGCATCAAACTCAAAGGAAACAAGATTCCTAAAGGATTGGTGAGTTTAGAGGAACTATTTGATAAACATGACAGGTATGTGAAGTCTAGAGCTTCTACTGGACCTAAAAAATCATATGAGTATGACAAAATTAATATTGGGAGTTCTACTGATCCTAAGCTCGTGAACATTGGAAAATGTTACACAACAGATGAGAGGAAAAAAGTAATTGATCTTTTAAAGAGGTATAAGGATGTTCTTGCTTACTCTTATGAAGATTTAAAAGCTTTCAAACCAAAAGATATGCAACATTTTATTCCTCTCAAGCCTGGAATTAAGCCTTTTAAGCAGAAACAAAGGCAATACAACCCCAAAATAGCTGACACCATCTTTCAAGAAATACAAAAGTTGTTGAAGGCCAAAATCATTTTTCCCATTCACCATTCAACATGGATTGCCAATATTGTGCCAGTTAGGAAGAAAAATGGTGAGATCCGCATCTGTGTTGATTTCAGGAATCTGAATCAGGCTTCCTTTAAAGATAATTATCCTTTTCCTATGATGGATCAGGTCTTGCAAGCAGTAACAAGATTTGAAATGTTATCTATGCTTGATGGATTCTCGGGATATAATCAGGTAGAGGTTGATATTGCAGATCAACACAAAACAACTTTCACTACTCCTTGGGGTACCTTTACTTACAAGAGAATGCCTTTTGGGCTCATTAATGCTGGTGCCACTTTTCAGAGAGCTATGGATCTGGCCTTTGGAAGTTTGAAAGGGAAGTGTATTGTTATATACCTTGACGAATTGATAGTGTTTTCTAAAACAAGGGCGGATCATTTTGACCACCTGGAGACAGTTCTGCTAAGATGCAGAGAACATGGGATTTCTTTGAATCCTAAAAAATCTATCTTTTGTGTCACAGAGGGGAAATTATTAGGGCACATCATCTCCAAAGATGGTATTAAGATTGATCTTGAGCGAGTTCAAGCTATCCAGCAAATTCCTCTCCCAACCAGCAAAAAGGGCGTGCACTCTTTCTTTGGTAAGATCAATTTTTTAAGAAGGTTCATCCCTGATTTTACAGAGTTAACTTTAAATATTTCCCAAATGATGAAAGGAAAAAAAACTTTTGATTGGTCTTCTGAAGGAAAGGAATCCTTTGAAGGTATTAAAAGAGCTATTGCTAAAACTCCTGTTTTAGCATGTCCTGATTTCAGCAAAGATTTTATTATCTATTGTTATGCCACAGATAATACCTTGGCTGCTGTTTTGACTCAAGAAGATTCTAATGAGCACGAACTCCCAATTGCGTTCATGAGCTATATTCTGAAATATCATGAGTTAAAATACACCATGATGGAAAAACATGCTTTTGCAGTGGTCAAAGTTGTTAAGCAGTTTCATTTTTACATCCTCAACTCTCATTCCATGGTGTTGGTTCCAGATACAACTGTTAAGTCAATTCTCACACAACAGGAATTTGGATCCAAGAGAGGGAACTAGGTTGCTAAGGTCCAAGAATATGATATTGACATCAAACCGACCAAGCTCGTTTGTGGAAAAGGCCTTTGTGAGCTCATTGCTGAAGGAGCTAAACATGAGTTACTGGAGGAGAAAGTTGGCCTTCCTACCGTTCTGTTTCTTAGCTCAGTTGATGAATGGTATGCTGATATCGCTCATTTTCTCACCTATGGAGAATGCCCCTCTCATTTAACTACCAAAGAAAAGAGGACTGTTAAACTAAGGTCAGTGCAATATGTGTTGTGGGAAAACGCCTTGTTCAAACGTGGGTTAGATGGAAGATTTTTGAAATGTGTGGACAAGGAACAACAGAAAAAGTTACTCTCAGCTTTTCATGATCAGGCATGTGGAGGGCACTATTCATCAATGGTCACTACTCATAAGATACTTCGTGGAGGATATTACTGGCCTTCCTTGTTCAGAGATGCATCCAAGTGGGTTGATAAATGTGAGGCTTGTCAGACTTTCGTGGGTAGACCTAAATTGGCCTCTTTTCCTCTTAAGCCAGTTGTAGGTTAAGAACCTTTTCAAAAGTGGGGTTTGGACTTCATTGGAACACTTAATCCCACTTCTAGTGCTGGTCATACTCATGTATTAACTACCATGGATTATTTCACCAAATGGGTAGAAGCTATTCCAGTAAAGAGTACTACTTCTGAAGTGGTGTGCAGCTTCATCAAAGAGAACATCTTGGTAAGGTATGGTGTACCTAACAAGATTGTGACAGATAATGCTTCAAATTTCTCTTCAACCGAGATAATGGATTTTTGCTATGGGTATGGCATCTCTTTGGCTCACTCCTCAGATTACTATCCTCAGGGAAATGGGCAAGCAGAATCCACTAATAAAAATTTGGTGACTATTATAAGGAAATTAGTCAATGAGTCTCAACAAAACTGGCACAAGAAGCTCTATGATGCTCTTTGGGTAGACAGGATTACACCAAAGAGAGCTATTGGAATGTCTCCTTTTCAAGTGGTATATGGAGTAGAAGCTCAATTGCCAGTAACAGTGGAGCTGCCAGCCTTGCATCTAATGAAGGCCATTGAAGATACTAGTTTTAGTGATGCTTTGGATAAGAGAATTATGTATCTTCACAAATTGAATGAGGATAGATTGGAGGTTGCTGATAGGATATCTGTTCACCAGCAGAAGGTAAAGGTCCTGTTTGATAAGAAAGCTAGGTTCAGAGATTTCTAAGTTGGAGACACTTTGTTTTGTTATGGGATAAAAGGCATGAACCTCGTGGCAGCCATGGCAAGTTTGATTCCCTTTGGCTCGGACCTTTCAAGATCAGACACTTTGCTGGTAAGAATTATTTTTATCTTGATTACATGGATGGTTCTCCTCTCCCACTTCCTTATAGTGGGCAGTACCTTAAATTGTTCAAGTCATAGGTGATTAGGGAGTCCTTTGTATATTCTGTACAACGTTTTTGTTTTTCTTTCCTTTTTGTTTTGGTGTGTTGTCCTCTGTATTGGTTTGATTTTTGACTCCGTGGCCCAATGGATAAGGTACTGGTCTACTTCCCGAGTTTTTCTAAGTTCTTACCTTGCCTCATTCCTTGAATTTATGCCAAGTCATCCCCAGAAGGAGCCAGCTGTTGTCCACTCAAAATTCCCCTACTCTTAAAGAAGTGTGAAAATTTTAAAATTTTGATTTTAAGTGTCTTCTCATTGTACTCAATGTTAAAAGTCAAGAAATTGAGAAAATCTACGTTTTTGGGTCATTTTGTGTGTTTTTCAGGCCTGTCAGACATTTTTGTCCCACGTGTCCCAAGTTCAATTGGGCCCTCTATTCCCCGATCGGCCGGTTTCCCCGAAGTTTGTCTTTTTTGGGCCTGTCAGAACTTCTCGTCCCAAATGTCCCAAGTTCAATTGGGCAAGTTGTTCCATTTTCAGCCGAATCACTCAAACCGCGTACTTCATACTTTCACGTCCCAAATGTCCCAAGTTCAATTGGGCAAGTTGTTCCATTTTCAGCCGAATCACCCGAACTGCATACTTCATAATTTCACGTCCCAAATGTCCCAAGTTCAATTGGGCAAGTTGTTCCATTTTCGGTTGAATCACCCGAACCGTGTACTTCGCGCACTTTCGTCTCGCATGTCCCAAAAGGAATTTGTGCATCTTTTCCCCGCTTCGCCCGAATCGCCAAGCCGTGTGTTTCACGCATTCGCGTCCCACATGTCCCAAATGAACCAAGTGCCATTCGTGCTTATTTTTCCCGCTCTACCCGAATATCTTGCTTATTCAAATTGGTAGGTATGTATTAAATGCGCATTCATTATCTTTCTCTCTCCTAATCAGCTATATAACGAGTGAACCCCCTATGCATTTTTCACACTACTTCCATGTTATCCTTTGCTCGAACCCTTGCAATCTAAATTCCTACGCGTGTATCCCTTCCCTCTGTAATTCCTTCCCGAGTCTAGTTTGCAGCTCTCCTCTGAATTACTATCAATATGAAGATCAAATTTCAGGGACAGGAACAAATCTCACCACTAGAGTCTGTCGTTCCCAATATTGGGGATAGTGAAGCTTGCCATCTTGACTTTGGTGATTTTTGGGCAAGGATGGCAGATGCAAACCCTACACCAATGGCACAGATGATTCATGACAGCGGTTTGGCTTTCACTGGAGGTTTCCCAATCTCGGTCCAATGTGCTGATACAGTGCTTTCATGCAAAGCTCATTTTGACCTTGATTCGAGTGAATTGACCAATATACACGGGGAGCTCATCGCTAAACTGGACGTTTCCGCCATTAGCACTACACTGAGGATTCTAGAAATGGATAATGCCATAGTTGTTTCACAAAATCAAGCACACGACCTGATCAATCAAGACAGCAAAAAATACAAGGTGCGGGTGGCAAATTCCTAGCTAGAGAACCCTAAGAAGGGAGCATCTCGTCTATCCAAGACTCTTTTCTGGCTGATTTCAATGAAGAATTGTCGGATTTTATAATCCTACTGGCTCGGGTTATGGGCTTACCCTCTACTAACGAATTCCATTTCTGGATGTGCCCGCTCATCAGCATGGTGTGCGAGGGAACTCAAAATATCAACTGGGTGGAAATCATCAGCATGAACTTGGCGGAGCAGCTATCCAATGTACAACAAATGAAGAAGTTCTACATGACTTCGTACCTGATGTATACTCTGGTGGCATCAAGGCAATGGTTTGGTTTTTCTTACATTGATGCCCACAAGGATGATCTTGTATATGCCTACTGCCCGCAGTTCACCGTAGAGACCAGCAATCACAATTTCAGAAGGGTAAATGATGCTTTCACCATGTATGTGGTCAGGCTGCTTGAAGGTGACACTACTAGAAGGTTTTCTGATGAAGCCATGAACCTGATATCGCACTACGGTGCCTATTTTATCCAATTCAGAAAATTCTCCTATATCAGGCTTGCTGGCTATGAGAGCACCCCTCTAAGGCTTCCCATGTTTTGCAGTGATAAGATGGCTTTGATAAAAGTATGCAGGTAGTTAGAAAAATTACATAGAACCTATAGAGACAAGAAGATTACTGGTTTACACTTTCCCATCTCTTAGGGAAACTACACTTGTAAAACAACCCTGGACGCATAGAATATAGAAAGAGCCCTGGTTCCCATCACTGTTCATTTCTTCAAGCCAAGAACTTGCTTTGACTTGAAGAAGTTCATTGAGCAGAACATCAAGATAATCTATCATCATAGGGTAGATACAGAAGACTATTGGGCTGACTGTGCAGATGATTTTGAGGCTAGAAGGAGGCACTATGGCAGGTTCTCTCTGCAATTGATCCAAGAACTCGGCTTGTACCAAGTTCCTGAAGGACTCCAGGATGACAACTCTGATCTATACTCATATGAGTATGACAATGTGGTTAAGCACACTCCCTTGGAGGACTTGGATTGGAACAAGAAAGAGAAAGATGATCTGGCCGAGATCCTAGCTCCAGTCTTAGTCAGGACTAAGGTCTGGTTTGATAGGAAAGTTCGAGAGCTTAGAAGGCACTCAGGAGAATCCTCCTCTAAGGATGTTTCAACACCAAGGAGGGAAGCATCGACTCCCATATCAGACACACCTGTGCAAACCCCTCCTACCTCATCAACACAAGGACCTGCAGCTTCCACTCCTTCATCCACTCAAGTATACCAGAAGAAATTCAAAGAGGTTAAGAAGGAGCCTGTGGAAAAAGATCCTCAAAGAAAGCAGGTAGAAGTGCCTTTGGGACCAGAGAACATCATTGTTCTCAGTGAAAGTGAAGAGAGTGAAGTGCCAGCCCCTACAAATGCTCCTGAAGCTCCAACGGATAAAGATAAGGAAGTCCAGAGCACTGAACTTCCAAGTGCTATTGATTCCTCTGTAGCAATTGTCTCAAGCACCCCACTCAAATCTCAACTTGAGACAACAGCTCTGTAAACCTTGAACGTCATGAGCTCTCTGTCTCTTGGTCCTCTTGCCCCTCCTACTGCTTCCTCTTCCTCTTTTGCATGGGTGCAACCTTTTGTCGAGAGTAGAAAGAGGAAATCTTCCTCTCGGAGCTCAGGGCCAAATTTTGATGTTGTGGCAGCCTTATTAGGCACTACTCCTTCTCGTGCCAAGAAAGCCAAAATCACCTCTAGGATAGTGTCTGATGCTCAGGGTCAGCAATTCCTAGAGATTGCCAAGCCTACAGTAGATAAATCAGAGCACAACTTACAGGTTTCTAACCTAGAATTCTCAAGGATTCCTATGGGAGAGTGTACTCCTGAAGGTGAGATCCACAACCTCCAGGAAATAGTCACAAGAGTCATTGGGAGGGTAGACAAAGGGCAGAAAACTATTGAATAGTTGGAGGAACAAGCCTAGATTCTCATAGGTTTTATCAAATCTCTTTTGTCTAAGGACAAAGTTTTGGACCCTACCCCATTGACTACCCTTTCGCCACCTGTAATTTTGAGCCAAGATGAAGTACAGAGTATCAAAGACATGCACAAGTATTCCATCTATGGAAAACCTATGGAGGCCATGGTGGAAGATATGCTTGTTGCAGGATTGAACTTCATCGATGAATCTTTCAATCTCTACAGAAAGGTGAACAATTTGCAATAGAAGCTCTCCTCCACTATCGGGGTCATAGATAAAGAGCTCAAACTCTGGAGCAGTTGCATAGTAGACCTCCGTCTCATGGGACAGACAGATGAGAAAATTTTATTGGTGAATAAGGTTTTTGATGATGTAAAGGATAATCAGTCAAAGTCCTGGGTTTACAGCGTGGAGTGGAAGATCAAAGTCTTGGAGGAGGCTTTGGGAGAACTGAAGAATAGCTGGCAGAAGGGTGAGGCTTTCAAGACACTGGTTATATCTTCTTTCAAAGATATACATTGTCATCTTCAAGATGAAATTTCCGGTGTGCCTCTTTCTTGCAACAAATCAAAGCTCAATTCAGAGCTTTTGTCAAAGATAATCTATTCAAGGAAAGCTCCATTTCCAAAGAGAAAATGAAGGAGATCTGCTCTCTTCAATCTGCCATTGAAGAAGCAAATAAAGACTACCATACTCATGTCGAGTTTGATAAGGAAATGGAGAAGTGCCTCGTATTTTGGGCTCAGTCTACAACCAACACGTCAGTCCCTCGTGGCAGAGACATAGCCGAGGCATTGAAGAGATTCAGGAAGCAAATTTTGATTTCAGTGGGTCCCTCCCATTCATAACCACATGTCTTCTTCTCCTTATTCTTCTCTTCTTTTCTAATTCTTTTTCTCGATTCATTGTAATAAGTTGAGGTATTGCGATTGGCAATCCTTAACTAATCTTTAGTTAAAAGAAGTGGTTACAAAGAGTAACTGATTTGTAAGCTATATAATGGCCTCTCCACGCCATTTTGAAGAAGAGGAAGAACTTGGCTTATTTTCTGAAAGTGTAAATAGATCATAAAGAAATCAATACAGAAGGGATTTTCATTCTTTGTCTATCTGATCTCTTTTGTCCCCAGCTTTTCATTTAATTTTGTGAAGATCATTTGTCTGTGTTATGTTAAGAAACTTTGTGTTCTAGCAGATGTTATTTACAGAACTTTGTGTCTTTAAATTCCATCTTATTTATATGATACAAATGATCTTGTTTCAATTCACTGTAACTTCGTATACATAAAGAATTACTCATATCTATAATTCGAGTGTTGCCTTTTGCTCATTCTCATACTTTCATTCCTTAGTCCTTTTGTAATTGATGATCTTTATAGAAAACACTTTCGTAATATCTAAGTTCAACCAGAAAATCATGTTTTGTATTCTTGTAAATAGGTTCATTTTTGAATAAGGGAACCTCTCCCATTAAAGAGGAGGGACTTCTTGTCCCCTGACTATTGCTCTTCGTAAAGTCCTATTTGACGACCAATAGTTTTTGGTGACTCCACTGGGGAAAATCATATTCCAGTTTTGTAATTTTTGATCATCCTTTGATCTGGCGACTCCATGTTTTACTCGAGGGAGAAGGGCCCTTGGTATTGAAGATTCTCAGTTTCAGCTTTTGGAGCAGCAGGGTTTTCCTTTCCCTTCAACAAGAAATAGAAAGACTCGTTCGACAAGCACTCCACCTATTCAAGATAGAATTCCTACGGGTGGTATTCCTTCAGAGCCAGCTAGTCCTAATCTTTGAGCTTTGATTCTTGCTGGTGTTGCAGTTCCTCTCCAAGCCATTTTTCCAAGAATGGTGGTACCATTGCCCTGGGGTCATCGTGTCGGGCCCCTTGCCCTTCCTCAGCCTTTGCATGAGTTACCCAGAGGTAACCAGAAGAACTTCCCTAAATTCAAAGGTGATGGCAAAGTGCATCCTGATGAACACATCACAGCCTTCATAGTTGCATGTGGAGTTCTGGGAGTTGAACATGAAGACGTCTCCGTGAGACTGTTCGTTGAGACTTTACAAGATAATGCTGCTGATTGGTTCTATCACCTTCCGGCTGGTGCTATCACTAGCTGGGACACCATGAGAACTAGGTTTGAAAACCATTTCAAACCAGCAGAAGATGTGCATGCCTTGCTAGCCCAAATCTCTCAGATAAAGAAAGATTCACAAGAGCCCATGAGAGAATTTGTGGCCCGATTCAATAGGTTGATTAATAAAATTCCACCAAATACTCGACCTGTTGATCAAATCCAAAAATGTTTCTTCCTAAATGCCCAATCGCCTGAAGTTAGTTATGCGCTAAGAAGGGCTAATCTCGCAACATTGGCTGAAGATCAAACTCTTGCTGTTAGTGTCGAGGATGATTTAATCATGTCAGGGAAGTTGAGGAGAGACCCTTCCAAATCTAAGTCTGCTTCTTCCTCCTCTTCCACCCCTGGACCTAATACTGATCCATTGGTTCAAAAACTTGCGAATGATCTCATTGCCATAAAGAAACAATTGGCTCAACATGCTCCCTATGCAGATGTTCCAAGGAGGAATTTTCAGCCCAAAAATCGTTTGCCTACTTCTCAAACAAGATTAGCGCTTGAAGGACCTCCTGTTAAAGTTCCTATCAATGCAACCTGTGAAGTTGAGGAACCAGATGATGATGAGGATAATGAAGCTTGTGAGGAATTTGTGGAAGAAGTTGATGATGAAGCAGATGAACTTGAGGGATCTCGAGTTAATTTCTTCACCACTGAGGGCATTGATGATGGAGATGATTATGATGAAGTAGTAGGGGACATGAATAGTGAATCATTCACTGTCATGACTCAAGAGCAGACAAATCAGAGGGAGAAAGTGACGCAGCCCCCTAAGAAATCTAAGGAGCAGCTGACAACTATCCCCGTAATTGCAAAAAGAGGATCTCCTATCACCGTTTCATCTACACCAAAGGTGAGTCCTGTAAATTCTGCTATTAAAGTTACTTCTTTTTCCCCTAAAGTTGATAAACCTAGGATCTCAAGTGATGATGACCCGTCCACTTCTGGGTCTTTTGATATTATTGATCACCTGAAAAAGACTAAGGTTCAAATCTCAGAGGCTGAGTATTATCAAACCCATCCCAAAGCTTTTGCTAAAATGATTCACTTTGTCAATTCCCATTCTAAAACCACCTCTAAAGGCCTTTTACCCACTCCTTCTGCACCACAGCCTAGTCTGGTAGCCGCTGTCACCTCACCTAATGACAAAATCAAACCATTTTATGTAACACTTCTTATAGCTGGCCATAGGCTCAGTAATTGTGTCATAGACTCAGGAGCCTCAGACAATGTGATGCCTGCTAAAGTAGCTCATGCCTTAGGCTTGACCCTCACATGCACTTATGGATCTTGTTACTCTATGGAGAGTAAGGAAGTGCCCCTGGTTGGAAGAATTAAAGATGCACAAGTGGCTTTTGCTTGCTTTGCTGAGAAGAGAGTTTTGGCTACCATCTTAGTAGAAAATATTCCTCCTTCATATGGGATGTTGCTAAGTAGGAACTTCTGTAAGGATGTGGGTGGAGAAATTCAAATGGATTGGTCACATGCACTCATACCTGTTAATGGACAAATGAAGAAGTTCTTTACGCCGAGAAGTAGTCCGAGTATATTGTATAAAAAATGGATGATCCTAAAGCACAAATACTCTATGAGGATATGGGGCATGGCAACTACATGATTATGTCCCTAATGAAATTCAACTCCCCAAAGTGTCACCTAAAGATCCTAATGGTGTTTGGATTTTAGAGTTTGATGGAAGTTGTTCCTCAGCTGGTTCTGGAGCTGGTGTCTTACTGGTGTCACCTGAAGGAAGCCTTCATCCTTTTTCATTCAAGTTGCAGTTCGAAAATACTAATAATATAACAGAGTATGAGGCTCTCATTCTTGGACTGCAAGTGGCCAAAGAACAAGGTGTAAAGAATCTTCTGGCTTGTGGTGATGTGGAATTGATTGTAAAGCAAGTTAGAAGCCTTTTCCAGGTAAAAAATGGAAGGTTGAAACATTACCGGAATCAGGTTTGGGATTCCATTGAATTTCTTGATGCTTTCTCCATCGAAGCAATACCTAGGGAGAAGAACAACAGGGCTGATTCGCATTGCTTGCCTCTGGATAAGTTCACCATTGAGATGGTCCATCGGCCTAGTGTACCTGATAATACCAATAACTGTAAGTTTTCAATGATGATCAACACTTTCTTTCTTTCTTAGAACTCAAGGGTAATTTTGAACAGTTGTATTTTGAAGGAAGCGACAACCTGCCTTGTGAAAATGTGCCCTTTGACAAAGCAGTCACTCAAGGAGAAGAAACGGATCAGGATGGATGCATCAAACTCAAAGAAAACAAGATTCCTAAAGGATTGGTGAGTTTAGAGGAACTATTTGATAAACATGACAGCTATGTGAAGTCTAGAGCTTTTACTGGACCTCAAAAATCATTTGAGTATGAAAAAATTAATATTGGGAGTTCTACTGATCCGAAGCTCATGATCATTGGAAAATGTTGCACAACAGAAATGAGAGGAAAAAAGCAATTGATCTTTTAAAGAGGTATAAGGATGTTCTTGCTTACTCTTATGAAGATTTAAAACCTTTCAAACCAAAAGATATGCAGCATTTTATTCCTCTCAAGCCTGGAATTAAGCCTTTTAAGCAGAAACAGAGGCAATACAACCCCAAAATAGCTGACACCATCTTTCAAGAAATACAGAAGTTGTTGAAGGCCAAAATCATTTTTCCCATTCACCATTCAACATGGATTGCCAATATTGTGCCTGTTAGGAAGAAAAATGGTGAGATCTACATCTGTGTTGATTTCAGGAATCTGAATCAGGTTTCCTTGAAAGATAATTATCCTTTGCCTATGATGGATCAGGTCTTGCAAGTAGTAACAGGATCTGAAATGTTATCTATGCTTGATGGATTCTCGGGATATAATCAGGTAGAGGTTGATACTGCAGATCAACACAAAACAACTTTCACTACTCCTTGGGGTACCTTTGCTTACAAGAGAATGCCTTTTGGGCTCATTAATGCTGGTGCCACTTTTCAGAGAGCTATGGATCTGGCCTTTGGAAGTTTGAAAGGGAAGTGTATTGTCATATACCTTGATGACTTGACAGTGTTTTCTAAAACAAGGGTGGATCATTTTGACCACCTGGAGACAGTTCTGCTAAGATGCAGAGAACATGGGATTTCTTTGAATCCTAAAAAATCTATCTTTTGTGTCACAGAGGGGAAATTATTAGGGCACATCGTCTCCAAAGATGGTATTAAGATTGATCCTGAGCGAGTTCAAGCTATCCAGCAAATTCCTCTCCCAACCAGCAAAAAGGGCGTGCACTCTTTCTTTGGTAAGATCAATTTTTTAAGAAGGTTCATCCCTGATTTTGTAGAGTTAACTTTGAATATTTCCCAAATGATGAAAGGAAAACAAACATTTGGTTGGTCTTCTAAAGGAAAGGAATCCTTTGAAGGTATTAAAAGAGCTATTGCTAAAACTCCTATTTTAGCATGTCCTGATTTCAGCAAAGATTTTATTATCTATTGCTATGCCACAGATAATACCTTGGCTACTGTTTTGACTCAAGAAGATTCTAATGAGCACGAACTCCCAATTGCGTTCATGAGCTATATTCTGAAATATCATGAGTTAAAATACACCATGATGGAAAAACATGCTTTTGCAGTGGTCAAAGTTGTTAAGCAGTTTCGTTTTTACATCCTCAACTCTCATTCCATGGTGTTGGTTCCAAATACAATGTTAAGTCAGATCTCACACAATAGGAATTTGGATCCAAGAGAGGGAACTGGGTTGCTAAGGTCCAAGAATATGATATTGACATCAAACCGACCAAGCTTGTTCGTGGAAAAGGCCTTTGTGAGCTCATTGCTGAAGGAGCTAAACATGAGTTGTTGGAGGAGAAAGTTGGCCTTCCTACCGTTCTGTTTCTTAGCTCAGTTGATGAATGGTATGCTGATATCACTCATTTTCTCACCAATGGAGAATGCCCCTCTCATTTAACTACCAAACAAAAGAGGACTGTTAATCTAAGGTCAGTGAATATGTGTTGTGGGAAAACGCCTTGTTCAAACGTCGGTTAGATGGAAGATTTTTGAAATGTGTAGACAAGGAACAACAGAAAAAGTTACTCTCAGCTTTTCATGATCAAGCATGTGGAGTGCACTATTCATCAATGGTCACTACTCATAAGATACTTCATGGAGGATATTACTGGCCTTCCTTCTTCAGAGATGCATCCAAGTGGGTTGATAAATGTGAGGCTTGTCAGACTTTTGTGGGTAGACCTAAATTAGCCTCTTTGCCTCTTAAGCCAGTTGTAATTGAAGAACCTTTTCAACAGTGGGGTTTGGACTTCATTGGAACACTTAATCCCACTTCTAGTGCTGGTCATACTCATGTATTAACTGCCATGGATTATTTCACCAAATGGGTAGAAGCTATTCCAGTAAAGAGTACTACTTCTGAAGTGGTGTGCAGCTTCATCAAAGAGAACATCTTGGTAAGGTATGGTGTACCTAACAAGATTGTGACAGATAATGCTTTGAATTTCTCTTCAACTGAGATAATGGATTTTTGCTATGGGTATGGCATCTCTTTGGCTCACTCCTCAGATTACTATCCTCAGGGAAATGGGCAAGCAGAATCCACTAATAAAAATTGGTGACTATTATAAGGAAATTAGTCAATGAGTCTCAACAAAACTGGCACAAGAAGCTCTATGATGCTCTTTGGGAAGACAGGATTACACCAAAGAGAGCTATTGGAATGTCTCCTTTTCAAGTGGTATATGGAGTAGAAGCTCAATTGCTAGTAATAGTGGAGCTGCCAGCCTTGCATCTAATGAAGGCCATTGAAGATACTAGTTTCAGTGATGCTTTGGATAAGAGAATTATGTATCTTCACAAATTGAATGAGGATAGATTGGAGGTTGCTGATAGGATATCTGTTCACCAAAGTGAAGGTAAAGGTCCTGTTTGATAAGAAAGCTAGGTTCAGAGATTTCCAAGTTGGAGACACTGTTTTGTTATGGGATAAAAGGCATGAACCTCGTGGCAGCCATGGCAAGTTTGATTCCCTTTGGCTCGGACCTTTCAAGATCAGACACTTTGCTGGTAAGAATTATTTTTATCTTGATTACATGGATGGTTCTCCTCTCCCACTTCCTTATAGTGGGTAGTACCTTAAATTGTTCAAGTCATAGGTGATTAGGGAGTCCTTTGTATATTCTGTACAGCGTTTTTGTTTTTCTTTCCTTTTTGTTTTGGTGTGTTTTCCTCTGTATTGGTTTGCTTTTTGACTCCGTGGCCCAATGGATAAGGTATTGGTCTGCTTCCCCGAGTTTGTCTAAGTTATTACCTTGCCTCATTCCTTGAATTTATGCCAAGTCATCCCCGAAGAGCCACTTTGTCCACTCAAAATTCCCCTGCTCTTAAGGAAGTGAAAATTTTAAAATTTTGAGTTTAAGTGTCTTCTCTGTTGTACTCAATGTTAAAAGTCGAGAAATTGAGAAAATCTACGTTTTTGGGTCATTTTGTGTGTTTTTGGGCTGTCGACATTTTTGTCCCACGTGTCCCAAGTTCAATTGGGCCTATGTTCCCGATCGGCGGTTTCCGCGAAGTTTTTCCTTTTCGTGCCCATCGAACTTCTCGTCCCAAATGTCCCAAGTTCAATTAGGCAAGTTGTTCCATTTTCAGCCGAATCACCCGAACCACGTACTTCACACTTTCACGTCCCAAATGTCCCAAGTTCAATTGGGCAAGTTGTTCCATTTTCAGCCGAATCACCCGAACCACGTACTTCGTGCACTTTCGTCCCGCATGTCCCAAAAGGCATTTGTGCATCTTTTCCCGCTTCGCCTGAATCGGCCGAGCCACGTGTTTCACACATTCGCATCCCACATGTCCCAAATGAACCAAGTGCCATTCGTGCTTATTTTTCCCACTCTACCTTAATATCTTACTTATTAAAATTGGTAGGTATGTATTAAATGCGCATTCATTATCTTTCACTCTCCTAATCGGCTATATAACGAGTGAACCCCCTATGCATTTTTCACACTGCTTCCATGCTATCCTTTGCTCGAACCCTTGCAATCTAAATTCCTGTGTGTGTATCCCTTCCCTCTGTAATTCCTTCCCAAGTCTAGTTTGTGGCTCTACCCTCCGAATTAATATCAATATGTAGATCAAATTTCGGGGGACAGAAACAAATCTTGCCACTTACTAGAGTCTGTCATTCCCAATATTGGGGACAAGTGAAGCTTGCCATCTCGACTTTGGCGATTTTTGGGCAAGGATGGCAGATGCAAACCCTACACCAATGGCATATATGATTCATGACAGCGGTTTGGATTTTACTGGAGGTTTCCCAATCTCGGTGCAATGTGCTGATACAGTGCTTTCATGCGGAGCTCACTTTGACCCTGATTCGAGTGAATTTACTAATATACACGGCGAGCTCATCACTAAACTGGACGCTGCCGCCATTAGCACTGCACTGTGGATTCCAGAAATGGATAATGCCATAGTTGTTTCCCAAAATAAATCACAGGCCCTATTCAATCAAGAAAACAATCAATACAAGGCACGGGTGGCGAAGTCCTGGCTAAAGAACCCTAAGAAGGGAGCATCTCGTCTATCCAAGACTCTTTTCCGGGCTGATTTCAATGAAGAATTGTTAGATTTTATAATCCTACTGGCTCGGGTTATGGGCTTACCCTCTACTAATGAATTCCATTTTTGGATTTGCCCGCTCATCTGCATGGTGTGTGAGGGAACTCAAAATATCAACTGGGTAGAAATCATCAGCATGAACTTGGCGGAGTAGTTGTCCAATGTACAGCAAACGAACAAGTTCTACATGACTTCATACTTGATGTATACTCTGGTGGCATCAAGGCAATGGTTTGGTTTTTCTTACATTGATGCCCACAACGATGATCCTGTATATGCCTACTGCCCATAGTTCACCCTAGAGACCAGCAATCACAATTTCAGAAGGGTAAAGGATGCTTTCACCATGTACGTGGTCAGCCGCTTGAAGGTGACACTGCTAGAAGGTTTTCTGATGAAGCCATGAACTCCGATATCACACTATGGTGCTTATTTTTTCCAATTCGAAAATTCTCCTATATCAGGCTTGCTGGCTATGAGAGCACCCCTCTGAGGCTTCCCATGTTCTGCAGTGATAAGATGGCTTTGATAGAAGTATGCAGGCAGTTAGACAAATTGCACAGAACCTGCAGAGACAAGAAGATTACTGGTTTGCACTTTCCCATCTCTTTGGGAAACTACACTTGTAAAACAACCCTGGACGCACAGAATATAGAAAGAGCCCTGGTTCCCATCACTGTTCATTTCTTCAAGCCAAGAACTTGCTTCGACTTGAAGAAGTTCATTGAGCAGAACATCAAGATAATCTATCATCATAGGGCAGATACAGAAGACTATTGGGCTGACTATGCCGATGATTTTGAGGCTAGAAGGAGGCACTATGGCAGGTTCTCTCTGAAATTGATCCAAGAACTCGACTTATACCAAGTTCCTGAAGGACTCCAGGATGACAACTTTGATCTATACTCATATGAGTATGACAATGTGGTTAAGCACACTCCCTTGGAGGACTTGGATTGGAACAAGAAAGAGAAAGATGATCTGGCTAAGATCCTATTTCCAGTCTTAGTCAGGACTAAGGTCTGGTTTGATAGGAAAGTTCGAGAGCTTAGAAGGCACTCAGGAGAATCCTCCTCTAAGGATGTTTCAACACCAAGGAGGGAAGCATCGACTCCCATATCAGACACACCTGTGCAAACCCCTCCTGCCTCATCAACGCAAGGACCTGCAGCTTCCACTCCTTCATCCACTCAAGTATACCAGAAGAAATTCAAAGAGGTTAAGAAGGAGCCTGTGGAAAAAGATCCTCAAAGAAAGCAGGTAGAAGTGCCTTTGGGACCAGAGAACATCATTGTTCTCAGTGAAAGTGAAGAGAGTGAAGTGTCAGCCCCTACAAATGCTCCTGAAGCTCCAACGGATAAAGATAAGGAAGTCCAGAGCACTGAACTTCCAAGTGCTATTGATTCCTCTGCAACAATTGTCTCAAGCACCCCACTCACATCTCAACTTGAGACAACAGCTGTGCAAACCTTGAGCGTCATGAGCTCTCTGTCTCTTGGTCCTCTTGCCCCTCCTGTTGCTTCCTCTTCCTCTTTTACATGGGTGCAACCTTTTGTCGACAGTAGAAAGAGGAAATCTTCCACTCGGAGCTCGGGCCAAATTTTGATGTTTGTGGCGGCCTTATTAGGCACTACTCCTTCTCGTGCCAAGAAAGCCGAATCACCTCCCGTGATAGTGTCTCGATGCTCGTGGTCGATGTAATTCTTGGAGATTGCGCAAGCCTACGGTAGATAAATCGAGCAGACTTACAGGTTTCTGACCTAGAATTTTCAAGGATTCCTATGGGAGAGTCTACTCCTAAAGGTGAGATCCACAACCTCCAGGAAACGGTCACAAGAGTCATTGGGAGGGTAGAGAAAGGGAAGCAGACTATTGAACAGCTTTAGAGGAACAATCCCAAATTCTCATAGGTTTTATCAAATCTCTTTTGTCTAAGGAAAAAGTTTTGGACCCTACCCCATTGACTACCCTTCCGCCACCTGTAATTTTGAGCCAAGATGAAGTATAGAGTATTAAAGACATGCACAAGTATTCCATCTATGGCAGAGCTATGGAGGCCATGGTGGAAGATATGCTTGTTGCAAGATTGAACTTCATCAATGAATCTTTCAAACTCCACGTAAAGGTGAAAAGTTTGCAATGTGCTCTCCTCCACTATCGGGGTCATAGATAAAGAGCTCAAACTCGGAGCAACAGATAGTAGACCTCCATCTCATGGGACAGACATGATGAGAACATTTTATTAGCGAATAAGGTTTTTGATGATGCAAAGGATAATCTGTCAAAACTCTTGGGTTTACAAAGGTGGGAGTGGAAGATCAAAGTCTTGGAGGAGGCTTTGGGAGAACTAAAGAATAGCTGGTAGAAGGGTGAGGCTTTCAAGACACTGGTTGTATCTTCTTTCAAAGATATACATTGTCATCTTCAGGATGAAACTTCTGGTGTGCCTCTTTCCTTGCAAGAAATCAAAGCTCAATTCAGAGCTTTTGTCAAAGATAATCTATTCAAGGAAAGCTCCATTTCCAAAGAGAAAATGAAGGAGATCTGCTCTCTTCAATCTGCCATTGAAGAAGCAAATAAAGACTATCATACTCATGTCGAGTTTGATAAGGAAATGGAGAAGTGCCTCAGATTTTGGGCTCAATCTACAGCCAACACGTCAGTCCCTCGTGGCAGAGACATAGCCGAGGCATTGAAGAGATTCAGGCAACAAATTTTGAAGTCAGTGGGTCCCTCCCATTCATAACCACATGTCTTCTTCTCCTTATTCTTCTCTTCTTTTCTAATTCTTTTTCTCGGATTCATTGTAATAAGTTGAGGTATTGCGATTGGCAATCCTTAACTAATATTTAGTTAAAAGAAGTGGTTACAAAGAGTAACTGATTTGTAAGCTATATAATGGCCTCTCCACGCCATTTTGAAGAAGAGGAAGAACTTGGCTTATTTTCTGAAAGTGTAAATAGATCATAAAGAAATCAATACAAAAGGGCTTTTCATTCTTTTTCTATCTGATCTCTTTTGTCCCCAACTTTTCATTTAATTTTGTGAAGATCATTTGTCTGTGTTATGTTAAGAAACTTTGTGTTCTAGCAGATGTTATTTATAGAACTTTGTGTCTTTAAATTCCATCTTATTTATATGATACAAATGATCTTGTTTCAATTCACTGTAACTTCGCATACATAAAGAATTACTCAGTTATCTATAATTCTGAGTGTTGCCTTTCTGCTCATTCTCATACTCTCATTCCTCAGTCCTTTTGTAATTGATGATCTTTATAGAAAACACTTTCGTAATATCCAAGTTCAACCATAAAAATCATGTTTTGTATATTTGTAAATAGGTTTGTTTCTGAATAAGGGAACCTCTCCCATTAAAGAGGAGGGACTTCTTGTCCCTTGACTGTTGCTCTTCGTAAAGTCCTATTTGACGACCAACACATATTCACAATCGTATTGAAATCATTTAAAGGATCTGCTACTGAACTATTCTTAGAGATATTCATATTAAACAATTTTTTCATTAAAAATATCTTATTAGAGGTAGAGGGTTTTTCATACAACTTCCCTAATGCATCCATTAGATCTTTTGTAGTCTTTTCCTTTGAAACATTAAATAATACCGAAGATGCAAGACATAGCCAGATTGTCCCAAGTGATTTCCTATCTAGCAAATCCCATTCCGCATCTATCATGCTCAAGGGTTTTTTCACCTTTCTAGACAACAGAGTATAAAGATCCTTCTGATAAAGTTAATCTTCCATCTGCATCTTCCAAAGACTGAAATTCTGCCCATTGAATTTATCAACCCTAGATCTTCCTTCATCTACAATAGCTCCCACTCAAGCTAAAAACTTTCCTGCGATTCATCACTTCGAAAACCAAACCAGCTCGATACCAATTGTTAGGAAATAAGTGATAAAATATGCCGAATAATCCCTCACGAATCGCAATGAGAAATTATTATAGATCTCAAATAAAATTGTAGAATAAAATAACACAACACAAAGAGACAATATTTAACGTGGTTCACCCAATTTGGGCTACGTCCACCAAGAATCACTTTCTTAGGTTTTATTACAAGCCACCGATCTCTCAATACAATACCTGGATCTGTTCGGAGCTATGCTCAAAAACTCTACTGAATTCACACTGAATTCAAAACAAATCTGCAATACATTTGCTTGTACATCTATCATATGCATAAGACCATATAAATAGACAACCTTGCTAAGCTTTTACAAAACCGTGGGTATCAAAACCATGGGAAAAACCCGTCCCATAAACCTATGGGTCAAAAACTCACCCATATGAGAAAATCACATTTCCCGATATGTCGGGTGCATTTTTCGAGGCCAAATTTTTTTACAGTCTTCAACACTTTCACACATGAAAACAGGCTCCACAACCTAACAAAATACCTACCAAAGCGGTTCGGGTTCATCAAAAAAGGTAATTAATTACATTAATTTCCCGATCTCCTCCTAATCTTCCTTGCCACCACTTGTCAAACCGAAAGCTCCAAATCAAATAAAACATGAATTTCCATTTCTAGTAATATTGCCACCTAGGCCTTTGCCATCCAAATTAGGCTTTGCCAAAGTCGGCATTCCGTAGGAAATAAATAAACCTTATCAAATTCATAAATGTTTAGAAACTGTCACCATTGTATATGCGACCCCTTTTTGTTCCATTTCACATCCTTTAGTTTAGGATAGGTTAGATTGCTTAGGTAGGATTTACATTAGTACCTTAGGATGTAACACTAACCACTAACCTCTAACATAGTTCTTAGAAAATAGGTGAGGTAACCCCTCAAATGAGTGAACCAATAATACTATAGTTTAAAGAACTAGGTTAGGTCACCAAATAACTTTGTAGTGTTAGGTTAAAGTTTTAGTACTTAGAAACCCTTCTAACCCTTTGTATCAAGTTTAGACTAGCAAAAAAATTATACTGTAACATATCTTAGGTAGGAATACTTTCACCTAGCTTAGGATTCTAGAAGTAAATCCTTTATAGGTTCCCGATATCTTTCTCTTGTGTTGTGAACAGCTGCATCCCCATCATTATCAGCAATGACCTATCATGGTCAACCTTTAAGGACCTAAGCCAACATCCTGTTGAATGGAAGTGCATTCACACAAAAGTAAGAGAACTTGCAACAACAAAGTTCAATCCAACGTGAAGCCTAACTCATGGAATGTCAATTTTACCATTCACTTCACAGAGCATTACTAAAAACATTCCTTGGATCACTGAAATTGATCTAAGGATGAGTCGACAAAATAAAAATTTACAACTCTTAAATCAGAATGTACTTTACCTTCCATAACTGAAAAGTTGATTCAGAGAAGTCACAGTTCGACCATAGGATCTTAAGAGAAGAAAAGACATTTCCATACCAAGCATGATTTCCAAAAATTAGAAGATCATATCCTTATAAGGAAAATCACCTATCAACACATGAATGTAAAGGAGGAAAATAACAATAGTCAAGGGTGTTATAGTTCCTTTGGAAAAATTATCTGCATCTCCCTGCCACTCTGCGCCCCTCCTTCTCTCTTCTCCCCATAGCCAACCGTGGAGCACCATGTGTCCCCAAGTGGACTTGTGGGCGCGGAGCGCCGGTTGGTTTTTTCCTTTCTTTGGAAAAATGCCCCGAATCCTTCCACCGCTCTGCCTTTCTCCTATTCCCTGGCATTGTCTCCCGAGGCTACCACGTGTCCACCAGGGTCCCACAGAGGCACGAAAGAAATTTTTCCTTTATGCCTACATGATAGGAAAAAATCCCCAAGCCACCCCGTGACCCACCAACCCATTGAAGGTGCTTTCCCTCCTCTTAACACGTGTCCCACTAGGGAAAAATTTGACCTAAAAACTCCACCCGGTCATATCTTGAGTTCTATAAGGAGTTGGGAGGAATTATTTACATCACCGGAAAGGTGAGAAAATTTCCTATCCAATGGAAATGGTTTAGGGAAATTTTGGAAGCATTAAGAAGGAGAAAAATCTATTTGAAACTCTAATCCTATTAGAGAGTTGGGTATGGGGGCAGATTGCTCCCTGAACCTAACTGAAACTTCTAGCCCTAAGTTTTGGACCTTGTGACCTCTGGAATTGTTAATGAAAGAGAAGTTTGTTCTTCTAGATTTGAGTTGTTCTGGAATCTGTTAATGGTAGCTACTACCTGCAACCGGGTAGACACTCTCAATCAAGTGCTGGGAGTGGGTAAGTGAGACCTTGCTCTATTGACTTTATTTATGTGTTCTTTCCCTCACTGTAATTTAAACCCTGCTCTTGTCTTGATCTAGTGGAAATTAATTACCTTGGGTATTTAATTGTTTTGGGTCCCTTAACCCTAAAATTTAATCAGGGAATATTTAGCTAAAATGTCAATGAAATCAGTAATTAAATTAATCCCTAGAGATATTTGAGCTAGGGTGGACCTATTGCACTTGTTTCTCTATAATGAGAAATTAGTAATTATTATAATGGAAAAATTATCAGTTGAATTTAATTTTCTTCGAGACTTTGGTTGTTAACTCCTAATAAAAAAATTATTCCATAATTTTCTAGCTAAACCTAGGTTGTTCATGGGTCTCAAGTGGGTTGTTTTAACCGGGCATCACACTTGGTATCAGAGCAGTGGTTCAAAGGCTTGGACCATTGGGCGAGAATAGAAAAATTGAGGCATAAAAACTTAAAACTAGCACACTTTAAATCTAGAAAAAAATTGGCAAGAATTTGTATGTTTTAGTAAACATGGAAGTTATATAAACTTAGCAAATGAACTAACTCTCACTTTGGTCTATGCAGAAGGCTACGATGGAGTGAGAGGAACCTTTGTAGAGACTTAGACTTCCCACCACCACCACCACCACCACCAGATCAGGGTGTGGTAGCCATTCTTCCTAAGATTCTACAGACCCTTTATGATTTCAATGCCATTCTACGTGGAGGATTAGGAGGAGGACATGTAGCTAGTCATGATAGAGCCCCTTCTATCGAGGGTCAGGTATCTCCTCAACTTAGTGAGGAGCATAGAGGAGAGAAATCCCATGCAGAGTCATCCCGAGTAGAGTCACCACCTAGGAGGCAGGGTGATAGAGTTCCAGAGCATAGAGAGGTCTCGGAGCCCTAGGCTTAGGGATGAGTGTACTAAGAGACCTAGAGGCCAACAGACCATAACAGCGGATCACATTAGGGAGATCCTGAAGCTTCAACCCTCACATTACTCGGGTGATATGGGTGGATTTCAGGTAGAGGCCTAGCTAGTGAGCTTGAGAAATTTCTTCAAGCTTTGTCCTTGTTATAAACATGAAAGCTCATGTTGTGATCCATCTACCGAGGGATGGAGTAGGAGTGCGGTGGAGGAAAAGGAGAAGAAGCCCCATGTAGATTCAAAGATAATGACCTAGGAGCTATTCAAGGAGTAGGTATTTATCACGAGAGGTTCATCCAATAGAGGATTGATGAGTTCCATGACCTCCTGAGGCTTCTCTATCAAGATCTTAGAGTATGCGAGTAGATTTCTAGATCTACTCCAAAGATGTAGAGTATATGCAGGGATGAGCATGTGTGGACTCACAGGTTTCATTTGGGGCCTAAATTTGGATATCGGAGGTGTAGTGTGGATCCACTATCCATAGAAATTAGTAGAGGCTGTTGAGAAGGCCTATATTGTAAAGGAGACACGGGGTAAAACACAGTAGGCTAGAGACTGAGTCCGGACCCACATTCAGTAGATGCAGGATAGTAGATCAAGGGGGTCAGTACCTCTTCCTCGTGGTGGCCAAGGTACAACATAGTCATCCTTTAGGCCACAACAGCAATAGTAGTAGTCTCACCCACCCCATAGACCTCCATAGAGAGCTGATGCATAGAGAGGTTAGAGTATGGGGCCTCCTCCTAGGGGTCCCATTAGGACACAGGGTGGACCTAGAGCTCAATTAGTGGGAACTTTCCAATAGATGCCACAGTAGACCATGGTTGGATCATCAGGATCCATGCCATAGACTTCGTAGGGCACCTACTAGAGGTGCTACTCCTTGGAGAGGATCAGGTGGTTGCTTTGGATGTGGAGTTGTGGGACATTTTTGGAGAGATTTCCCTCATAACCCTAACAAGGGTAAGGCATAGATGTAAGGGCCTACTGTAGGTAACATGAGACATAGTCAAAAGATATATGCAATGGTTGAGAACTACTGTAGAGCATCGAGCACGATCATCGAGACCACAGGTAGCATTGGTGGTATTCCTACCTCTGTATTATTTGACTCTGGTTCTTCCGATTCTTTTATTACACCATCTTTAGTAGAGCAATGCAGGCTGGTGGCTATTAGGCAGGGTCATTGTTGGGATGTTGAGATGGCTTCAGGAGCCAAGATCTCCCTTGGTTAAGGAGTGTGTTGTATATTTGAGACCTTTCACCACTACCTCAGATCTCCGTATTCTTCCTTTGGGCTCGTATGGAGTCATTTTGGGTATGGATTGGTTATCTACACACAGGGCTAGGATGGATTGTTATCACAAGACTATAGCTTGTGTAGATGATTTAGGAGTTGAGTCATTGATCTTGGGGGTCAGGAGACCCATTTCTATTCACACCAACTCGTGTATGTAGCTTAAGCAATGTGTGTGATTGGGTTATTAGATGTATGCTATTACGGTTAGTGACATGTGAGATCGAGGATGGGTCTAGTGGACAATCTCTAGATGATCATCCCATTTTGAGAGAGTTTTATAATGTCTTTCTAGGGGAGCTACTGGGGTTACCACCCCCACGTGAGATTGATTTTCATATAGATCTAGTTCTTAGAGCAGAGCCTATCTCACGAGAACCTTATCGGATGACCACCCCAGAGCTCTGCGAGCTCAAGTTGTAGCTTAAGGGCCTTTTGGAGAATGTCCTTATCCATCGTAGTGTATCCCATTAGGGTGCATTGGTGATATTTATGAAAAAGAAGGATGGATCCTTGCGGTTATGTATTGATTACCGCCACAGAACAAGGTAACGATCAAGAATTGTTATACTCTTCCTCGTATCGATGACTTGTTTGATCGAGATAAAGGAAGCCAAATTTTTCTCTAAGATTGATCTCAAGTCAAGGTACCATCAACTAAGGATTTTAGAGGTGGAAATTTTTAAGACCACCTTCCACACGAGATATGGGAACTATGACTCACAAAGTGGTGCCTTTTGGTTTGATAAATGACCTGCAGTGTTTATGAGTTTGATGAATGGGGTATTCAAGACCTTCTTAGACCACTTCATGTTCATCTTACTTGATTACATTTTGATATACTCACGTAAACGTGAGGAGCATGAGGGCACCTTCACTAGGTTCTTCAATATCTTCGTGAGCAACACCTTTACGGGAACTTGGAGAAGTGTGCTTTCTTTCAGACAGAGGTGTAATATTTGGGTCATATCATTTTTGGGGAAGGTATCACAGTCAATCCTTCCAAGATTAGAGCCATTATGGATTATCTAGCACCCACTACAATGACCGAGGTACGTAGCTTCATGGGATTAGCAGATACTACCAGAGATTTGTTTAGGACTTCTCTCAGATTGTGCACCCTATCACTTCTCTTCGAGAGGAAAGGGAAGAATTTTTTTGGTCGGGCAGATGTGCGAGGCCTTCAGGACACTAAAGGAGTGCCTCACTTTAGCACCTATTATTATAGTGCCAAATCCATAGGGTGAGTTCTTTGTTTACATAGACGCTTCTTTGGTAGGACTTGGAGGTGTGTTGATGCAGGATGGCCAAGTAGTAGCTTTTGAGTCTCACAAACTCAAGGATCATGACCTTAATTATCCAACCCATGATCTTGAGCTTATGGTAGTTGTGTATGCCTTAGTTAGATGGAGAAATTTTCTTCTTGGATGAATATTCACACTCAGGACAAATCATTTGAGTCTTCGCCACCTCTTCACGCTACCCAATCTCAATGCTCGTCAGTGGCGTTGGATGGAGTTACTTTATGAGTATGACATGGAGATCGAGCATGTGAAGAGGAAGGAGAATGTGGTAGTAGAAACTCTCAGTAGATGGAGACATGTGGCTATGACCACTACAAAGTGAGCACAAATTTACGAAACAGATTCTTCAAAGACTTCCTCTTGACAACTTCTACATTGTAGTATGAGAAGATATTGAGTCACGAGACCCCTTGAGGGGAATTTTGATGGTTTTTCCTTAAAGGAAGATGGTCTTCTTAGGCACGAGGCTGGATATATGTTCCCGAGATGGAGGCTTGAGGTAGAAAATCTTGGTAGAGGCACATCATGTACCCTATTCAACCCATCCAGGGGTGAAGAAGATGCATGCTACTTTGTGATAGTTGTATCATTAGAGAGGAATTCATCGAGATGTGGCTCAATTTGTGTCACGGTGTTTAGAGTGCTAGAGGGTTAAGGCCAAACATCAACATCTAGCAGGTCTTCTTTATCCTCATACCATACCGGAATGGAAGTGGGACACAATTTCCATGGATTTCATTGTTGGGCTACCGATGTCGAGATATCACCACAACACCATTATGGTCACAATTGATAAATTGACAAAAGTGGCTCATTTTTCTCTGGTGAAGACTACTTATACAACCAAAGTAGTGGCAAAAGTATATTTGGATGAGATTGTCAAGTTTCATGGGATCCCATGGAAGATCATTTGTGACCACAATCCTTTGTACACACTACATTTCTCGGATCAACTTCAGACACAACATATCACCCTGAGACATATAGACATGCACCGAGTGAGTGAATCAAATTTTAGAGGATATGCTCAAGATGTATGTGATGGATTAGTAGTCTAAGTGGGTGGAGTACCTATACTTGGTGGAGGTTGCCTACAATAATGTTTTCAGAGTTCCATAGGCATGGCTCCTTTTCGAGGCTCTGTATGGTAGAGAGTGCGGGACACCTCTTAACTAGGAAAGGTTAGAGGACATAGTATCTCTTGACCATCTCTCTTGTAGGACATGGAGCAGTAGGTAATGTTGATCGTGAAAAGATTGTAGGAGGCACGGGATAGGTAGAATAAGTATCTAGATCAACATAGGATCAACCATAGTTTTAATGTGGGCATGAAGGTGTTCCTTCATGTTATGGAAAAGGTTCTAAGTTAGCTCTTAGATTCATTGGACCTTTTGAGATCTTGGATGGTATTGGCCCTTTGGCCTACCATTTAGCATTGCCACCCAGCTTGTCTCGCGTACATGATGTGTTTCATGTTTCGGTTCTTAGGAGATATATTGTAGATCCATCTCATGTACTAGATTGGACATCATTACAGGTGCGAGGATCGGGGGTAGGTAATGGTGGAGTCCATCCGTATCATAGATAGCATGACCACTGGGCCTTCGAGGTAGAGATATTGATCAGGTATGGGTGTAGTGGGATAGATATGACAGGACTACAGCTACATGGGAGGATGCCACAAGATTACAAGTACAATTTCCACATTTGTTCCAGTGACTTCTAGGAGGAAGTTGAATCTAAGGGGAGGGGGACGTATTTCCCACTTCCCTTTGATACTTTTAGATACCGATCTTGATACTTGTTGATCTTATTATGGACACAATTATGTTTTGTTTTGGTATGATGAATATATATTAGATCATGGATTAGTATTGATCTGGATTCAGTTATTATGCATGATGATTATTAGAGACATTATTATATGTGGATGATGGTATACTTGTTATCCAAAATGTGCCCCAGCTCATTTTTTGTGGCTAACTCCTTGTGTTCTTACCTCTCTTGTGCCTTAGTCCACATTTTTTGATTTTAAGGCACTCAAGGATTTCTGGAAATGGCACCATCGAGATAGATCTCTCTCTCATCTTTCCGTAAGAAGGTAAATTTTGCCTCCTAACTCCTTATATTTTTCAAGTTATGGCTCGACGGAGTTTTTGTGGAAAATTTTCCCATTTGAGGCCCATAGCCAATAGGAAGCTGCCACATGGCATCTGACCAGTGGAGCAAGGGGAATTTTTGAAAAAATTTCCAAAGACAAAAAGACGTAAAATTTGAAATTTTTTTCCTGCCGATCCGTTTTTGGGCAAATTTTTTGCCCTAAATCTTCAAACAATCATATCTTTTGATCCGAGCTCGGATTTTCACGTTCTTTATATCATTGAAAGCTGTTAAATATCTCTACATGATTCCATGGTAAATTTATAATTTTGGTTCAGTTTGGAGAGAGAAATTTCAAAAATGGTTCTGGTATGTGTCTATGGCCGTAAATGACATTTCAACAACCAAATTTAATACATAATGGGTCGCATTCTTCTCCAATATGGTCAAAACTGACGGGGTATGGGTTTGTAAGGTACTCCATGCTGTTTTAATGTATTTTCCATCAATGAGGAATGGGTTCCCATGTTTTTATGTTTTCTCTCTCTGGCTCGACCCATGCATTGTAAAAGCATGATTTGGCTCATTTCTTCATGGTTGAACACTCTTTGGCATTGCAAACTTCTTCTTTCACCTCCGTAAAGTGATAGTTGTAAGAATCAGACCTTTTCACAGCTTGTAATAGGTTTATACCTCTTTTATGGTGGAATACTAGAGATTTTTATATGGAATTGACAAAGTGCAAACTCGTGAATGCTTTCGACCCTCTGTTTGTATTGTTCTACTTCATTTTAAGACCTCTAATTATATCTATCAGCTTGTGTATGTTTTCCTTGTTGCATTTCATGAATTTGTGTCTATTTAAATGGAAAAAAATGTTTCACCACTCCTTTTGGTGCATCACCATCTTTAGTTTAGTTTCATTTTTGCATTTTTATCACTGTCTCCTTGCAATCTAGGGTAGAATTAGGATTAGAACCTCTGTAGTTGTGCAAAATATAGATCTAAATTAGAGGAGTTTGAGGAACCACCCTCTATTCTGGAGATTTCTCTCTCATTTTCACAAGTCCCACACTTGGAGAGAGGTTTCCATGTTGTGTAATCACACTGGATGCTCTAAACATCATTTAGAACCTTGATTTGTAGCCAGGGGTGTTGCTGATTTGCAACAATAGTTTTGGCACGCCAAGGTGGGACCTTAGAGGTCTCATTTTTATTACAAAGAAAGTTGATGTGCATCTGCTACAATTTTCTTACTTGAAAAGAGCTATAATTTACATATCCGGTGACTCCAAAGGGGAAGAATCAACTGGTTTCAACAAAGGCAGGGGCAAAAACTCATGAGAAAAATCACTACAAGGTCAAGAGCTTTGGAGAAGAAGAGGTGTTGTTTGAATATCTGCAATTATCTCCAAGAGTAAGGTAAAGTGGAAGAAGGATTCAAAGGTCTCCATCTCCACCAAACAGAACTCTCTCAACTCCTCTACTACCTGTAGGCCTTTCATTCGATCAACAAGGGTTTTAAGACCAATTATAATGGTACAAAACAACCCCTATGTCAACTTCACAGGTAGTAGCCCACTTGCCCTCAATGTAAAACATCCAATTCCTATTGCAACCTTGAAGAACATTCCATACTTCACCGGAGAAAATCGACTACTCCAAGTGATCATGTTAAGGATATTTCTAACCTTTGTGTAATTCATGAAATCAATGAGATGCAAGTGGTCAAGTCAAGTTCTTTGGCATCTTCATTCAAGGGGAAAGCATTGCAATGGTTTAGAAGCCTTAGAGCTGGTTCTATCACAAATTGGAATCAACTATGTATAGCACTTCATGAGCAATTTGGAGAGAAGGGAGACAACTTGTCTCTTTTGGAGCAAATGACACCATCAAGAGAGCTCCCAATGAATAGATGACCGATTTCAACTTCGATTTCAAAAGACTTGGGAGAGAATTCCAAAGTGCGCTTAGGCCAACAAAGAGAAGGTGATTTTCTCTATTATCTCAAAGCTCTAAATTCTGATATTTCTATGTTGATTCAGTCCATGGGAGGCATAACTATCCCTATGGCTTATAACATTGCCATTAGGGATGAAAATTGTTTGATCCAAGCTGGAAAACTAGCCCCTAGACCTCCCATGCCATTGTTTTTAAGTTTAGAGAGTCCAAATACCACCAAACACCTAATTTGGCTCCTTCTCCCACTCCTAGAAATCGAGTTCAAATGAAGCTTCTACTTCATCTCCAAGTGCCCCAAATGAGCTTCAAGAAGTCATAAAGTAATTGCAAAACCTAGGCAATGAGCTGGTTACTCTCAAAAGGCAACAAGCCCAAGGTTTTAGACCTTCTTACCAGCCCCAAGCTCAGCCTAAAAGGAAGCCATACCAACCATAAAGGCCTCCTAATCCAAATTGCAAATGTCAATCAAACAAGGCCTCCTTCCAATAGACCATTTCAACCCTATAATCCTAATGCCATATCTACCTCTAAGGCATTGGTGCCAACACAAAACAACGTTGCTCAAGAGTATGATTGGTGTTTTCCATGCAATGAACCTCATAACCAATCTATGTGCTTCAATGGTGCTTTGAATCAAGCATTAATGGTGACAACTACTAGTGTGGAGGGTGAAGGCAGTCAAGGAAACAACCAACAACAAGAAACATTCCAACAGCAATCAACCCCAAATGACACCACATTGGTAAACTGGCAAGCAGAAGATTTTTGTGGCATGAATCAAGTAGTTTCTCAAGGTGTTACAGCCAACACAAGGTCAAAAAGAAGGAATTTGGGTGAAGAGCAGCCATTAGCTCCAACCAATCCACAACCCTCCATGGCTCCACAAATGGTTGGCAAGCAAAATCCAATTTCAAATGCACAAGGGCAGCCAATAACAGCTCTAGACCAACTCAAATACCAGCTTATTGCTACCCACATGCAAGGAGTGAATGTACAAGCAAAGGGACAAAAAGATCCTTCATCACCATTCAAGATTATCATTGATCGGATGAAGAAAACAAATGTTAATATATCAATGTGGGAATCCCTATTTATCCTAGGCTAAAGAGACTTGTTACAAGCTGCCATGAAGGACTGGCCAATTTCGAATCAACAAGTTCAGATGCAAGAGAAAGTGCTCACAAATGCTGCCCAACTTGAGGGAAATCATGGAGGATAGCAAGGTAAAATGTTGAAGCCCCCTCCTTTCTATGTTTCATTAATCATTGGAAATCAGTTAGTGCACAATTGCATGATAGATTCCGGGGCAAGTAGCTCAGTGATGCCTAAACAAATAGCTGATCAGTTAGGGCTCCATTATAAAATCATATCCAAAGGGGTAGTGTAGCTAGATGGGACAGCAGTAACAATAGTTGGGGTGATTAGAAACTTGAGTCTTACCTTGCATGCATGTCCAAATGTTGTTGTTTTACAAGATGTATCAGTCATAGACCTTCCACCACTCTTTGCCCTATGCTTGTCAAGGGACTTCACAGCCAAGATTGGGGGATATTTGTCTGCTGATTGGTCACACATGCTATTCAGAACAAGGTATGGAACTAAGGCTACAATCAGGTCTGAACCTATTGCAAACTTCCACATTGAGCCTTACACTCCAAGTCAGATCAACGCCAATTGTTCAGCATTTGATCAAGAAGACCACCCAAGCACCGATGAAGCTGACACCAAGGTTGGAAGCATCCCAGGATCTAACTCTTGATGAATGGGCAAACAAGGTACATGCTTTTGATCCTTATCAAGAAGTGGAAGAATCTGAGCTAGGGGTCTATTGCATACACGAAGAAAATCAGCCTATTCCTAGCATCACCAAGCCAAACCATGAAGATGACAATGAGGTATGGTAGCTGTTTTTTGATGGATCAAGGAGTAGACAAGGTGCGGAGGTGGAGCCATGCTTGTTTCACCTCAAGGAGTAAAGTATTATTCAACTTTTAGATTTCAGTTTACATGCTCCAATAACACTGCTGAATATGAAGCCTTGGTGCAAGGGATGCATTGGGCAATCAAGAAGAAAATAAAGAACTTGCAAGTCTTTGGTGACAGTGAATTGATTGTAAATCAGGTCAAGGGACAGCATGCTGCCAAGAATGATCTACTCAGGTGCTACAAGAACAGGGTGTGGGACCTCATGGAAGATTTTGAGGGTTTTGGCATCAAATCCATTCCTAGGAAAGAGAATCAAGCTGCTGACAGGCTTGCAGCAGTAGGGGCAGCCTTTGACATTGTGGAAAGCATTCAAAAAGACAAGGTATAGCCAAACATCCATGTGATTGTGAGGCCTTCAGTGCCAGATAACAATGTCAGTTGGTAAGTGTTTGAGAATGACCAACAAATCATCCATTTCTTGCAAGAAGAAGTTGAGTTCTCAGCTAAGAATCAAGAAAAGTTGGAACAACAGTATGGTGACCAGGTGGTATAGCTGAGAACTAACAAGTTGCCCAAGGGACTTATCACTTTGGAGTCCATTTTTAATCCCAATGATCAGTTTAGAAAGGAGAAAGCAAACATTTAGGTCAAGAGAGAGGATTCAGTATCCATCTTGGTAGAAGAGAACAAACCATTGCAAATTGGAAAGATGACAACTGAACAAGAAAGGTATGAATTCATGCAGCTATGTCAAGAATTCCCAGATGTGTTTGCTTAGAGCTACAAAGATTTGAAAGGTTTCAATCCCAACTTAGCTCAGCATACCATTGAATTGGATCCAAATACTAAGCCTGTCAGGCAGAAACAAAGACCAATCAATCCACACATGGAGCCTCTCATGAGAAAAGAATTGGACAAGCTGATTGAGTCAAGAATCATATTCCCAATCAAGCATTCTAGTTGGGTTGCCAACTTGGTTCTAGTCAGAAAGAAGAGTGGGGAGATCAGATTGTGTGTTGATTTCAGAGACTTAAATAGAGCATCTCTTAAGGACCATTACCCCCTCCCTTCCATGGAGCAAATCTTGCAAGTTGTGGCTGGCTCCAAGAGGTTTTTACTACTTGATGGCTACTCAGGCTACAATCGAGATTATGGTGAAGGAGGAAGACCAGGTTCAAGACACCTTCACAACCAAATGGGGAAATTTTACATACAGAAAATGCCATTTGGGCTATCCAACATTGGTGCTACCTTCCAAAGGGCAATGGACATGGCGTTCAAAGGTTTGATTAACAACATGGTGATGATTTACATTGATGATATCACCGTTTTTCTAAAAATGTAGTAGACCACCTCTCTCATTTGAGACAATTTTTACGAGGTGCGGGAGATTTAGAGTGTCTTTAAATCCTAGAAAGTGTATCTTTCTTGCACATGAAGGAAAACTCCTTAGCCATATTGTCTCCAAAGAAGGATTAGCAATTGATCCGAGAGGGTTGAAGCCATAAGAGCACTACCATTTCCAAGCCACAAGAAATCCCTTGATTTTCTTGGGAGGATAAACTTTGTTCGGAGGTTTGTCCCAGATTTTGCAGCCCTTGTCAAGCCCATCACCAAAATGTTAAAGAAGATCATGGCTTTCAAGTGGACAACAAGGCAATGAGAGTTTTGAAGCAATCAAAGAAGCCATTTCTCAAGCACCAACTCTCATCAACCTGGACTTCTCCAAGGATTTCATCCTCTATGCATTTGGAGGTAATGACACTATTTTTGCCATTTTGGTACAACAGAACAAGGATAATGATGAGAAGCCAATTACCTTCTTTAGCCGAGCCTAGATGACTATGAGGTGAAGTACTCTTTTATTGAGAAGCATGTGCTGGTAGTAATCAGAAGCTTAAAGAAATTCAAGCATTTAGTCTCAAACAACAAGGTTCAGTTGCTGGTCTCACATGCTAGGGTTAAGGACTTTCTCCTCAACAAAGATTTGAACGAGAAAAGGGCAGGTTGGATGACCCATGTCATGGAGTATGACATTGATATCAAGATCACCAAGCTGGTAAGAGGAAAAGGATTGTGTGAGCAACTAGTTTTGGGGAATCAAAAAGAAGTATGTAATGAACAAGAGGTTGTTTTGTGCCTAGGACAGCCATGAGCCAAGTGGCAATCAAGAAGAAGACAATGTTGCCCCCACTCCTTGCTAGACCCAAGGTATTATACACTTCCTAAGCATAGGCCTATGCCCCTCGGAGATGAAAAATACCCAAAGAAGACACTTTAGATTGCAGGATGTCCCATATGCCATTGTTGATGGAGTTTTGTTCAAGAAAGATGTGAATGGAGTGCTGCTAAGATGCATTAGCACAAATCAGATTCATAGGGTGTTGGAAGAGTTCCATGGTGGACCAGCTAGTGGTCATTTTGCACCAAGAGTGATAGCTCTAAAAATCATGAAGGATGGTTATTATTGGCCTAAAATTTTCAGTGATTGCTATGCATGGATTAAGAGGTGTAAGAATTGTGCATTCTTCACAGGAAAAGAGAGACTTGCTGCCCTTCCATTGCATCCAATCTCAGTTGACCAACCATTCATGCAATGGGGTTTAGACTTCATTGGAGTCATTAATCCCAATTCAAGTCAAGGGCACAAATGGATTTTGATAGCCACGGACTACTTCACCAAATGAACTGAAGCAGTAGCACTCAAAGAAGCAAATGAGTCCAGCATCTTAGACTTTTATGAGGGGATAGCGACCATATTTGGTATACCTGCTACAATAATCTCAGATAATGCATTGGCATTCATTAGATCCAAGGTGACTGAGTGGGATGTCAAGAACGGGATCTACCTAAGCACTTCATCAAACTATTACCCTCAAGGTAATGGCCAGGCCGAGTCTACAAACAAGAACTTGTTGAGGATCATTAGGAGGACTCTTGATGAGAATCAGAGGTCTTGGCATACCAAACTAAAATCAGCCTTATGGGCTGATAGGATAACTCCCAAGAGATCCACAGGTAACTCTCCATTCAAACTTGTCTATGGAAGAGAGGTAATCTTGCCCATGTCACTTGAGTTGCCAACATTGGAACTCATGAAGAAATTAGAGTTGCTAGAGTTTGAGCCCATGGAGGTGAGATATGCAGAGTTGATGGAGCTGCAGGAGGTTAGAAATCAGGCATCCCAAGCAATGGAAAAGGATCAAGCTTTGATCAAAAAGACCTTTGATAGGAAGGCCAAGGATATATCTTTTAGGTTGGAGATCCAGGTGTTGAAATGGGATGTGGATAGAGCAAAACAGGGAAGGCGTTCAAAATTTGATGTCATTTGGAGTGGCCCATATGTGGTCACGAAGTGCAAGAACAACAATGCTTTCTAATTGGCCTCATTGGATGGTGAAGAACTACAGATTCTAGTCAATGGAATCTATCTCAAGTTTTGCTTCTAGAGGGAAATTTACCACCTTGTAAATATTAGATTAGATTTTCATTCCTCCAAGTTCTTTGCACATTGTTTTCTTTGTAGGTTAGTTTTGCTTTCCCTAGGTGCTTTGGCACAACTTGCTGTCCCTGGAGATGTTTTACAGTCCTTGCTTCCATCATGTGATATTCCATCTTCCTCCTTGCACATTCTAAGTAAGTTGGGGTTCTAAACAGAATATTTTATGGCTCCATGCCCAATGGACTACTTCAGCTACTGGTACTTTCATCTAGCAGTGGATGACCCCTCTGAGTCGCCAAAATTGTTATCCAAAATGTGCCCAAGCTCATTTTTTATGGCTAACTCCTTGTGTTCTTTCCTCTCTTGTGCCTCAGTCCACAATTTTTGATTTTAAGGAACTCAAGGCTTTCTAGAAATGGCACCATCAGATAGAGCTCTCTCTCAGCTTTCCAAAAAGGTAAAGTTTGCCTCCTAACTCCTTATATTTTTCAAGTTATGGCTCGCGAGTTTTGTGGAAAATTTTCCCATTTGAGGCCCACACCAATAGGAAGCTGCCACATGGCATCCGACCAGTGGAGCGTGGGGAATTTATGAAAACTTTTGCAAAGACAAAAAGAGGTAAAATTTGAAAATTTTTCCCGCCGATCCGTTTTTGGGCCGTTTTTGCCCTAAATCTTCAAACAATCATATCTTTTGATCCGAGCTCAAATTTTCACGTTCTTATATCATTGGAAATCATTAAAATTCTCTACGTGATTCCATGGTAAATTTATAATTTTGGTTTAGTTTCGAAAGAGAAAATTCAAAAATGGTTCTGGTACGTGTCCATGGCCAGAAATGACATTTCAACAACGAAATTTAATACGTAATGGGTTGCATTCTTCTCCAATATGGTAAAAAATGATAGGGTATGGGTTTGTAAGGTCCTCCATGCTATTTTAATGCATTTTCCATGAATGAGGAATGGGCTCCCATGTTTTTTATGTTTTCTCTCTCCTGGGCTTGACCCATGCACCGTAAAAGCTTGGATTTGGCTCATTTCTTCACGGTTGAACAATTTTTGGCATTGCAAACTTCTTCTTTCACCTCCAACGAAGTGATAGTTGTAAGAATCAGACCTTTTTCACATTTTGTAATAGGTTTATACCTCTTTGATGGTGGAATGCAAGAGATTTTATTTGGAAATGACAGTGCAAACTCTGTGAATGCTTTCAATCCTCTGTTTGTATTGTTTTTACTTCATTTTAAGATCTCTAATTGCATCTATCAGCTTGTGTATGTTTTCCCTTGTTGCATTTCATGAATTTGTGTCTATTTACATGGAAAAAATGTTTCACCACTCCTTTTGGTGCATCACCATCTTTAGTTTAGTTTCATTTTTACATTTTTATCCCTGTCTCCTTGCAATCTAGGGTAGAATTAGGATTAGAACCTCTATAGTTGTGCAAAATATAGATCTAAATTAGAGGAGTTTGAGGAACCAGCCTCTATTCTGGAGATTCCTCTCTCATTTTCACAAGTCCCACACTTGGAGAGAGGTTTCCATGTTGTGTAATCACACTGGATGCTCTAAACATCATTTAGAACCTTGATTTGCATCCAGGGGTGCTGCTGATTTGCAACAACAATACTATTTGACATAGATATGTGATGGATAATTGTTTAGAGATGTGATATTAGATAATGTGAATAGAATTAGAACAAGAATTAATTGATGATGATATAGTTGATTAATTAAACTGAAAATGATAATTTTGATTTCTTGATGTTGTTGTGATTCATATGAATAGATGGGTTTGTTAGTATATTTATATCATTTTGAATGTTCTAATATGGCCATGAGGCCAAGGAGGTATTTTCATTTTACAATTTAAAATATCACAACAATGTCGGGGGACTAGAGACTAACCATATTCGAATTCTTGGTGAATGCAACAAGGTCACCATGGAAACATGTTTTGTGTGTGTGTATGTTGTGTTATGTTAGGAATTCCCATGGGGGGAATCACCTTTGTATGTGACCATGGGGTTGTGTATTTATTAGTTTGGTTTCTTTATTTATGTTTGCATGTATTTATTTTGTAATGTGTTACAATTTTCATTAGCTATATATGTTGTGTTAATGTTGTGAATAATCATGTGTTAAAATAAAAAAATCAATATGTCATAAGAATGTAATAAATAAAGTTGTTGACCTTAAATGTAATATTGTAAGATTGTGTAAGAAAGGTTGTAATAATGTGTAAGAAATATGTAAGATAGATTTGGAGTGTGAAACACTTCATCCTCTTGGGAAATTTGAATTTGTTCTTGGGGATATATTTGGAGGCTTGTGGGACAAGTTAAACTTGTCCCACACCTCTTGAAATTATTCACCAACCATGTCTATGGTTTGGAGGTTAAATTTAGGCCTTTTTAATGCATTTTGAAATGACTAATTGTAATTTTTAATTGCACTTCTCTTACATGTTTTAAATTCAGTCCTTTTGGAGTATGGGTCATTTTGGAGTGTGTAAGTTATATTGTCATTTTATTTATTATGTTTAGGTGAGTGATGTTGAATTTTTTCTTGAGGTTAAGGAAGAATGATGTGGCATCCCACATGGATCCACAACATCCTCTTCTCTTCCCTCTCCTTTAAAATTTGAACCCCTTGCTTGTTTGAGGTTGTTGAAACTTTGCATACTTTCCTTGGGGTGAATTCCTTGCTGTTTTGGAGTCTTTCTTGTGGAAGGAGATTGGAGACCATTGCATGCTTGTGTGTTGCTGATTTCTAGACTGTTATTGTGGCATTGGGAAGCTTGTTGATCTTGGAACAAACTCCATTATGGAGAGGTAGGAACTTGAGCCTTTTTAAAATTCTTTCTTTCTCTTGCATGCATGTATGAAATGGTGATTGCTATTATGTGTGTGTTGGCTGGTTGGGTAGACTACTTAGGACATGGTGTAGGAGAAGGCTATGGGGATTTCAAATGGTGGGCATAAGGGAATACTAATGGCATCAGTTTTATTGTTGAGGAGTATGGGATTGGGATCCACCATGGAAAAAAATAACTTGCATTTCTTACTCTTGGGGGCATAAGGGAGAAAATATGGGGGCATAATGAGGGGTTGGGAGACATAAGGTTTATGGGATATTATATGTTATATTGGCGGTATGATTATTGGTGGATGCCCAATTCCCAATCGGGAGGCATAAGTAGATTCCCCATCCATCCTTGCTCTTTTTGGCTTGCTTGATGAAGCCTCGTTTTGTTTACACTTGTTTAATACATTTGTGAACTACACTCTTCTTGAAATGTATTTTGAATGTGAAAATGCTACATATTTTTGTGGAATCCTTTGTTGCCATGTGTTGTATTACATACCTTATTTCAATACGGTTGGGGCTCTTCGGGTCAATGAGGAAGGATGGCTTCTCCTTCTCATTAGATTTCTTGGTTGGGTGGAGAGCATTACCTTTCCCCCTTCCTTATTGTGATCAAGATGAAAATATGAAGAAAATAACATGTTGTTGTTTTGGAATAAGAGGAATATATAGTTTGACCGCCCTTCCTTTTGAAAAAGTTATTGTAATCCTTCCCACTTTGGAGTGGATGAATTATATAGAAATTTTTAATGTGAAGATATTTGTATTGATAATGGAAGATTGAATTGTATTGTGCAATGTAAAGAAGTTATATTCTACTCTGCTCGGAAAAGAAATGTGAAAGGATGTTACATGCATTGCATTTTGTATTTAGAAATCAAATGGAAACGTGATAAGTTGTAAAGTTGTTATTGGAAATAAATAAAGGAATGCTTCACTTTCTCAAACTTACATGGTTGTATTGGAATTGAATTTTTATTGTAAATTAAAATCTCTATTGAAAAGGAGAATGCGTAGGAAGGAAGTATATTGTTTTTGCATCCTTCAAAGTATATTAAAATTGAATTCAGAAATTGTAATTTTGACTTGGGAATGAATTTCTAGGATCAGCTGAGTGTATTAGACTATATTGGAAATAAGTTGTTACATTTAAATGATGGAATTGATAAATAGATCCCTTAAAAATTTGATCACTGGCATTGTAAATTCTAAAAATGGTAAATCTAAACAAAATGCATAGTTCAGACCTACACTTAATAATCAACTTAAAAATGTTATGGAATAGCATGCTAAGACACTAAGGAATTCAATTTGACAAAGAAAACTTAAGAAAACAACTTCACCATAGCAAATTTGAATACAATCCCTCTAACAGTCATTTTCCTATCATTTGACAGAAAAATACAAACTTGAGTCAATTGGACAAATTAACTTTCCAAAAACACCCTAAACCCTCCCTAGACCAGTCCTCCATGTCTTTTTGACATGTTGAGTGAAGGAGGAGATCTAATTTAACCAAATTGAGAAGTTGAAAATTGCCAGTTCACTAATTATAAGCCTGCAGACCCTTTTTACAAAATTGACCCTTAAAAACTTATCAAAATGTAAAATTTATGTTTTCTTGTAAAGAGGGCATCAAGAGATTTCCAAAAGTCCTTGTTTTCCCAAAACTAAGCTTCCTAGAAAAAGTTATGGCACTTTGAAGTTTTTGGGCCTTGGCGGGAAAATTTGGGAAAATTTTCCCTAGCGGGCCCACGGCTTGAAATTTTTCCCTTTTAAAAATCCTTAGGAATTTTTTTGAAAATTTTGGCTCAGGAAAATTTTCACCTTTTCCTCCATCGGCCTATAGCCAATCAGAGGCTGCTACATGTCCTCACAAGGCAGCGACGGAGGCACGGTATTTTCTTTTGCCCTTAGCCTTTTTGAAAATTTTTGGAAAATTTTCTTCTTTTCCCACTGCCTCGCAACCAACTGTAGAGGGTGCTGTTGTTGCAAATCAACAAAGCACTCGGATGTAAATCAATGTTACGAATTGATGTTTTAGGCATCCAGTGTGATCGCACAACATGGAAACCTCTCTCCAAGTGTGGGACTTGTGAAAATGAGAGAGGAATATCCAAATTAGAGGCTGGTTCCTCAAAATCCTCTGATTTAGATCTATATTTTACACAACTACAGAGGTTCAGATCCTGATCCTACTCTAAATTGTAAGGGGACAGGGATAGAAATGCAAAAATTGAAACTAACTAAAGATGGTGATGCACCAAAAGGAGTGGTGAAACATTTTTTGCCATATAAATAGACAAAAATTCTTGAAATGCAACAAGGGAAAACATACACAAGCTGATAGATGTAATTAGAGGTCTTAAAATGAAGTAAAACAATACAAACAGAGGACTAAAAGCATTCACCGAGTTTTCACTTTGTCAATTCCATGTAAAAATCTCTTGCATTCCACCATCAAAGAGGTATAAACCTTGTTGTCTACTCAAAATTCCCCTCTCTAACAAGAGCAAATTTTGAAAATTTTGAGTCTAAGTGCTTTTCTCTGAGGTACCTAAGTCATAAAATTGAAGAAATCCAAGTATTGGGCCTTTCTCGCATGTATTTCGGGCCTGTCGGACATTTTTGTCCCGACTGTCCCAAGTTCCAAAGTGCAAGTTGTTCCCCGATCGGCCGAAATCCCCGAAATTGTCCTATCTTCGGGCCCGTCGGAAGTTTTTGTTCCAAGTGTCCCGAAACTTTTGTGCAAGTCATTCCAATTTCGGCCGAACCACCCGAACCGCGTACTTCGCACCTTTTTGTCCCAAATATCCCAAAGTCAAAAGTACGAGCTTTCTCTTTTTCGGCCGAAGCTTCCTAGTCGCGTACTTCAAAATTCTTTGTCCCAAACCGAAAAAATGCGCCCCGCTTCATTTTCGGCCGAGCCGGTCAAACCGCGTACTCCGGAACTTTCTGTCCCAAAAGTCCCAAGTCCAAACGGGCCCGCTGTTCCAATTTCGGTCGAAATGTCCGAACCGCGTACCTCGCGCATTTTCGTCCCAATTGTTCCAAAAGCTTTTTGTGCATTCTCTCTCCATTTCGCCCGAGCCGCGTGTTTCGCGCATTCGCGTCTCACATGTCCCAAGCGTGCCTAGTGTCATCCATACTTAGACGCTTTTCAAATTGGTGGTTGCGTAATTAAATGCGCATTGAATTCACTCCGCTCCCCAAACGGCTATATAATGAACATTTCCCCTTTGCATTTTCTCACATCTTCCTTGTTATCCTTTGCTCAAACCCTTGCCGCTTACAAACTTGCGCACGTTCCTCTGCTTCTGTAATTCCATTCCAAGTCTAGTTTGCAACCTTGTTCCCCTGAAACTATCGACATGAAGATCAAATTTCAAGGACAAGAACAGATTTCTCCACTCGAGTCTGCTGTAAGCAACATTGGAGATAGCGAGGCCCGACATCTCGATTTCAGCGATTTTTGGGCAAGGATGGAAGATGCAAATCCCTCACCGATGGCTCAGACAATTCATGACAGTGGTTTGGCGTACGCTGGAGGATTCCCAATTTCAGTACAGTGTGCTGATACAGTGCTTGCATGCGGAGCTCACTTCGACCCCGCCTCAAGTGAATTGACAAACGTACATGGGGAGCTCATCGCCAGCTAGACGCTGCCGCCATTGCTGCCGCTCTGAGGATCCCGGAATTGGACAATGCCATAGTTGTTTCCCAAGCCCAAGCGCAAGCCATGTTCGATCAAGACAGTGACAAGTACAGAGCACGAGTGGCGAAGTCCTGGCTAAAAAACCCTAAGAAGGGAGCTTCCCGCCTCACCAAAACCCTCATCCGAGCAGACTTCAACGAAGAACTGTCAGATTTCATAATACTGCTGGCTCGGGTCATGGGTTTGCCTTCCACCAGCGAGTTCCATTTCTGGATGTGCCCGCTCATCAGTATGGTGTGCGAGGGTACACAAAATATCAACTGGGCTGAGATCATCAGCATGAATCTGACGGAGCAGCTATCCAACGTGCTGCAAACAAAGAAGTTTTTCATGACTTCATATCTGATGTATACTCTAGCAGCATCAAGGCAATGGTTTGGATTCTCATATATAGACGCCCACAAAGGCAACCCAGTGTATGCCTATTGCCCGCAGTTTACCTTGGAGACCAGCAACCGCAATTTCAGAAGGGTTAATGATGCTTTCACTATGTACGTGGTCCGATTGCTCGAGGGTGACACCGCCAGGAGGTTTTCAGATGAAGCCATGAACTTGATATCACGGTATGGGGCCTACTTCATCCAATTCAGGAAGTTCTCATACATCAGGCTTGCTGGTTATGAGAGTACTCCTCTGCGGCTTCCCATGTTCTGCAATGACAAGATGGCCTTGATCGAAATATGCAGGCAACTGGACAAGTTGCACAGAACTTGCAGAGACAAGAAGATTTCTGGCTTGCACTTTCCCATCTCTCTGGGAAATTACACATGTAAAACAGCCCTGGATGCCCAGAATATAGAAAGAACTTTGGTCCCTATCACCGTTCATTTCTTCAAGCCAAGAACCTGCTTTGACTTGAAGAAGTTTATTGAACAGAATATCAAGATAGCCTATCACCATGTGGCAGATGCAGAAGACTACTGGGCTGACTGTGCAGACGACTTTGAGGCCAGAAGAAGGCATTATGGCAGGTTCTCCTTACAATTGATTCAAGAACTCGGTCTGTACCAAGTTCCTGAAGGCCTCGAAGATGATAATTCTGAGCTATACTCATATGAGTATGAAAATGTGATCAAGCACACCCCTCTGGAGGACCTGGATTGGAACAGAAAAGAGAGGGATGATTTGGCTGAAATCCTTGCTCCAGTCTTAGTCAGGACTAAGGTTTGGTTCAATAAGAAGGTCCGAGAATTCAGGAGGCACTCGGGAGAATCCTCCTCCAAGGATGAATCGACACCAATAAGAGAAGCACCGCTTCCAAGGTCCGAAACACCAAAGAAAACCCCTCCTGCCTCAGCAGCTCAGGGACCTGTGGAATCTACTCCTTCTCCATCCACTCAGGTATATAAGAAGAAGCTCAAGGAAGTAAAGAAGGAACCGGTGGAAAGAGATCTTCAGGAGAAACAGGCAGAATTGCCTATCGGACCAGAGAACATCATCATCCTCAGTGAAAGTGAAGAAAGTGAGAGGCCAACTCCTACAAATGTTCCTGAGGACCCAACAGATAAAGACAAGGAGGTCCAGAGCACTGAACTTCCAGGTGCTATTGATTCTTCTACTGCCATTGTCTCCAGTGCTCCTTCCACATCCCAGCTTGAGTCAACAACGCATGCCACTCGAGTGTCATGAGCTCCCTGTCTCTTGGTCCCCTTGCTTCTCCTGCAGATTCTTCTTCCTCTTTTGCATGGGTGCAACCCTTGGTTGACAAAAGGAAGAGAAAACCATCCTCCCAAAACTTGGGACCAAATTTTGATGCTGTTGCAGCCATGTTGGGCACCACGCCTTCCCGTGCCAAGAAAGCAAGAACCACCTCCAGAATAGTATCTGATACTCGAGGTCAGCAATTCCTGGAGATTGCCAAGCCTGCAATGGACAAATCAGAACAGGACTTGCAAGTATCTGACTTGGAGCTACTGAGAATCCCAATGGGAGAATCTACCCCTGAAGGCGAGATCCATAACCTCCAGGAAACAGTCACAAGAGTTATTGGGAGAGTGGAAAAAGGACAGCAAACTATCGAACAGCTGGAAGAGCAAGCCCGAGTTCTTACAGGTTTCATCAAGTCTCTTCTATCTAAGGACAAAGTTTTGGATCCCACCCCTTTGACTGCTCTACCTCCTCCTGTAATACTAAGCCAAGATGAAGTGCAAAGTATAAAAGATATGCACAAGTATTCTGTTTATGGCAGAGCTTTTGAAGCCATGGTGGATGACATGCTTGTCGCGGGGTTGAACTTCATCGATGAAGCTTTCAAGCTCTATGAAAAGGTGAGTAATATGCAACTAAAGCTCTCCTCCACTATCAATACCATGGATAAAGAACTCAAAATCTGGAGCAGTTGCATAGTAGACCTCCGCCTCATGGGACAAACAGATGAGAACATCTTAATGGCGAACAAGATTTTTGATGATGCCAAAGACAATTTATCAAAGTCTTGGGTCTACAGCGTGGAGTGGAAGATCAGAGTATTAGAAGAAGCTGTGGTAGAGATGAAGAACAGTTGGCAGAAGGGAGAAGCTTTCAAAGCACTGACAGTGGCTGCCTTCAAGGATATACATTGTCATCTTCAGGATGAAAACTCTGGTGCTTTCCTGTCCCTGCAAGAAATCAAAGCTCAGTTCAGAGCTTTTGTCAAAAATGATCTGTTCAAGGAAAGCACCATCTCCAAAGAAAAGATGAAGGACATTTGCTCTCTTCAATATGCCATTAAAGAAGCAAATAAAGATTATCATACTCACGTCGAGTTTGATAAAGAGATGGAGAAGTGTCTAGGATTTTGGACTCGGCCGCAACCAACACGTCGGTTCCACGTGGCAGAGACATAGCCGAGGCTTTGAAGAAGTTCAGGCAGCGAATTCTGAAGACAGTGGGTCCCTCCCTGTAGCTGGCCACCTGTCTCCTCCTTCTTTCTTTCTTTTCTCTTCTTCCCATTCTTTTCGTATTCCTTGTAATTAGTTAGGATATTGCAACCGGCGATACTTAACTATTCTTTATTTAAAAGAAACGGTTACAAGACGTAACTGAATTGTAATCTATATAATGGCCTTTCCACGCCATTTTGGAAGGAGGAAGAACTTGGATATTTGCTTAAAGTGTAAATAGATCTTAAAAGAAATCAATACAAAAAGGGCTTTCCGTTCTTTGTCTATCTGATTCTTGTTGTCTCTGTGTTTTCCTTTAATATTGTGAAGATCATTTTGTTCTTAACTCGTTTGGTCTCTCTGATTACATACTGTCCAGTTTTGCAAATACAGCGATCTTGTACAACCAAGAAGGAACTTTGTGTCCTTGACTAATAAATCCGAAGAAGGTTATTTATGGAACTTTGTGTCTTTAAATTTAATCTCATTCAAATGATCTTGTCTTAAATCTTTTGAAGCTTCGCATACACGAAGAATTATTCTGCTATCTATAATTCTGAATGTTGCTGTTCTGCTCATCTTCTTATTCTTTTTCCTCAGTCCTTGCGTAACTGATGATCCTGGTGGAAAGCACTTTCGTAATATCCAAGTTTAACCATAAAATAATGTTCTGTATACTTGTAAATAAGTTCGTTTCAGAATAAGGGAACCTCTCCCATTAAAGAGGAGGGACTTTTCGTCTCCTGTCTGTTGCTCTCTAAAAAGTCCTATTTGACGACCAACAGTTTTTGGCGACTCCGCTGGGGAAAATCGCATTCCAGTACTATAATTTTTCGATCATCCTTTGATCTGGCGACTCCGCGTTTCACTCGAGGGAGAAGGGCCCTTGGTATCGAAGATTCTCAGTTTCAGCTTTTGGAGCAACAGGGTTTTCCTTTCCCTTCAAATAGAAGAACTCGTTCAACGAGCACTCCACCTGTTCGAGAAAGAAGTCCTACGTGTGGCGTTCCTTCAGAACCTGCTAGTCCTAATCTACAAGCTTTAATCCTTGCTGGTGTTACAGTTCCCCTCCGAACCGTATTTCCAAGAAGAATGGCACAAGTACCATGGGGTCAACGTGTCGGGCCCCTGGCCCTCACTCAGCCTTTGCATGAGTTACCTAGAGGTAACCGAAAGAACTTCCCCAAATTCAAAGGCGACGGCAAAGTGCACCCTGATGAACATATTGCAGCCTTCATAGTTGCGTGTGGAGTCTTGGGGGTTGAACATGAAGACGTCTCAGTAAGACTGTTCGTCGAGACGTTACAGGACAATGCTGCTGACTGGTTCTATCACCTTCCGGCTGGTGCCATCATCGACTGGAATACCATGAGAACTCAGTTCGAAAGCCGTTTCAAGCCGGCAGAAGATGTGCATGCACTGCTTGCCCAGATTTCTCAAATAAAGAAAGATCCATCGGAACCCATGAGAGAATTTGTGGCACGATTCAACAGACTGATCAACAAAATTCCTGTGAATACTCGACCGGTTGATCAAATCCAAAAATGTTTCTTTTTGAATGCCCAAACGCCTAAAGTCAGTTATGCTCTAAGAAGGGCTAATCTTGGAACGTTAATTCTGGATCAAGAACTGGCTGTTAGTGTCGAGGATGACCTAATCATGTCAGGGAAGTTGAAGAGAGATCCTCCCAAATCTAAATCTGCTGCTTCTTCCTCTTCCACCTCTGGACCCAATACTGATCCATTAGTCCAGAAACTTGCAAATGATCTAGTAGCTATAAAGAAACAATTAGCTCAGCATGCACCGTATGCAGATGTTCCGAGAAGAAATTTTCAACCCAGAAACCGTTTGCCAGCTCCCCACACAAGACTGGCACTTGAAGGACCTCCCGTCAAAGTTCCTGTGAATGCAACTTGCGAGGTTGAAGAGCCAGAAGATGATAACGAAGCTTGTGAGGAGTTCCTGGAGGAATTCGATGATGAGGCAGAAGAACCCGAGGGATCTCGAGTCAATTTCTTTACCACTGAAGGCATTGATGATGCAGATGACTATGATGAAGTGGTAGCAGATATGAACAGCGAATCCTTCGCTGTCATGACTCGGGAACAGACACATCAGAGGGAAAAGGTGACGCAACCCCTGAAGAAGTCCAAAGAGCAGCCTGCAACTATTCCTGTAATTGCCAGAAGAGGATCTCCTATTCCTACCTCATCTAGCACCAAAGGTAAGTACTGCCAATCCTGCCCCCAAAGTTGCTTCTTCTTCTTTTTCTCCTAGGGTTGATAAGCCTAAGATTCCAAATGATGATGGACCATCCACCTCTGGATCCTTTGACATTGTAGATCATCTAAAAAGGACCAAAGTTCAAATTTCGAAGGTGAATATTACCAAACCCATCCAAAAGCTTTTGCCAAGATGATCCAATTTGTAAATTCCCATTCCAAGACCACCTCCAAAGGCCTTTTGCCCACACCTCCTTCTGCACCACAGCCTAGTCTAGTAGCTGCTGTCACCTCACCTGGTGACAAAATCAAGCCTTTCTATGTAACACTCCTTATAGCTGGCCACAGGCTCAGTAACTGTGTCATAGATTCCGGAGCCTCAGATAATGTGATGCCCGCTAAAGTAGCTCATGCTTTAGGCTTGACCCTTACTCGTACTTATGGATCTTGCTACTCCATGGAAAGTAAGGAAGTACCTTTGGTGGGAAGGATTAAAGATGCACAAGTGGCTTTTGCTGCTTTACCTGAAAAGAAAGTCTTGGCTACCATACTAGTAGCCGACATTCCTCCTTCCTATGGAATGTTGCTAAGCAGAAACTTCTGTAAAGATGTGGGTGGAGAGATTCAAATGGATTGGTCACACGCTCTCATACCTGTCAATGGACAAATGAAGAAGCTACTACCTGAGAAGCAGTCCGAGTACATTGTGCAGAAGACAGATGATCCCAAGGCACAAATACTCTATGAGGACAGGGGCCATGGTAATTACATGATTTTGTCCCCTGATGAAATCCGACCCTGCAAAATATCACCTAAAGATCCCAATGGTGTCTGGATTTTAGAATTCGATGGCAGTTGTTCCTCGGCTGGCTCTGGAGCTGGTGTTCTGCTAATATCACCTGAAGGCTGCCTGCACCCCTTTTCATTTAAATTGCAGTTCGAGAACACTAACAACACAGCAGAGTATGAGGCTCTCATCCTTGGACTGCAAGTGGCCAAAGAACGAGGTGTTAAAAATCTTTTGGCTCGTGGTGATGCAGAGCTGATTGTGAAGCAAGTCAGAAGCCTGTTTCAGGTAAAGAACGGGAGGCTGAAGCATTATCGGAATCAGGTTTGGGATTCAATTGAATTCCTTGATGCCTTCTCCATTGAAGCAATTCCCAGAGAAAAGAACAGCAGAGCTGATTCACTGGCTGTCTCAGGGTCACTGTTGATTCCTCATCCTGAATTCTCTCAGGATAAGTTCACTATTGAGATGGTCCACCGACCTAGTGTCCCTGACAATACTAATAACTGGCAAGTCTTCAACGACGACCAGCATTTGCTTTCCTTCCTGGAGCTCAAGGGCAATTTTGAACAACTGTATTTCGAAGGAAGTGACAACCTGCCTCGTGAGAGCGTGTCTTCTGACCAAGCCGTCACCCAAGGAGAAGAAACTGATCAGGAAGGGTGCATTAAGCTCAAAGGAAATAAGATTCCCAAAGGTTTGGTGAGTTTGGAGGAGTTGTTTGATAAACATGACAGATACGTGAGATCTAAAGCTTCCACTGGACCTCAGCAATCAGCTGAGTATGATAAGATTGATATTGGGAGTTCTGATGGCCCGAAGCTGGTAAATATCGGGAAGTGTTGCACATCAGATGAAAGGAGAAGAGCAATTGACCTTCTAAGGAAATATAAGGATGTGCTTGCTTATTCTTATGAAGATCTAAAAGCCTTCAAGCCAAAAGAAATGCAGCACTCTATCCCTCTCAAGCCAGGAATCAAGCCTTTCAAGCAGAAGCAGAGGCAGTACAACCCAAAGATAGCTGACACCATATTTCAGGAGATTCAGAAACTGCTGAAGGCTAAAATCATCTTTCCCATTCACCATTCGACTTGGATTGCAAACATTGTACCTGTTAGGAAGAAGAATGGTGAGATCCGCATCTGTGTTGATTTCAGGAACCTGAATCAGGCCTCTCTGAAAGATAACTACCCTCTGCCTATGATGGATCAGATTTTGCAAGCGGTAACAGGCTCTGAGATGTTATCTATGCTTGATGGTTTTTCTGGATACAATCAGGTAGAGGTTGATACTGCTGATCAACATAAGACAGCCTTCACAACTCCTTGGGGTACCTTCGCCTACAAGAGAATGCCTTTTGGGCTGATTAATGCCGGTGCCACTTTCCAGAGAGCTATGGATCTGGCTTTTGGGAGCTTGAAAGGGAAATGTATTGTCATATACCTTGATGACTGATAGTGTTTTCAAAGACAAGAGCAGATCATTTCGATCACCTGGAAACAGTTCTGCAGAGATGTAGAGAGCATGGAATCTCCCTGAATCCTAAAAAATCTGTCTTCTACGTGTTACGAGAGGAAAGATATTAGGACACATTGTCTCAAAGGATGGCATCAAGATTGATCCTGAACGAGTTCAAGCCATCCAATAGATTCCTCTCCCTACTAGTAAAAAGGGCGTGCATTCCTTTTTCGGTAAGATCAATTTTCTAAGAAGATTCATCCCTGATTTTGCTGAATTAACTTTGAATATTTCTCAGATGATGAAAGGAAAGCAAGCATTTGGTTGGTCTTCTGAAGGAAAGGAATCCTTTGAGGGTATCAAGAAGGCTATTGCTAAAACTCCAGTTTTGGCCTGCCCTTTTGATTTCAGCAAGGATTTCATTATCTATTGCTACGCTACAGATAGTACTCTAGCTGCTGTCTTAACCCAGAAGATTCTGATAAACATGAGCTACCAATTGCCTTCATGAGCTATATCCTGAAGAACCATGAGCTAAAGTACACCATGATGGAGAAGCATGCCTTTGCAGTAGTCAAAGCCGTCACAGCCTGCTTTCTATATCCTCAACTCTCACTCTACGGTGCTGGTCCCAGATACGACTGTAAAGTCAATTCTCACGCAACAAGAATTTGGATCCAAGAGGGGAAATTGGGTGGCTAAGGTCCAGGAGTATGACCTTGATATCAAGCCAACCAAGCTGGTTTGGGGAAAAGGTCTTTGCGAGCTCATTGCTGAAGGAGCCCAACATGAGTTATTGGAGAAGAAAGCTGACCTTCCTACTGTTCTGTTCCTGAGTTCAGTTGATGAATGGTATGCTGACATCGCCCATTTTCTCACCTACGGGGAATGCCCCTCTCATTTAACTGCTAAAGAAAAGAGGACTGTTAAATTGAGATCAGCACAATATGTATTGTGGGAAAATGCCTTGTTCAAGCGTGGTTTGGACGGGAGATTTCTGAAGTGTGTAGACAAGGAACAACAGAGAAAGTTGCTCTCAGCTTTTCATGATCAGGCATGTGGAGGGCACTATTCATCAACAGTCACAGCTCATAAGATACTCCGTGGAGGGTATTACTGGCCTTCCTTGTTCAAAGATGCATCCAAGTGGGTGGATAAATGTGAGGCCTGTCAGACTTTCGTGGGAAGACCTAAATTGGCTTCTTTGCCTCTCAAGCCAGTTGTGATTGAGGAACCATTTCAACAATGGGGTCTGGACTTCGTTGGTGCACTCAACCCTGTTTCTAGCGCTGGACACACTCATGTGCTAACTGCTACTGACTACTTCACCAAATGGGTGGAAGCTATTCCAGTCAAGAGCACCACTTCTGAAGTAGTATGCAACTTCATCAAAGAGAACATCTTGGTTAGGTATGGTGTACCTAACAAGATTGTAACAGATAATGCCTCAAACTTCTCCTCAACTGAGATAATGGATTTCTGCTACGGGTATGGCATCTCTCTGGCTCATTCTTCAGATTATTATCCCCAGGGAAATGGACAAGCAGAATCTACCAACAAGAATCTGGTGACTATCATAAGGAAGTTGGTCAACGAATCTCAGCGAAACTGGCATAAGAAGCTTTATGATGCTCTTTGGGCAGACAGGATCACACCTAAAAGAGCCATTGGAATGTCCCCCTTTCAAGTAGTGTATGGAGTAGAGGCTCAATTGCCAGTGACAGTGGAACTACCAGCCTTGCACCTGATGAAGGCCATTGAAGACACTAGTTTCAGTGATGCTCTGGACAAAAGGATCATGTACCTGCACAAACTGAACGAGGATAGATTGGAGGTTGCTGACAGAATATCTGCCCACCAGCAGAAGGTGAAGATTCTGTTTGATAAGAAAGCTAGGAGCAGAGAGTTCCAAGTTGGTGATACCGTGCTGTTGTGGGACAAAAGACATGAACCTCGTGGTAGCCATGGAAAATTTGATTCTCTGTGGCTTGGACCTTTCAAGATAAGACACTTTGCTGGTAAGAACTCTTTCTATCTTGATTACATGGATGGTTCCCCCCTCCCACTTCCTTATAGTGGGCAGTATTTGAAGTTGTTCAAGTCCTAGGTGACTAGGGAGTTCCTTTGTATATTATGTACAGTGTTTCTGCTTTTCTGCTTTTGGTGTGTTTCCCTTCTGTTGTTGTGTGTGTTGCCCTTGTATTGGTTTGTCCTTGACTCCTTTTGCCCAATGGATAAGGCACTGGTCTGCTACACCAAGTTTGTCTAAGTTCTTGCCTTGTTTCATTCAGTGAATTTATGTCAAGTCATCCCCAGAAGGAGCCAGCTGTTGTCTACTCAAAATTCCCCTCTCTAACAAGAGCAAATTTTGAAAATTTTGAGTCTAAGTGCTTTTCTCTGAGGTACCTAAGTCATAAAATTGAAGAAATCCAAGTATTGGGCCTTTCTCGCATGTATTTCGGGCCTGTCGGACATTTTTGTCCCGACTGTCCCAAGTTCCAAAGTGCAAGTTGTTCCCCGATCGGCCGAAATCCCCGAAATTGTCCTATCTTCGGGCCCGTCGGAAGTTTTTGTTCCAAGTGTCCCGAAACTTTTGTGCAAGTCATTCCAATTTCGGCCGAACCACCCGAACCGCGTACTTCGCACCTTTTTGTCCCAAATATCCCAAAGTCAAAAGTACGAGCTTTCTCTTTTTCGGCCGAAGCTTCCTAGTCGAGTACTTCAAAATTCTTTGTCCCAAACTGAAAAATGCGCCCCGCTTCATTTTCGGTCGAACCGGTCAAACCGCATACTCCGGAACTTTCTGTCCCAAAAGTCCCAAGTCCAAACGGGCCCGCTGTTCCAATTTCGGTCGAAATGCCCGAACCGCGTACCTCGCGCATTTTCGTCCCAATTGTTCCAAAAGCTTTTGTGCATTCTCTCTCCATTCCGCCCGAGCCGCGTGTTTCGCGCATTCGCGTCTCACATGTCCCAAGCGTACCTAGTGTCATCCATACTTAGATTTTCCTGCTCACTCCAAGTATGGCGCTTTTCAAGTTGGTGGTCGTGTAATTAAATGCGCATTGAATTCACTCCTCTCCCCAAAAGGCTATATAATGAACATTTCCCCTTCGCATTTTCTCACATCTTCCTTGATTATCCTTTGCTCAAACCCTCGCCGCCTACAAACTTGCGCACGTTCCTCTGCTTCTGTAATTCCATTCCAAGTCTAGTTTGCAACCTTGTTCCCCTGAAACTATCGACATGAAGATCAAATTTCAAGGACAAGAACAGATTTCTCCACTCGAGTCTGCTGTAAGCAACATTGGAGATAGCGAGGCCCGACATCTCGATTTCAGCGATTTTTGGGCAAGGATGGAAGATGCGAATCCCTCGCCGATGGCTCAGACAATTTATGACAGTGGTTTGGCGTACGCTGGAGGATTCCCAATTTCAAGATAAAGCAGTGTCGATACAAAGGCTTGCATGCGGAGCTCACTTCGACCCCGCCTCAAGTGAATTGACAAACGTACATGGGGAGCTCATCGCCGGGCTAGACGCTGCGCCATTCACCACTCGAGGATCCCGAATTGGACAATGCCATAGTTGTTTCCCAAGCCCAAGCGCAAGCCATGTTCGATCAAGACAAAGGACAAGTACAAGTACAGCACACGAGTGGCGAAGTCCTGGCTAAAAAACCCTAAGAAGGGAGCTTCCCACCTCACCAAAACCCTCATCCGAGCAGACTTCAACGAAGAACTGTCAGATTTCATAATACTGCTGGCTCGGGTCATGGGTTTGCCTTCCACCAAATGAGTTCCATTTCTGGATGTGCCCGCTCATCAGCATGGTGTGCGAGGGTACGCAAAATATCAACTGGGCTGAGATCATCAGCATGAATCTGACGGAGCAGCTATCCAACGTGCTGCAAACAAAGAAGTTTTTCATGACTTCATATCTGATGTATACTCTAGCAGCATCAAGGCAATGGTTTGGATTCTCATATATGACGCCCACAAAGGCAACCCAGTGTATGCCTATTGCCCGCAGTTTACCTTGGAGACCAGCAACCGCAATTTCAGAAGGGTTAATGATGCTTTCACTATGTACGTGGTCCGATTGCTCGAGGGTGACACCGCCAGGAGGTTTTCAGATGAAGCCATGAACTTGATATCACGGTATGGGGCCTACTTCATCCAATTCAGGAAGTTCTCATACATCAGGCTTGCTGGTTATGAGAGTACTCCTCTGCGGCTTCCCATGTTCTGCAATGACAAGATGGCCTTGATCGAAACATGCAGTAACCTGGACAAGTTGCAGCACGTAACTTGCAGAGACAAGAAGATTTCTCGGCTTGCACTTTCCCATCTCTCTCGAAATTACACATGTAAAACAGCCTGATGCCCGAATATAGAAAGAACTTTGGTCCCTATCACCGTTCATTTCTTCAAGCCAAGAACCTGCTTTGACTTGAAGAAGTTTATTGAACAGAATATCAAGATAGCCTATCACCATGTGGCAGATGCAGAAGACTACTGGGCTGACTGTGCAGACGACTTTGAGGCCAGAAGAAGGCATTATGGCAGGTTCTCCTTACAATTGATTCAAGAACTCGGTCTGTACCAAGTTCCTGAAGGCCTCGAAGATGATAATTCTGAGCTATACTCATATGAGTATGAAAATGTGATCAAGCACACCCCTCTGGAGGACTTGGATTGGAACAGAAAAGAGAGGGATGATTTGGCTGAAATCCTTGCTCCAGTCTTAGTCAGGACTAAGGTTTGGTTCAATAAGAAGGTCCGAGAATTCAGGAGGCACTCGGGAGAATCCTCCTCCAAGGATGAATCGACACCAATAAGAGAAGCACCAGTTCCAAGGTCCGAAACACCAAAGAAAACCCCTCCTACCTCAGCAGCTCAGGGACCTGTGGAATCTACTCCTTCTCCATCCACTCAGGTATATAAGAAGAAGCTCAAGGAAGTAAAGAAGGAACCGGTGGAAAGAGATCTTCAGGAGAAACAGGCGGAATTGCCTATCGGACCAGAGAACATCATCATCCTCAGTGAAAGTGAAGAAAGTGAGAGGCCAACTCCTACAAATGTTCCTGAGGACCCAACAGATAAAGACAAGGAGGTCCAGAGCACTGAACTTCCAGGTGCTATTGATTCTTCTACTGCCATTGTCTCCAGTGCTCCTTCCACATCCCAGCTTGAGTCAACAGCTGCACAGACCCTGAGTGTCATGAGCTCCCTGTCTCTTGGCCCCCTTGCTTCTCCTGCAGATTCTTCTTCCTCTTTTGCATGGGTGCAACCCTTGGTTGACAAAAGGAAGAGAAAACCATCCTCCCAAAACTTGGGACCAAATTTTGATGCTGTTGCAGCCATGTTGGGCACCACGCCTTCCCGTGCCAAGAAAGCAAGAACCACCTCCAGAATAGTATCTGATACTCGAGGTCAGCAATTCCTGGAGATTGCCAAGCCTGCAATGGACAAATCAGAACAGGACTTGCAAGTATCTGACTTGGAGCTACTGAGAATCCCAATGGGAGAATCTACCCCTGAAGGCGAGATCCATAACCTCCAGGAAACAGTCACAAGAGTTATTGGGAGAGTGGAAAAGGGACAGCAAACTATCGAATAGCTGGAAGAGCAAGCCCGAGTTCTTACAGGTTTCATCAAGTCTCTTCTATCTAAGGACAAAGTTTTGGATCCCACCCCTTTGACTGCTCTACCTCCTCCTGTAATACTAAGCCAAGATGAAGTGCAAAGTATAAAAGATATGCACAAGTATTCTGTTTATGGCAGAGCTATCGAAGCCATGGTGGATGACATGCTTGTTGCTGGGTTAAACTTCATCGATGAAGCTTTCAAGCTCTATGAAAAGGTGAGTAATATGCAACTGAAGCTCTCCTCCACTATCAATACCATGGATAAAGAACTCAAAATCTGGAGCAACAGCATAGTAGACCTCCGCCTCATGGGACAAACAGATGAGAAATCTCTTAATGGCGAACAAGATTTTTGATGATGCCAAAGACAATTTATCGAAGTCTTGGGTCTACAGCGTAGAATGGAAGATCAGAGTATTAGAAGAAGCTGTGGTAGAGATGAAGAACAGTTGGCAGAAGGGAGAAGCTTTCAAAGCACTGACAGTGGCTGCCTTCAAAGATATACATTGTCATCTTCAGGATGAAAACTCTGGTGCTTTCCTGTCCCTGCAAGAAATCAAAGCTCAGTTCAGAGCTTTTGTCAAAAATGATCTGTTCAAGGAAAGCACCATCTCCAAAGAAAAGATGAAGGACATTTGCTCTCTTCAATATGCCATTAAAGAAGCAAATAAAGATTATCATACTCACGTCGAGTTTGATAAAGAGATGGAGAAGTGTCTAGGATTTTGGACTCAGTCTGCAGCCAACACGTCGGTTCCACGTGGCAGAGACATAGCCGAGGCTTTGAAGAAGTTCAGGCAGCGAATTCTGAAGACATTGGGTCCCTCCCGATAGCTGGCCACCTGTCTCCTCCTTCTTTCTTTCTTTTCTCTTCTTCTCTGTCTTTTCGTATTCCTTGTAATTAGTTAGGATATTGCAACCGGCGATACTTAACTATTCTTTATTTAAAAGAAACGGTTACAAGACGTAACCGAATTGTAAGCTATATAATGGCCTTTCCACGCCATTTTGAAGGAGGAAGAACTTGGATATTTGCTGAAAGTGTAAATAGATCTTAAAAGAAATCAATACAAAAAGGGCTTTCCGTTCTTTGTCTATCTGATTCTTGTTGTCTCTGTGTTTTCCTTTAATATTGTGAAGATCATTTTGTTCTTAACTCGTTTGGTCTCTCTGATTGCATACTGTCCAGTTTTGCAAATACAGCGATCTTGTACAACCAAGAAGGAACTTTGTGTCCTTGACTAATAAATCCGAAGAAGGTTATTTATGGAACTTTGTGTCTTTAAATTTAATCTCATTCAAATGATCTTGTCTTAAATCTTTTGAAGCTTCGCATACACGAAGAATTATTCTGCTATCTATAATTCTGAATGTTGCTGTTCTGCTCATCTTCTTATTCTTTTTCCTCAGTCCTTGCGTAACTGATGATCCTGGTGGAAAGCACTTTCGTAATATCCAAGTTTAACCATAAAATAATGTTCTGTATACTTGTAAATAAGTTCGTTTCAGAATAAGGGAACCTCTCCCATTAAAGAGGAGGGACTTTTCGTCTCCCCTGTTGCTCTCTAAAAAGTCCTATTTGACGGCCAACAAACCTGTTACAAACTATGAAAAAGGTCTGATTCTTACAACTATCACTTGTTGGAGGTGAAAGAAGAAGTTCTCAATGCCAAAAAGTGTTTAATCATCAAGAAATGAGCCAAATCTGGCATTTACAATGCATGGGTCGAGCCCAGGAGAGAGAAAACATAAAAAATGTGGGAGCCCATTCCTCATTAATGGAAAATACATTAAAATAGCATGGAGGACCTTACAAACCCATACCATATCATTTTTGACCATATTGGAGAAGAATGCGACCCATTCTGTATTAAATTTGGTTGTTGAAATGTCATTTCTGGCCATGGACACGTACCAGAACTATTTTTGAATTTTCTCTCTCCAAACTAAACCAAAATTAGAAATTGACCATGGAATCATGTAGAGAATTTTAACATCTTTCCAATGATATAAAGAATGTGAAAATATGAGCTCTGGATCAAAAGATATGATCGTTTGAAGATTTAGGGCAAAAACGGCCCAAAAACGGATCGGTGGGAAAAAATTTCAAATTTTACCTCTTTTTTGTCTTTGGAAAAATTTCCAAAAATTCCCCATGCTCCACTAGTCGGATGCCACGTGGCAAGCTCTGATTCACTCTGAATTCTCTCTCCTTCTCTTTTCCATGGGTTTTCCTTTGAAAATCGACCTTTTTATACTCTTTTGGAAAAAATTCATTTTCCCCGCGCCCGCCACTTGGGACACGTGGCATCATTTGGTTCATTGACAGGGCGCGGGTCATCCTTTGGCTTTTAATTTTTTGTGCGAAGCCTTTGCTAAGTTTCCAAAGCTCTCCCCGAGCTCCGAACCCCCTGCCCCATAGGACACGTGTCCTAATCCTATTGGCTCGGGCCAACCCTGCGAAATTTGCCCATTGGAAACTCGGCAAAACATTAAGTGGAAATTTCACCCTCTCCTCCACCGCTCTGATCCACGAAGACATGTGGAGGGATGCCATTCGACGCGGGCCGCGTGGGCCAATTTTTCTTTTTAAACTTTTTGGCAAGACTTAGCCAAAATTTCAATTTTAACCCCGACGCCCGCGCCCCTACTTTGGACACGTGTCGTGCTCCTATTGGCCGCGGGCCAAAATTCAAAATTTTTCCTTCTCAAACACTTAGCCAATTTTTCATTGCACCTTCCCCTTGTGACACATGTCACACTGTGATTGGTCTCATGAGCCCCGCGGGAAAAATTTCCATTTGAACCTTCGACCAAAATACTTGGAAAAATTTCAAATTTGCCTCCGACCCCCGAACTCCTCTGCCACGTGGCAGCTTCCTATTGGCTGCGGGCCTCAAATGGAAAAATTTCAAATTTGCCTCCGACCCCGAATGCCACGTGGCGGCTTCCACGTGGCAGCTTCCACACAAAACTCTGAGCCATAACTTGAAAAATATAAGGAGTTAGGAGGAAAAATTTACCTTTCTCGGAAAGCCGAGAGAGAGCTCTATCTGATTGTGCCATTTCCGAAAAGCCTTGAGTGTCTAAAAATCAAAAATGTAGACCGAGGCACAAGAGAGGAAAGAACACAAGGAGTTAGCCACAAAACAAGTCAGGGGCACCATTTTGGATAAAAATTTGGCAACTCGTAGGGTCATCTCGCCTCGCTAGATGAAAATACCGCTTGCTCAAGCAGCCCATTGGGCATGGAGTCATCAAATTTTCTATTTGGAACCCCAACCCGACTTAGAATGTTGCAAGGAGGAAGATGGAATATCACCCGATGGAAGCAAGGGCTGAAAAACATCTCCATGGATAGCAAGTCTTGCTAAAGCACTTAGGGGAAACAAAACTAACCTACAAGAAACAATGTGCAAAGCACTTGGAGGAATGAAAATCTAATCTAATATTTACAAGGCGGTAAATTTCCCTCTAGAAGCAACTCTTCGAGATAGATTCCATTGACCGGAATCTACGCTTCTTTACCATCCAATGAGGCCAATTAGAAAGCATTTTTGTTCTTACACTTCATGACCATGTATGGGCCACTCCAAATGGCATCAAATTTTGAATGCCTTCCCAGTTTTGCTCTATCCACATCTCATTTCAACACTAGATCTCCAACCTGAAAAGATCTATCCTTGGCCTTCCTATCAAAGGTATTTTTGATCAAAGCTTGATCCTTTTCCATTGCTTGGGATGCCTGATTTCTGACCTCCTGTAACTCCATCAACTCTGCATATCTCACTTCCATGGGCCCAAACTCTAGCAACTCTAACTGCTTCATGAGTTCCAATGTTGGAAACTCAAGTGACATGGGCAAGATTTCCTCTCTTCCATAAACAAGCTTGAATGGAGAGTTACCTGTGGATCTCTTGGGAGTTATCCTATCATCCCATAAGGCTGATTTTAGTTTGGTATGCCAAGACCTTTGATTCTCATCAAGAGTCCTCCTAATAATCCTAAACAAGTTCTTGTTTGTAGACTCACCCCAGCCATTACCTTGAGGGTAATAGTTTGATGAAGTGCTTAGGTAGATCCCGTTCTTGATAGCCCACTCACCACCTTGGATCCAATGAATGCCAATGCATTATCTCGAGATTATTGTAGTAGGTATGCCAAATCTGCTTACTATCCCCTCATAAAAGTCTACGATTCTAGACTCATTTGCTTCTTTGAGTGCTACTACTTGACCACTTGGTGAAGTAGTCCATGGCTGTCAAAATCCATTTGTGCCCTTGACTTGAATTGGGATTAATGACTCCAATGAAGTCCAAACCCCATTGCATGAATGGCTGGTCAACTGAGATTGGATGCAATGGAAGGGCAACAAGTATCTCTTTTCCTGTGAAGAATGCATAATTCTTACACCTCTTAATCCACGCATAGCAATCACTGAAAAATTTAGGCCAATAATAACCAGCCTTCATGATTTTTAGAGTTGTCACTCTTGGTGCAAAATGACCACCAGCTGGTCCACCATGGAACTCTTCCAACACCCTATGAATCTGATTTGTGCTAATACATCTTAGCAGCACTCCATTCACATCTTTCTTGAACAAAACTCCATCAACAATGGCATATGGGACAGCCTGCAATCTGAAGTGTCTTCTTTGGGTCTTGTTCATCTCCGGAGGGCATAGGCCTGTGCTTAGGAAGTGTATTATACCTTGGGTCCAGCAGGGAGTGGGGGCAGCATTGTCTTCTTCTTGATTGCCACTTGGCTCATGGCTGCCCTGGACTGTCAAAACAGCCTCTTCTTCATTGCATACTTCTTTTTGCTTCCCCAAAACTAGCTACTCACACAATCCTTTCCTCTTTACCAGCTTGGTGATCTTGATCTCAATGTCATACTCCATGACATGGGTGATCCAACCTACCCTTTTCTCATTCAAATCTTTGTTGAGGAGGAAGTCCTTAACCCCAGCATGTGAGACCAGCAACTGGACCTTGTTGTTTGACACTAAATGCTTGAATTTCTTCAAGCTTCGATTCACCAAAGACATGCTTCTCAATAAAAGAGTACTTCACCTCATAGTCATCTAGGCTCGGGTGAAGAAGGCAATTGGATGCTCATCATTATCCTTGTTTTGCTGTACCAAAATGGTAGAAATAATGTCATTACTTCCAAATCATAGAGGATGAAATCCTTGGAGAATTCCGAGTTGATGAGAGTTGGTGCTTGAGAGATAGCTTTTTGATTGCTTTAAAACTCTCCTTGCCTTCTGCTATCCACTTGAAAGCCATGCTCTTCTTTAACATTTTGGTGATGGGCTTGACAAGGGCTATAAAATCTAGGACAAACCTCCGAACAAATTTTATCCTCCCAAAGAAACTCTCGAAGGGCTTTCTTGTGGCTTGGCAACGGTAGTGCTCTTATGGCTTCGACTCTCTCTCGGATCAATTGCTAATCCTTCTTTGGAGATAATATGGCCAAGGAGCTTTCTTTCATGTGCAAGAAAGATACACTTCTTAGGATTCAAAGACACTCCAAATTTCCTACACCTCGTGAAAACTTGTCTCAAATGAGAGAGGTGGTCTCGCTGCATTTTTGGAAAAAAAGTGATATCATAAAGGTAAATCAGCACCACGTTATTAATCAAACCTTTGAACGCCATGTCCATTGCTCTTTGGAAAGTAGCACCAAGTGTTGGAAAGCCCAAATGGCATTTTCCCGTATGTAAAATTTCCCATTTGGTTGTGAAGGCTGTCTTGAACTGGTCTTCTTACTTCACCATAATCTGATTGTAGCCTGAGTAGCCATCAAGTAGTGAAAACCTCTCGAAGCCAGCCAAAACTTGTAAGATTTTCTCCATGGAAGGGACTGTAATGGTCCTTGAGAGATGCTCTATTTAAGTCTCTGAAATCAACACACAATCTGATCTCTCCACTCTTCTTTCTGACTGGAACCAAGTTGGCAACCCAACTAGAATGCTTGATTGGGAATATGATTCTTGACTCAATCAGCTTGTCCAATTCTTTCCTCATGAGAGGCTCCATGTGTGGATTGACTGGTCTTTGTTTCTACCTGATAGGCTTAGTATTTGGATCCAATTCAATGGTATGCTGAGCTAAGTTGGGATTGAAACCTTTCAAATCTTCATAGCTCCATGCAAACACATCAGGGAACTCTTGACACAGCTGTACGAACTCATACCTTTCTTGATCAGTTGTCATCTTTCCAATTTGCAATGGTTTGTTCTCTTCTACCAAGATGGATACTGAATCTTCTCTCTTGACCTGAATGTTTGCTTTCTCTTTCCTAAACTGATCATTGGGATTAAAAATGGACTCCAAAGTGATAAGTCCCTTGGGTAGCTTGTTAGTTCTCAGCTGTACCACTTGGTCACCATACTGTTGTTCCAATTTTTCTTGATTCTTAGCTGAGAACTCAGCTTCTTCTTGCAAGAAATGGATGATTTGCTGGTCATTCTCAAATACTTGCCAACTGACATTGTTATCCGGCACTGAAGGCCTCATAATCACATGGATGTTTGGTTGTACCTTGTCTTTTTGAATATTTTCCACAATGTCAAAGGCTGCCCCTACTGCTGCAAGCCTGTCAGCAGCTTGATTCTCTTTCCTAGGAATGGATTTGATGCCAAAACCCTCAAAATCTTCCATGAGGTCCCACACCCTATTCTTGTAGCACTTGAGTAGATCATTCTTGGTAGCATGTTGTCCCTTGACCTAATTTATAATCAATTCACTGTCACCAAAGACTTGCAAGTTCTTTATTTTCTTCTTGATTTCCCAATGCATCCCTTGCACCAAGGCTTCATATTTAGCAGTGTTATTAGAGCATGCAAACTAAAATCTAAAAGCTGAATAGTACCTTACTCCTTGAGGTGAAACAAGCATGCCTCCACCTCCCGCACCTTGTCTACTTTTTGATCCATCAAAAATAGCTGCCATACCTCATTGTCATCCTTGTGGTTTGGCTTGGTGATGTTAGGAATAGGCTGATTTTCTTCATGTATACAATAGACCCATAGCTCGATTCTTCTACTTCTTGATAAGGATCAAAAGCATGTACCTTGTTTTCCCATTCATCAAGAGTTATATCCGGGATGATCCCAACCTTAGTGTCACTTCATCGGTGCTTGGGTGGTCTTCTTGATCAAATGATGAACAATTGCCGTTAATCGACTTGGAGTGTAAGGCTCAATGTGGAAGTTTGTAATAGGTTTAGACCTGATCAGTAGCTTTGGTTCTATACCTCGCTCAACAAAGCATGTGTGACCAATCACCGATAAATATCCTCCAATCTTGGCTGTGAAGTCCCTTGACAAGCAAAGGGCAAAGAGTGGTGGAAGGTCTATGACTGATACATCTTGTAAAACAACAACATTTGGACATGCATGCAAGGTAAGACTCAAGTTTCTAATCACCCCAACTATTGTTACTGTTGTCCCATCCAGCTACACTACCCCTTTGGATACGGTTTCATACTGGAGCCCTAGCTAATCAGCTATTTGTTTAGGCATCACTGAGCTACTTGCCCCGAATCTATCATGCAATTGTGCACTAACTGATTTCCAATGATTAATGAAACATAGAAAGGAGGGGGCTTCAACATTTTACCTTGCTGTCCTCCATGATTTCCCTCAAGCTAGGCAGCATTTGTGAGCACTTTCTCTTGCATCTGAACTTGCTGATTCGAAGTTGGCCATTCCTTCATGGCAGCTTGTAACAAGTCTCTTTGGCCTGGGATAGATAGGGATTCCCACATTGATATATTAACATTTGTCTTCTTCATCTGATCAATGATACTGAATGGTGATGAAGGATCTCTTTGCTGTCCCTTTGCTTGTACATTCACTCCTTGCACGTGGGTAGCAATAACTGGTATTTGAGTTGGCCTAGGAGCTGTTCTTGGCTGTCCTTGTGCATTTACAACTAGATTTTGTTTTCCAACCATTTGTGGAGCCATAGAGGGTTGGAGATTAGTTGGAGCTAATGGCTGTTCTTCACCCAAATTCCTTCTTTTTGACCTTGTGTTGGCTACCACACCTTGAGAGACCGTTTGATTCATGCCACAAAAATCCTCTGCTTGCCAATTTACCAACGTGGTGTCATTTGGAGCTGATTGTTGTTAGAATGTTTCTTATTGTTGGTTGTTTCCTTGACTTCCCTCACCCTCCATGCCAGTAGTTATCACCATTAATGCTTGATTCAAAGCACCATTGAAGCACATGGATTGGTTATGAGGTTCATTGCATGGAAAGCACCAATCATACTCCCGAGCAATGTTGTTTTGTGTTGGCAGATATGGCATTTGGATTATAGGGTTGAAATGGTCTATTGGCAGGAGGCCTTGTTTGATTCATATTTGTAGCTGGATTAGGTGGTCTTTTTGGTTGGTATGGCTACCTGTTAGGCTGAGCTTGGGGCTAGTAAGAAGGTCTAAAACCTTGGGCTTGTTGCCTTTTGAGAATAACCAGCTCATTGCCTAGGTTTTGCAGTTGCTTCATGAATTCTTGAAGTTCATTTGGGGCACTTGGAGATGAAGTATAAGCTTCATTTGAACTCTGATTTCTAGGAGTGGGAGAAGGAGCCAAATTAGGTGCTTGATTGGTATTTGGACTCTCTAAACCTAGAAACAATGGCATGAGAGGTCTAGGGGCTAGTTTTTCACTTGGATCAAACAATTTTCAGCCCTAATGGCAATGCTATAAGCCATAGGGATAGTTATGCCTCCCATGGATTGAATCAAAGATAGAAATATCAAAATTTAGAGCTTTGAGATAATAGAGAAAATCAACTTCTGCACGTTGGCCTAACCGCCATTGGAATTCTCTCCCAAGTCTTTTGAAATTTGAAGTTGAAATCGATCAGCTATTCATTGGGAGCTCTCTTGATGGTTGTCAGCTGCTCCAAAAGAGACAATTTGTCTCCCTTCTCTCCAAATTTCTCATGAAGTGCTATACACAGCTGATTCTAATTTGTGATAGAACCAGCTCCAAGGCTTCTCAACCATTGCAATGCTTTCCCCTTGAATGAAGATGCCAGTAATTTGACAGCCACTTGCATCTCATTGATTTCATGAATTGCACAAAGGTTGGCAATGTCTTTAACATGATCACCCTGGAGTAGTCCGATTCTCTCCAAGAAAGTATGGAATGGTCTTCAAGGCTGCAATTGGAATTGGATGTTGTGCATTGAGGGTAAGTGGGCTGCTACCTGTGAAATTGACATACGGATTCAGTGGTTGCATCATTCTAATTGGTCTTAGAACCGTTGTTGATTGAATGAAAGGCCTACTAGGTGGAGGAGTTGAGTGAGTTCTGTTTGGTGGAGATGGAGACCTTTGGATTCTCCTCCCACTTTGCCTTACTCTTGGAGATAACTATAGATATTCAAATAGCACCTCTTCTTCTCCAACTCTTGACCTTGTAGTGATTCTTCTCATGAGTTTTCAGGCTTGCACTGCTGAGACCAGTTGATTCTTCTCCTTGGAGTCACCAGATGTGTAATTTATAGCTCTTTTGAAGAAAGAAAATTCCAGAAAATGCACATCAACTTTGTTGCAATAAAAATGAGACCTCTAAGGTCCCACCGGGCGTGCAAAACTATTGCTGCAAATCAGCAAGACCTCCGATGCAAATCAAGGTTCTCAATTGATGTTTTAGGCATCCAAAGTGTGATTACACAACATGGAAACCTCTCTCCAAGTGTGGGACTTCTGAAAATGAGAGAGAAATCTCCAGATTAGAGGTTGGTTCCTCAAACTCCACCGATTTAGATCTATATTTTGTACAACTACAGAGGTTCAGATCCTAATCCTACTCTAAATTGCAAGGGGGCAAGGATAGACATGTAAAAATTGAAACTAACTAAAGATGGTGATGCACCAAAAGGAGTGGTGAAACATTTTTTGCCATATAAATAGACACAAATTCATGAAATGCAACAAGGGAAAACATACACAAGCTGATAGATGTAATTAGAGGTCTTAAAATGAAGTAAAACAATACAAACAGAGGACTGAAAGCATTCACAGAGTTTGCACTGTCAATTCCATGTAAAAATCTCTTGCATTCCACCATCAAAGAGGTATAAACCTGTTACAAACTATGAAAAAGGTCTGATTCTTACAACTATCACTTGCTGGAGGTGAAAGAAGAAGTTTTCAATGCCAAAAAGTGTTCAACCATCAAGAAATGAGCCAAATCTGGCTTTTACAATGCATGGGTCGAGCCTAGGAGAGAGAAAACATAAAAAACGTGGGAGCCCATTCCTCATTGATGGAAAATGCATTAAAATAGCATGGAGGACCTTACAAACCCATACCCTATCATTTTTGACAATATTGGAGAGAAGAATGCGACCCATCCCGTATTAAATTTGTTTGTTGAAATGTCATTTCGCCATGGACACATACTAGAACCATTTTTGAATTTTCTCTCTCCAAACTAAAATAAAATTAGAAATTGACCATGGAATCATATAGAGAATTTTAACATCTTTCCAATGATATAAATAACATTAAAATCTAAGCTCTAGATCAAAAGATATGATCATTTGAAGATTTAGGGCAAAAATGGCCCAAAAACAGATCAACGGAAAAAAATTCAAATTTTACCTCTTTTTTGTCTTTGGAAAAAATTTCAAAATTCCCGTGCTCCACTCGGTCGGATGCCACATGGCAAGCTTGATTCACTCTTGAATTCTCTCTCCTCTTTTTCGTGGGTTTTCCTTTGAAAATCAACCTTTTATACTCTTTTGGAAAAAAATTCATTTTCCCCCCACGCCCCGCCACTTGGGACATGTGGCATCATTTGGTTCATTGACAGGGGCACAGGGTCATCCTTTGGCTTTTAATTTTTGTGTGAAGCCTTTGCTAAGTTTCCAAATCTCTCCCTGAGCTCCAAACCCCCTACCCCATAGGACACGTGTCCTAATCCTATTGGCTCGGGCCAACCCTGCGAAATTTTCCCATTGGAAACTCGGCAAAACATTAAGTGGAAATTTCACCCTCTCCTCTGCCACTCTGATCCATAAAGACACGTGGAGGGATGACATTCGACGCGGGCCGCTTGTGCCAATTTTTCTTTTCAAACTTTTTTGCAAGACTTAGCCAAAATTTAAATTTTAACCCCGACGCCTGCGCCCCTACTTTGGACACGTGTCGTGCTCCTATTGGCCGTGGGCCAAAATTCAAAAATTTTCCTTCTCAAACACTTAGCCAATTTTTCATTGCGCCTTCCCCTTGTGACACGTGTCACACTGTGATTGGTCCGCGAGCCCCATGGGCAAAAATTTCCATTTGAACCTTCGACCAAAATACTTGGAAAAATTTCAAATTTGCCTCCGACCCCCGAACTCCTCTGCCACGTGGCAGCTTCCTATTGGTGAGGGCCTCAAATGGGAAAATTTTCCACAAAAACTCCATCGAGCCATAACTTGAAAAATATAAGGAGTTAGGAGGAAAACTTTACCTTTCTGGAAAGCTGAGAGAGAGCTCTATCTGATGGTGTCATTTCCAGAAAGCCTTGAGTGCCTAAAAATAAAAAAATGTAGACTGAGGCACAAGAGAGGAAAGAACACAAGGAGTTAGCCACAAAAACGAGCTGGGGCACCATTTTGGATAACAAAGTGCCACATGACACCTTAGGGTGACAACGGAGGAGTGATAAATTCATCACCTTATAATTTTTTACCTTAGGAAAAATTCCATAAAACTCTCTGCTCGCGGCCAGTGCAATCCCACCCTTGCCTTGGTGCGATCCCTTTGCAGATGTGCGGACCCGCATGCCTAATGTTTCCCTTTCTCCCCTTTGTCCCTTTTGGTGAAATTATCCACATCTCCCCACCACTCGTGGACCTCCTTCTCTCTTCTCCCCGTAGCCAACCGTTGAGCACCATGTGTCCTAAGTGGACCCACGGGTGTAGGAGCATTGTTTGGTTTTTTCCTTTTTTTTGGGTGAAATGCCCCAAATCCTTCCACCGCTCCGCCTTTCCGCTGCTTCCCCGACATTTTCTCTCGAGATAGCCACGTGTCCACCAAGGTCCCATGAGAGGTGTGAAATAACTTTTCCTTTATTCCTATTTGATCGGAAAATTTTTCCAAGCCACCCCATGACCTCGCCAACCCATTGAAGGTGCTTTCCCCCTCTTGACACGTGTCCCCCTAGGGAAAAATTTGACCTGAAAACTCCACCTAGTCATATCTTGAGTTCTATAAGGAGTTAAGAGGACTTATTTATATCACCGGAAAGGTGATAAAATTTCCTATCTAATGGGAATGGTTTAGGGAAATTTTGGAAGCATTAAGGAGAAAAATCTAGTTAAAACTCTAAGCCTGTTAGAGAGTTGGGTATGGGGAAAATTACTCCTTGAACCTAACTCAAACTTCTAGCCCTAAGTTTTGGACCTTGTGACCTCTGGGAATTTTTAATAAAAGAGAATTTTTTTCTTGTGGATTTGAGTTGTTTCAGAATGTTAGTGGTAGCTACTACCTAGCAACTCTGGGATGACACTATCAATCAAGTGTTGGGAGTGAGTAAGTGAGATCTTGCTCTATTGAATTTATTTATGTGTTATTTCCCTCACTGTAATTTAAACCCTACTCTTGTCTTGATCTGGTGGAAATTAATTACCTTGGGTATTTAATTGTTTTGGGTCCCTTAACCCTAAAATTTAATCAGGGAATATTTAGCTAAAATATCAATGAAATTAGTAATTAAATTAATCCCTAGAGAGATTTGAGCTAGGGTGGACCTATTGCACTTGTTTCTCTATAATGAGAAATTATTAATTATTATAATGGAAACATTATTAGTTGAATTTAATTGTTTTCAAGAATTTGGACGTTAACTCCTAATAAAAAAAGAAATTCCATAATTTTATAGCTAAACCTAGGTTGTTCTTGGGTCTCAAGTGGTTGTTTTAATCAGGCATCACATTAGGGGTTATGGTTTACAACTTAGGGTTTAGGGCTTATGGTTTAGGTTACAAGATATAGGTTTTAGCACACATGTTTAGTGTTTAGGGTTTAGGGATCAATGTTTAGGTCATAGGGATTTAGGGTTTAGGGCGTAGGGTTTAGGGTTTAGGGTTTAGGGCTCATGGATTAGGTTTTAAGGTTTAGAGTTTAGGAAAAGTGTCCATTATTTAGGGTGTCGGGGTTTATATTTTAGGGCTTAGGATTTAGGTTTTAGGGTTTAAGGTTTAGGGCTCGTTTTTAGGGTTTAGGTTTTAGGTCTTAGTGTTTAGGTTTATGATTTAGGGTTTAAGGTTTAGGTTTAGTCCTATAGGGTTCAAGTTTTAGGGTTTAGGGTTTAGCATTTAGGGTTAAGGGTTTAGGGATTAGGTCTTAAGGTTTATAGCTTAGAATTTAGGATTTAGCATTTAGGGCTATGGGTTTAGTGTTTATGACTAAGGGTTTAGGATTTAGGGATGAGGTTTCAGGGGTTTAGCATTTAGCGTTGAGCATTTAGGGTTTAGGGATCATGTTTTAGGGTTTACACTTTGGATTTAGGGTTTAGGGCTTAGGGATCAAGTTTTAGGGATCATGGTTTAAGGTTTAGGGCTCATGGTTTAGGGTTGAAGGTTTAGGGGTCATGGTTTAGGGTTTAGGGTTTAGTATTTATGGTTTTTATCGATAAAGATAGTGTTATCCAAAATGTGCCCCTACTCATTTTTGTGGCTAACTCTATGTGTTCTTACCTCTCTTTTGCATCAGTCTCCACTTTTTATTTTTAGGCACTCAAATCTTTCTAAAAATGGCACCATTCGATAGAGCTCTCTCACTTTCTAGAAAGGTAAAGTTTTCCTCCTAACTCCTCTTTTTCAAGTTATGGCTCGGTGGAGTTTTTGTGGGAAATTTTCCCTTAGGAGGCCCGTAGCCAATAGGAAGCTGCCATGTGGCACCTGGAGTGGCGGAGCATGGGGAAAATTTGAAATTTTTTCCAAAGACCAAACGGTAAAAATTTCAAACTTTTGCCCGCCGATCCGATTTTGGCCTGTTTTTGCCCTAAATTTTCAAATCACCATATCTTTCGATCCAAAGCTCATATTTTCACGTTCTTTATATCAATGGAAAGCTGGTGAAATTATCTACATGATTCTAGGGTCAATTTTGAATTTTGGTTTATTTTAGAGAGATAAAATCAAGAAACACCTATGGCACATGGTAATGGCCAGAAATGACATTTCAACAACCAGTTTTAATGCAAAATGGGTCGCATTCTTCTTCAGCATGGCCAAAAATGTCAGGGCATGGGTCTGTAAGGACACCCATGTTGTTTTAATGCATCTTCATTCAATGGGGAATGGCTTCCACATTTTTTACATGTTTTCTCTCTCCCGGATCGACCCATGCACTGTAAAAGTCAGATTTGGCTCATTTTTCAAAGGTTGAACATTTTTTTTGGATAGAAATCTTCTTCTTTCACCTTCAACAAGTGATTTTTGCAAGTATCAGACCTTCTTCATGATTGTAATAGGTTTCTTCCTCTTTGATGTTGCAAACGCAAGGATTTTGACAAAGAAAAATGATAGTGCGACTCTATGATCAATTTTCACCTTTGTTTGTATTGTCTTGCGCTTCATTTCAGACCTCTAATTGCATCTTATCAGCCTTTGTATGATGTTTCATGTTGCATTTTATGAAATTGTGTCAATTTGCATGAACAAAAAGTGTTCACCACTCCTTTGGTGTATCACCTATTAGTTTAGTTTCAATTTTTACACTTTCTATCTCTGTCTCCTTAGAATTTTGAGTAGGATTAGGATTCAAACCTCTGCAATTGTGCAAATAACAAATCTGATAAGAGGAGTTTGAGGAACTAGCCTCTAATCTGGAGATTCCTCTATCATTTTACAAGTCCCACACTTAGAGAGAGGTTTCAATGTCGTGCAATCACACTGGATGCCTAAAACATCAACTTAGAAACCTGATTTACATCCAGGGGTGCTACTGATTTGCTATAATAGTTTTAGCACGCCCATTGGGACCTTAGAGGTCTCATTTTCATTGCAGCAAAGTTGATGTGCATCTGCTACAATTTTCTTGCTTAAAAGAGCTATAAATTACACATCTGGCGACTCCAAGGGGGAGAATCAACTAGTTTTGGCAAACAGCCCGAAAACTCATGAGAAGAATCAACACAAGGTCAAGAGCTGGAGAGGAAGAGGTGTTATTTGAATATCTACAGTTATCTCTAAGAATAAGGCAAAGTGGGAGGAGAATACAAAGGTCTCCATCTCCACCAAACAAAACTCTTTCAACTCCTCCACCCGGTAGGCCTCTCATTCACCAACAAGGGTTCTAAGACCAATTAGAATGGCACAAAACAACCCCTATGTCAATTTCACTTTGGTAAAGCAGCCCACTTGCTCTCAATGTACAAAATCCGATTCATATTGCAGCCTTGAAGAACATTCCATACTTCACTGGAGAGAATCGAGACTACTCTTGGTGATCATGTTAAAGATATTGCCAACCTTTGTGCAATTCATGAAATCAATGAGATGTAAGTTATCTTGTCAAATTGCTGGCATCTTCATTCAAGGAGAAGTCTTTGCAATGGTTTAGGAGTCTTGCCTCAAGTTCTATTCAAAATTGGAATCAGCTATTTATAGCCCGCCATGAGTAGTATGGGGTAAAGGTAGACAACTTGTCCCTTTTGGAGTAGCTGACAACTATCAAAAGAGCTCCCAATGAGCAGCTAACTGATTTTAATTTCAGATTTCAAAGGACTTGGGAGAGAATTCCAGTGGCAGTCAGGCCAACAATAGAATGTACTTTTCTTTATTACCTTAAAGCTTTAAATTCTAATATTTCTATGTTAATTTAGTCCATGGGAGGCACAACTATCCCCATTGCTTATAGCATTGCCATTAGAGCTGAAAATTGTTTGATTCAAGCTGACAAGCTGGCTCCTAGGCCTCCAATGCCATTATTTCCAAGTTTAGAGAGCCCAAGTACTAGCCAAGTGCCTAATTTAGCTTCTATTCCCACTCCTAGAAATCAGAATTCAAGTGAAGCTTCCATTTCATCTTCTAGTGCCTCAAATGAACTTCAAGAAGTCATGAAGCAATTGTAAAATCTAGGTAATGAGCTGGTTACACTCAAAAGGAAGCAAGCTCAAGGTCTTAGACCTTCCTTCTAGCCTCAAGCTCAGCCTAATAGGTAGCCATATCAACCTCATAGAACACCCAATCCAACTGCAAATCTAAATCAAGCAAGGCCTCCGCCAATGTACCATTTCAGCCTTATAATCCCAATGCTACATCTGCATCTAAATCATTAGTACCAGTACAAAACAATATAGCTCAAGAGTATGATTGGTGTTTCCCATGTAATGAACCTCATAACCAGTCCATGTGCTTCAATGGTGCCTTGAATCAAGCATTAATGGTGACAACTACTGGTGTGGAGGGTGAGGGAAGTTAAGGAAACAACCAACAACAAGAAACATTCCAGTAGCAATCAGCTCCAAATGACACCACACTTGTGAACTGGTAGGAAGAGGATTTTTGTGGCATAAATCAAATAGTCTCTCAAGGTGTTATAGCCAACACAAGTTCAAAAAGAAGGAATTTGGGTGAAGAACATCCATTAGCTCCAACCAATCCACAACCTTCCATGGCTCCACAAATGGTTGGTAAACAAAATCTAATTGTAAATGCACAAGGGCAGCCAAGAACAGCTCCTAGACCAACTCAAATACAAGTTTTTGCTGCTTACATGCAAGGGATGAATATACAAACCAAGGGACAACAAAGAGATCCTTCATCACCATTTAGTATCATTGATCAGATGAAGAAGACAAATGTAAATATATCAATGTGGGAATCCCTATCTATCCTAGGCCGTAGAGATTTTCTACAAGCTGCCATGAAGAACTAGCCAACTTCAAATCATAAAGTCTAAATGCAAGAGAAGGTGCTCACAAATGCTGCCCAGCTTGAAGGGAATCATGGAGGACAGCAAGGTAAAATGTTGAAGCCCCTCCTTTTTATGTCTCATTAATCATTGAAACCAATTGGTGCACAATGCATGATTGATTCTCGGCAAGCGGTGCTTGGATGGGACAGCAATAACATACAACTTGGGGTAGTGCAGTGCGATGGGATGAGGACAGTAACAACAGTTGGGGTGATTAGAAACTTGAGTCTTACCTTGCATGAATGTCCAAATGTTGTTGTTTTACAAGATATATCAGTTATAGACCTTCCACCACTCTTTTCCCTATGTTTGTCAAGAGATTTCACACCAAGATTGGAGGATATTTGTCTCACCGATTGGTCACACATACTATTCGAACAAGGTATGGAACCAAAGCTACAATCAGCTCTCGAACCTATTGCAAAATTCCACATTGAGCCCTACACTCCAAGTTAGATCAATGCCAACTATTCGGCATTTGATCAAGAAGATCACCCAAGCACTGATGAAGCTGACACCAAGGTTGGAAGCATCCCGGATCTAACTCTTGATGAATGGGCAAACAAGGTGCATGCTTTTGATCCTTATCAAGAAGAGAATAATCTGAGCTAGTGGTATATTGCATACATCAAGAAGATCAGCCCATTCCTAGTATCATCACCAAGCCAAACCACAAGGATGACAATGAGGTATGGCAGCTTTTTTTTGATGGATCAAGGAGTAGACAAGGTGCAGGAGGTGGAGCTATGCTTATTTCACCTCAAGGAGTAAAGTACTATTTAGCTTTTAGATTTCAGTTTGCATGCTCCAATAACACTACCGAATATGAAGCCTTGGTGCAAGGGATGCATTGGGTAATAAATAGAGGAATAAAGAACTTGTAAGTCTTTGGTGACAAAGTGAATTGATTGTAAACCAAGTTAAGGGGCAGCATGCTATCAAGAATAATCTGCTCAAGTGCTACAAGAACAGGGTGTGGGACCTCATTGAAGATTTTGAGGGCTTTAGCATTAAATCCATTCCTAGAAAAGAAAACCAAGCTGCTGACAGGCTTACAACAAATTGGGGCAGCCTTTGATATTATGGAAAGCATTTAAAAGGACAAGGTACAACCAAACATCTATGTGATTGTGAGGTCTTCAAAGGCTTGGATAACAATGTAAGTTGGCAAGTGTTTGAGAATGACCAGAAAATCATCCATTTCTTACAAGAAGAAGCTAAGTTCTTAGCTAAAAATTAGGAAAAATTGGAACAGCAATATGGTGACCAAGTGGTACAGCTGAGAACTAACAAGCTGCCCAAGGAACTTATCACTTTGGAGTCCATTTTCAATCCCAATGATCAATTTAGGAAAGAGAAAGCAAATATTCAGGTCAAGAGAGAAGATTCAGTATCCATCTTGGTGGAAGAGAACAAACCATTGCAAATTGGAAAGATGACAACTGAACAAGAAAGGTATGAGTTCATACAGCTGTGTCAAGAGTTCCCTGATGTGTTTTCTTAGAGCTACGAAGATTTGAAAGGTTTCAATCCCAAGTTAGCTCAAGACACCATTGAGTTGATCCAAATACTAAGCCCATCAGCAGTAAATAAAGGCCACCAATCCACACATGGAACCTCTCATGAGGAAGGAATTGAACAAATTGATTGAGTCAAGAATCATATTCCCAATCAAGCATTCTAGTTGGGTTGCCAACTTAGTTCTAGTCAGAAAGAAGAGTGGAGAGATCATATTATGCGTTGATTTCAGAGATTTGAATAGAGCATCTCTCAAGGACCATTACCAACTTCCTTCTATGGAGCAGATTTTACAAGTTGTTGTTGGCTCCGAAAGGTTTTCATTGCTTGATGACTACTCAGGGTATAATTAGATTATGGTGAAGGAAGAAGATCAGTTCAAGATAGCCTTCACAACCAAATGGGGAACTTATGCATACAGGAAAATTCCAGTTGGGTTGTCCAATGCTCGAGCTACCTTCCAAAGAGCAATGGACATGGCGTTCAAAGGTTTGATTAACAACATGGTGCTGATATATCTTCATGATATCACTATTTTTCAAAGAATGCAACAAACCACCTCTCTTATTTGAGACAAGTCTTCCAAAGGTGTAGGAGATTTGGAGTGTCTTTGAATCCTAAGAAGTGTATCTTCCTAGAACATGAAGGAAAGCTCCTTGGCCATATTGTCTCCAAAGAATGATTAGCAATTGATCTAGAGAGAGTTGAAGTCATAAGAGCACTACCATTGCCAAGCCACAAGAAGGCACTTCAGAGTTTCTTGGGGAGAATAAATTTTTTCTCGGAGGTTTGTCCCGATTTTATAGCCCTTATCAAACTTATCACCAAGATGTTGAAGAAAAGCATGGCTTTCAAATGGACAACAGAAGGCAAGGAGAGTTTTGAAGCAATCAAAGAAATCATCTCTCAAGCACCAACTCTCATCAACTCCGGACTTCTCCAAGGATTTCATCCTCTATGCATTTGGGGGTAATGATACCATTTCTGCCATTTTGGTACAGCAAAACAAGGACAATGATGAGCAACCAATTGCTTTCTTCAGCCAAAGCCTAGATGACTATGAGGTGAGATATTCTTTTATTGAGAAGCATGTACTTGCAAAGAATCGAAGCTTGAAGAAATTCAAGCATCTAGTCTCAAACAACAAGATTCGGTTGTTGGTCTCTCATGCGGGAGTAAAGGACTTCCTCCTCAACAAGGATTTGAATGAGGAAAGGGCAGGTTGGATCACTCTTGTCATGGAGTATGAAATTGAGATCAAGGTCACCAAGCTAGTAAGAGGAAAAGGATTATGTGAGCATCTGATTCTGGGCAAGCAAAAAGGAGTATGTAATAAAGAAGAGGTTGTTTTGATAGTTCAAGATAGCCATGTGCAAGGTAACACTAAGGAAGAGGATAATGTTGTCCCCACTCCTTGCTGGACCCAAGGTATAATGCACTTCCTAAGCACAGACTATGCCCTCTAGAGATGAACAAGACCCAAAGAACACACTTCAGATTGTAGGATGTCCCATATGCCATAGTAGACGGTGTTTTGTTCAAGAAAGATGTGAATGGAGTGCTCACTGAGATGCATTAGCACAAATTAGATTCATAGGGTGTTGGAAGAGTTCCATGGTGGACCAGTGGTGGTCATTTTGCACCAAGAGTGAAAACTCTAAAAATCATGAAGGCTGGTTATTATTGGCCCAAGATTTTCAAAGTGATTGGTTTGTGTGGATCAAAAGGTGCAAGAATTGTGCATTATTCACAGGTAAAGAGAGGCTTGCTGCCCTTCCATTGCATCAAATTTTAGTTGACCAACCATTCATGCAATGGGGTTTGGACTTCATTGAGTCATTAATCCCAATTCAAGCCAAGGGCATAAGTGGATTTTGACAGCCACAGACTACTTCACCAAGTGGACTGGAGCAAAGGGGCACTCAAGGAAGCAAATGAGTCTAGCATCTTAGACTTCTATGAGGGGATAGTAACTAGATTTGGCATACCTACTACAATAATTTTAGATAATGCATTAGCATTCATTGGATCCAAGGTGACTGAGTGGGCTATCAAGAATGGGATCTACCTAAGTACTTCATCAAACTACTACCCTCGTGGTAATGGCCAGATGAATCTACAAACAAGAACTTGTTGAGGATCATTAGGAGGACTCTTGATGAGAATCAAAGGTCTTGGCATACCAAACTAAAATAAGCCTTATGGGCTAATAGGATAAATCCCAAGAGATCCACAGGTAACTCTCCATTCAGGCTTGTTTATGGAAGAGAGGAAATCTTGCCCATGTCACTTGAGTTGCCAATATTGGAACTCATGAAGTAGTTAGAGTTGCTAGAGTTTGGGCCCATGGAGGTGAGATGTGCAGAGTTGATGGAGCTCCAAGAGATCAGAGATCGGGCATCCCAAGCAATGGAGAAGGATCAAGCTTTGATCAAGAAGACATTTGATAGGAAGGCCAAGTGTAGATCTTTCCAAGTTAGAGATCTAGTGTTAAAATGGGATGTAGATAGAGCAAAACCGGAAGGCATTCAAAATTTGATGCCATTTGGAGTGGCCCATACATGGTCACAAAGTATAAGGACAACAATGCCTTCTAATTGTCTTCATTAGATGGCGAAAGAACTGTAGATTCTAGTCAATGGAATCTATCTAAAGCATTGATACTAAAGGGAAATTATCCACCTTGTAAATATTAGCTTAGGTTTTCATTCCTCCAAGTGCTTGTGCACATTGTTTCTTGTAGGTTGTTTTAATTTCCCTAAGTGCTTTGGGCACGTGAGACTTGTTTGTCCCCGAAGATGTTTTGCGATCCTTGCTTCCATCAAAGTGATATTCCATCTTCCTCCTTGTAACATTCTAAGTTATTTTGGGTTCCAAATAGAAAATTTTATGACTCCATTCCTAATGGGCTGCTTCAGTAATCGATATCTTCATCTAGCAGCAAATAACCCTCTCGAGTCGACAAAATTGTTATCCAAAATGTGCCCCTACTCATTTTTGTGGCTAACTCCTTGTGTTCTTACCTCTCTTGTGCCTCAGTCTCCATTTTTTATTTTTAGGCACTCAAATATTTCTAAAAATGGCACCATTGGATAGAGCTCTCTCTCAACTTTCCAGAAAGGTAAAGTTTTCCTCCTAACTCTTCATATTTTTCAAGTTATGGCTCGGCAGAGTTTTTGTGGGAAATTTGCCCTTAGGAGGCTCACGGCCAATAGGAAGCCACCACATGGCACCTGGAGTGGCGGAGCACGGGGAAAATTTGAAAAAAATTCCAAAGACCAAACGGGTAAAAATTCAAACTTTTGCCCGCCGATCTGATTTTGGCCTGTTTTTGCCCTAAATTTTCAAATCGCCATATCTTTCGATCCAGAGCTTAGATTTTCACGTTCTTTATATCAATGGAAAGCTGGTGAAATTATCTACATGATTCCAGGGTCAATTTTTCATTTTGGTTTAGTTTGGAGAGAGAAAATCAAGAAACGCCTCTAGCATGTGGTAATGGCCAGAAATGACGTTTCAACAACCAGTTTTAATGCAAAATGTGTCGCATTCTTCTTCAGCATGGCCAAAAATGTCAGGGCATGGGTCCTTAAGGATGCCCATGCTATTTTAATGCATCTTCATTCAATGGGGAATGGCTTCCACGTTTTTTACACATTTTCTCTCTCCTGGGCTCGACCCATGCACTGTAAAAGCCAGATTTGGCTCATTTTTCAAAGGTTGAACATTTTTTTGGATAGCAAGCTTCTTCTTTCACCTTCAACAAGTGATTTTTGCAAGTATCAGACCTTCTTCATGATTGTAATAGGTTTCTACCTCTTTGATGTTGCAAATGCAAGGATTTTGACAGTGAAAAATGATAGTGCAGACTCTGTGATCAATTTTTAGTCCTTTGTTTGTATTGTCTTGCTTCATTTCAGACCTCTAATTACATCTTATCAGCCTATGTATGATGTTTCATGTTGCATTTTATGAAATTGTGTCAATTTTCATGAACAAGAAGTGTTCACCACTCCTTTGGTGTATCACCTATTAGTTTATTTTCAATTTTTTCACTTTCTATCTCTCGTCTCCTTGGAATTTAGAGTAGGATTAGGATTCAAACCTCTACAATTGTGCAAATAACAAATCTGATCAGAGGAGTTTGAGGAACCAGCCTCTAATTTGGAGATTCCTCTCTCATTTTACAAGTCCCACACTTGGAGAGAGGTTTCAATGTTGTGCAATCACACTAGATGCCTGAAACATCAACTTAGAAACCTAATTTGCATCCAGGGGTGTTGCTGATTTGCTACAACATATAGGGTTTAAGGTTTAGATTTTAGGGCTCATTGTTTAGTGTTAAGGGTTTAGGGTTTAGATTTTCGAGATAATGGTTTAGGGATTAGTTTTTAGGGATTAGGTTATAGTGTTTGTGGGTCAAGGGCTAGGGTTTAACGTTTAGGGTGTAAGGTTTAGGGTTTAGAGGTTTGGGTTCAAGTTTAATTATTTTAGGGTTTATGGTTTAGGGATTAGGGTCTAGGGTTTAAGATTTAGGGTTTAGGGATCAAGGTTTAGGGTTTAGGATATAGGGTTTATTGTTTATGGTTTAGGTTTGAGGGCTAAGGGATTTGGGTTTACGATTCGGGGTTTAGTGTTTCTTGTTTAATGTTTATGGTTTGGGGTTTAGGAATTAGTGTTTAGGGTTTAGGGAACAAGATTTAGGGTTTACGGTTTAATCTCAGGATTTAAATTTTATAATTTTAAGCTTGGGGTTTAGGATTTGGTGTTTAGGGATTAATGCTTATGGTTTAGGGGTTAGGGTTTAGGGCTCAAGGTTTAGGGTTTAGGGCTTAGAGTTCGGGGCTTAGGGTCTAGGTTTTAAGATTTATGGTTTAGGGATTAAGCTTTAGGGTTTAGGATATAGGGTTTAGGGTTTAGGTTGAGGTTTGAGGGATAAGGGATTTGGGTTTAGGATTTGGGGTTTAGTGTTTCTTGTTTAGCGTTCAAGGTTTAGGGTTTATGAAACAAGATTTAGGGTTTAAGCTTTAAGCTTAGGATTTAAATTTTATAGTTTTTAGATCGAGGTTTATGGTTTCTTGTTTAGGGCTTTAGTGCTCGGGGTTTAGGGGTTAGGTTTTAGGGATCAAGGTTTAGGGTTTAGGGCTTAAGATTCAGGGTTTAGGGCTCATAGGTTAGGGTTTATAGTTTAACATTTAGGGTTTAGCATTAATTGTTTAGCATTTAGGTTTTAGGGTTTAAGGATTAGAGTTTAGGGTTTATGGCTTAGGTTTTTAGGATTTAGTGTTTAGGGTTTACTGATCAATTTTTTTGGGCTTAGGTTTTAGGTTTTAGAGCTTAGGGCTCGGGGTTGAGGGTTTAGGGTTTAGCGCTCGTGGCTCGGGGTTTAGGGTTTAGGTTTTAGATTTCATGGCTTATGGTATAGGGTTTATAATTTATGGTTTAGGGATAAGGGTTTAGGGTTTAGGTTTTAGGTATTAGGATTCAGTTTATGATTTAGGGTTTAAGAATTAGGGTTTAGGGTTTAGTGTTCGTGGCTCAAGTTTCAAGGTTTAGGGTTTAGGGTTTATCATTTAGGGCTAAGGGTTTAGGGTTTAAGGCTTATGGTTTATAGTTTAGGGTTTAGTGTTTAAAAATTTGGCTCAAGGTTTATGGTTTAGGGTTTAGGGTTTAAGGTTAAGAGTTAAGGGTTTAGGGTTTAGGGTTTAGGGCTCATAATTTACGGTTTATGATTTAAGGTTCATGTTTTAGGGTTTATGGATCATGATTTAGGTTTTATGATTTTTTGTTTAGGGTTTGGGGTTTAGGGTTTACGATTTAGGGATTAGGGTTTAGGGTTTATCATTTAGTTCTTAGGATTTAAATTTTACAATTTTTAGTTTAGGGTTTATGGTTTGGTGTTGAGGTTTTACAGCTTTAGGAATCAAAGTGATTAGGGTTTAATGTTTATGGTTTAGGGTTTAGGGCTCATGGTTTAGGGTTTAGGGCTCGGGGTTCAGTGTTTAAGGCTTAGAGTTTAGGGTTTAAGGTTTAACATTTAGTTTTTAGCATTTAGGGTTAAAGGTTTATGGTTTATTGCTTAGGTGTTTAGGATTTAGGGTTTGAGATTTAGTGTTTATGGTTTAAGGCTTGGGGTTTATGGTTTAGGGTTAGGGGCTTAGGGTTGAGGATTTAGGGTTTAGGGCTTACGGTTTAGGGTTTAGGGCTCGGGGATCATGGTTTGGGGTTTAGGGTTTAGATTTGAGGACTTAGGGTTTCTAGATTAGGGTTTAAGGTTGAGTGTTTTAGGACTCGGTGTTTAGGGTTGAGGGTACAAGGATGAGGTCTTAGGGTTTAGGTTTAGGATTTAGGGTCTAGTGCTTATGGCTCAGGTTTAAGGGTTTATGGTTTATCATTTAGGGCTCAATGTTTAGGGTTTAAGGCTTAGGGTTTATAGTGTACGGTTAAAGGTTAAGCGTTTAGAGCTTAGGGTTTAGGGTTTACGATTTATTGGGTTTACGGTTTAGGTTAAAGGGTTTAGGGTTTAGGATTTAAGGCTTAGATTTTTGTTTTTAGGGTTTGGGGAAGTTATATTAGGGTTTAGGGCTCTTTGTTTAGGGACTAGGGATTAGGGTTTAGGGCTCAAGATATAGGTTTTAGGGTTTAATGTTTAGGTTTTACAATTTAGGGTACAAGGTTTATGGTTTAGGGCATAAGGTCTAGGGTTTATGGTTTAGTATTTGGGGCTAAGGGTTTATGGTTTAGGGGATAAGGTGTAGGGTTTAGGGTTTAGGGGTTAGGGTTTAGGGTTGAGTGTTCTGTGATTATGGTTTATAGCTTAGGTTTTGGGGTTTATGGTTAAGGGCACAAGTTATAGGGTTTAGGGAACATGTTTAGTGGTTAGGGTTCGTGGCTCAATTTTTAGGGCTTAGGGTTCGAGTTTATGGTTTAGGGTTTAGGGCTTAGAGCTCAAGGTTTAGGGTTTATAATTTAGGACACAATATTCATTGTTTAGGGTTTAGGGTTTATCATTTAGGGCTCATGGTTTAGGGTTTAGGGCTTATGGTTTATAGTGTAGGGTTAAGGGTTGATTTTACGACTTAGGGTTTAGTGTTTACGATCTATAGTTTAAGGTATAGGTTTAAGGGTTTAGGGTTTAGGGTTAAAGGCTCAATTATTAGGGTTTATTGTTTACGCTTTTAGGGTTTACATCCTAGGATTTAGTGTTTAAGGTTAGCCTTTAGTGCTCAATGTTTATGATTAATGGTTTGGGGTTTAGTTTTTAGGGTTTGGGGAACTTTAATTAGGGTTTATGTTTTAGGTTTTAGGGTTTAATGTTTAGGGTTAAGGGTTTAGGGAACAAGGTTTACGGTTAACGTTTTATCGCTAAAGGTTTAGAGTTTATGGTTTAGGGTTTATAGTTTAGGGCTTAAGGTTTAGGGTTTAGGGTTTAGGGCTCATGGTTTAGGGTTTAGGGATTTGTGTTTATGGTTTTGGGCTCATGTGTTAAGATTTAGGGCTAGGGGTTTATGGTTTAGTGTATAAGGCCTAGGGTTTAGGGTTTAGGATTTAGAGATTAGGGTTGAGAGTTTAGGGATTATGGTTTCTAGCTTATGGTTTGGGGTTTATGGTTCGAGCACATGATATAGAGTTTAGGGAACATTTTTAGTATTTAGGGTTTATGGCTCAATATTAAGGTCTTAGGGTTTAGGATTTATTGTTTAGGGATTATGGCTTATGGTTTAGGGTTTAGGGCTTAAGTCTTAAGGTTTAGGTTTTAGATTCTAGGCCTCGGGGCTCATTATTTAGGGTCTATGGTTTAGGGTTCATATTTTAGAGCTTAGGATTAAGGTCTTAGGGTTTAGGGATCAGTGTTTAGGGTTTAGGGTTTGGGTCTTAGCGTTAAGGTTTATGATTTATGGTTTACGGTTTATCATTTAGAGATAAGGGTTTATGGATTAGGTCTTAAGGTTAATAGCTTAGGGTTTAGGGTTTAGCATTTAGGTTTTAGGGTTTAGGGTTTATGATTAAGGGTTTAGGGTTTATGGTTTAGGTTTTGGGGATCATGGTTTAGGCTTTAACGTTTAGGGTTTAGGATTTAGATTTTAGAGTTTAGTGTTTAGGGATTAGGGCTAATGGCTAAGTACTTATGGTTTAGGGTTTATGCTTAAGGGTTTATGGTTTTATGTCCAGGGTGTAGGGTTTAGTGGTTCAACTAAGGGTTTAGGGTTTAGGGTTTAGTGTTTATCCTTTAGTATTTAGGGTTTAGGGATTTGAATTTAAGGTTTAGGGCTCAAGGATCAAGTTTTTAGGGATCATGGTTTAAGGTTTAGGGCTCATGGTTTAGGGTTTAGGGTTTAAGGTTTAGAAATCAGGGTTTAGGGTTTAGGGGTCATGGTTTAGGGTTTAACATTTAGGGTTTTAAGTGGTAAAGATATGGTTTAAGGTTTAGAGTTTAGGGCTCATTGTTTAGGGTTAAGGGTTAAGGGTTAAGGGTTTAGGGTTTAGAGTTTAAGGATCATTGTTTAGGGATTAGGGTTTAGGGTTTAGTGTTTGTGGATCAAGGTTCAGGGTTTAAAATTTAGGGTTTAGGGTTTAGGGTTTAGGGTTTAGAGTTTTGGGTTTAAGGTTAATTATTTTAGGGTTTGTAGTTTAGGGCTTACGGTCTAAGGTTTAAGGTTTATGGTGTAGGGCTCAAGGTTTAGGGTTTAGGATATAGGGTTTCAGGTTTAGGGTTGAGGTTTTAGGGCTAAGGGATTTTGGTTTAGGATTTAGGGTTTAGGGTTTCTATTTTGATCTTTATGGTTTGGGACTTAGGGCTTAGCATTTAGGGTTTAGGGTTTAGGGAAATAGATTTAGGGTTTATGGTTTAAGATCATGATTTCAATTTTATAGTTTTTACCTTTGGTTTTAGGGTTTGGTGTTTAGGGATCAACGCTCGGGATTTAGGGGTTAGGGTTTAGGGTTTAGGGGTTATATTTAAAGGTTTAGGGCTCATAGATTAGGTTTATGGTTTAACATTTAGGTGTTAGCATTAACTATTTAACGTTTAAGGTTGAGGGTTTAGTGATTAGGGTTTAGGGTTTATGGCTTAGGTGTTTAGGATTTAGGGTTTAGGCTTTAGTGTTTAGGGTTTATAGCTTAATATTTTTGGCTTAGGGTTTATGGTTTAGGGCTCAGAATTAGGGTTTAGCGCTCGGGGCTCAAGGCTTAGGGTTTAGGGTATAGAGCTTAGGGCGTAGGGCTCATAGTTTAGGTTTTAGGTTTTACATTTTAGGGCTTAGGGTTTAGGGTTTAGGGCTTAAGGTTTAGGGTTTATGGATTACGGTCTTAGGATTTAGGTTTCTTATTTAGGGTTTAGGAAGTAGGGTTTAGTGGTTAGGGATTAAGTTTTAGAGTTTACGGTTTAGGGTTTATCATTTAGAGCTAAGGGTTTAGGGTTTATGGCTTATAATTGATATCTTAGGGTTTAGTATTTAGGGTTTATCATTTAGGGCTCGGGGTTTATGGTTTATGATTTTAGGTTTAGGGTTTAGGGTTAAGAGTTATGGGTTTAGGGTTAAGGGTTAAGGGTTTAAGGATTATTTATTAGGGTTTATTATTTACAATTTAGGGTTTACTACTCTAGGTTTAGGGTTAAGGGTTTATGGTTTAGGGTTTAGGGCTCAAGATTTAGGATTTATAGTTTAAGGTTCATGTTTAAGGGTTTAGGGATCATGATTTAGATTTTATTATTTATCATTTAGGGTTTGGGGTTTAGGTTTTAGGGTTTAAGGTTTAGTGATTAGGGTTTATGGTTTATCATTTAGTGTTTAGGATTTAAATTTTATAGTTTTTATTTCAGGGTTTAGGGTTTGGTGTTGAGGGTTTACGGTTTAGGAGTCAACGATTTGGGTTTAAGGTTTATGGTTTAGGGTTTAGTGCTCATGGTTTAGGGTTTATGGCTCATGGAACAAGTTTCGTGTTTAAGGATCAAAGTTTAGGGTTTAGGGTATAACATTTAGGGTTTATGGTTTAGGGATCATAATTTAGGGCTTATAGTTTAGGGATCAAGCTTTAGGGTTTAGGTTTCAGGGCTTAAGGTTTAGGGTTTATGATTTAGGCTAAGGGTTTATGGTTTAGGGTAGAATGTCTAGGGTTTATGGTTTAGTATTTAGGGTTTAGGGTTTAGGGATTATGGTTTATAGGTGAGGGTTCTAGGTTTATGGTTTAGGGCACAAGATATATTGTTTATGGTTTAAGGAATAAGGTCTAGGGTTTAGGGTTTTAAAATTATGGTTTATAGCTCAAGGTTTGGGGTTTAGGGTTTAGGATTTAGGGTTTAGGGTTTATAGCTCGAGGTTTGGGTTTTATGGTTTAGGGCACACGATATAGGTTTTAGGGAATTGTTTAGTGTTTAGGGTTCAGGGGTCAATGTTTAGGGCTTAGGGTTTAGGGCTTAGGGCTTAGGGTTTAGGGTTTAGGGCATAGGGCTCATGGTTTAGGGTTTAGAGTTTAAGGCTCAACGCTCATTGTTTAGGTGTTAGGTTTTATATTTTAGGGCTTAGGATTCAAGTCTTAGCGTTTAGGGTTTAGGGATAAATGTTTAGGGTTTAGAGTTTAGTTCTTAGAGTTTAGGTTTATGATTTAGGGTTTAGGGTTTAGTCCTATGGGGTTTATGTTTAAGGGTTTAGGGATTAGGTCTTAAGGTTTATAGCTTATGGTTTAGGATTTAGTGTTTATGGCTCGGGGTTTAGGGTTTACAATTAAGGGCTTAGGGTTAATATTTAAGGGTTTAGGTTTTAGGTTTTAGGGATCATGGTTTAGGCTTTAATGTTTAAGGTTTAGGGATCAGGGTTTAGGGTTTAGAGTTTAGAGTTTAGTGTTTAGGGATCGGGCTGACAAATCAACACTTAGGGTTTAGGGTTTAGGGTTTGGCTTTAAGGGTTTATAGTTTTAGGCCCATGGTTTAAGGTTTAGTGGTTATGACTAAGGGTTTAGCGCTAAGGTTTTAAGGTTTAGGGTTTAACATTTAGCATTTAGGGTTTAGGGTTTTAGATATAGGGTTTAGGGCTTACGGAAACCTAATCTCTAAACCCTAAACCATGACCGTTAAATCCTAATACCTAAACCTTAAACAATAGTTATTAGGTATAGAGTTGAGGTCTTAGGGTTTAGGGCTTAGGGCTCAAGGAAACACTAAACCCTCCTAAAAAAAATAGTTGTTAGGGTATAGAGTTAAGGTCTTAGGGTTTAGGGCTTAGGGTTTGAGTGCTTTAGGGTTTAGGGTTTAAGGATACCCTAATCTCTAAACCCTAATGACTATTGTTTAAGGTTTAGGGCTTAGGGCTTAGGGTTTAGGGTTTAGAGTTTAGGGATTACAGTTTACGATTTAGGGTTTAAGGTTTATTAGCTCTCAAGGTTTAATGTTTATGGTTTACGCTCAAGGTTTACAATTTACGCTTTTTCGCTTAGGGCTTAGGCTCAAGGTTTAGGCTTTAGTGCTAAGGGTTTAAGGTTTAAATTTAATGGTTTAGGGATTATGGTTTAGGGTTTAAGGGTTTGGGTTTTAAATTTTATCATTTAGAGTTTAGGTTTTAGGGTTTAAGGCATATGGTTTAGGATTTAGGGATTAGGCTCAATATTTAGGGTTTAGGTTTTAGGGATCGTGGTTTATGATTTATCGTTTATCATTTAGGGATCAAGGTTTAAGGTTTAGAATTTAGGGTTTAGTGTTTAAGGATATGGGCTAAGGGCTTAGCATTGAGGGTTTAGGGTTTATGGTTTAAGCTTTAGGCTTTAGGGTTTAGGTTTTAGGGCTCATGGTTTATGGTTTAGGGATTAGGGTATTTTTTTAGGGTTTAGGGATCATGTTTTAGGGTTTAGGTATTAGGGTTTAGGGTTTAAGATTTATGATTTAGGGTTAAGGCTTTAGGGCTTAGTGCTCGGGGTTTAGGGTTTAAAAATTAGGGTTTAGGGTTTACGACTTAGGGATAAGGGCTCATGGTTTAGTGTTTATGGTTTATGGTTTAGAGTTTATGGTTTACGCTTTAGGGCTTAGTTCTAATTATTTCAGGTTTAGGGTTTATTAGGCCTCAAGGTTTATGGTTTATTGTTTAATATTTTATGTTTAAGGTTTACAGTTAAGGGTGAAGGATTTAGAGTTTATTATTTAGGGTTTAGGGTTTAGTGTTTAGGGTTTAATGTTTATGGATTAGGGTTTAGGGTTTAGGGTTTAAGCTTTAGGGATTAGGGTTTAGGGTTTATCAATTACTTGCCCAGTGATTTAAATTTTACATTTTTTAGTTTGGGGTTTAGGGTTTGGTATTAATGGTTTATAATTTAGGGCTCAAAGTGATTAGGGTTTAAGGTTTAGGGTTTAGGGTTTAGGGCTCATTGTTTAGGATTTAGGGCTCAAGGATCAAGGTGAAGTGTTTAAGGCTTAGAGTTTAGGGTTTAGGGTTTACCATTTAGGATTAAACATTTAGTGTTTAGCATTTAGGGTTTAGGTTTTATCGCTTAGGTGTTTAGGATTTAGGATTTGGGATTTCATGTTTACGGTTTACGGTTAAATGTTTAAGCTTTTGGGGTTTAGGGTTTATGGCTCGGGTTGTGGTTTAGGGTTTAGGGCTCGAGAGCTTAGGGTTTAGTGTTTAGGGCTTAAGGCTCATATTTTAGGGTTTAGGGTTTAGATTTTAAGTCTTAGGGTTTAAGGTTTAGTGTTTATTGCTCAAGGTTTAGGGATGAGGGTACAGGGGTTAAGGTCTTAGGGTTTAGGTTTATGATTTAGTGTTTAGGGTTTAGTGCTTAGGGCTAAGGTGTAAGGGTTTATAGTTTGGGGTTTGTCATTTAGGGATCGGGGTTTAGGGTTTAGGCTTAGAGTTTAGAGTTTGGTGCTTAGTGCTTAGGGATCAAGGTTTAGGGTTTAGGTTTTAGGGTTTAGGGCTTTTAGGTTTAGTGTTTAGGGTTCAAGGTGGTGAAAAATGTTTTATCTTTTAAAATTTAGATTTTAGGGTTTAGGGGTTAGTGTTTAGATTTTAAGGTTCATGGTTTAAGGTTTAGGTTTTAGGATTTAAGGATTATGTTTTAGGGTTTAGAGTTTAGGGTTAGGGCTCAAGGTTTAGGTTTGAGGGTTTATAGTTTAATTTTTACTTCTTAAGGTGTAGGGTTTAGGGTTTAGGGTTTAATGATAAAGGTTTAAAGTTTAAAGTTAATGGTTCATGGATTATGGTTTAGGATTTAGGGTTTAAGGGTTAGGTTTTAAATTTTATCATTTAGGGTTTACGTATTAGGGTTTAAGGCCTAGGATTTAGGGTTTAGGTATTAGGGATCAAGATTTATGGTTTATATTTTAGGTATCATGGTTTAGGATTTATCATTCAGCAATTAGGGTTAATGGTTTAAGTTCTAAGTCCCAAGGTTTAGGGTTTACCACTTAGGGATAAGGACTCGTGTTTAGGATTTAGAGTTTAGAGTTTAGGGTTTATTAGGGCTTAAGGATTTAGGGTTAATCATTTATGGTTTAGGGTTTATATTTTAGGGTTTAGGGTTTAAGGTTTAGGGATTAGGGTTTATGGTTTATCATTTAGTGCTCAAGATTTAAATTTTACGGTTTTTAGTTCGAGGTTTAGGGTTTGCTATTGAGGTTTTATAGTTTAGGGCTCATAGATTAGGTTTTAAGGTTTATGTTTTAGGGTTTAGAGCTCATTGTTTAGGGTTTAGGGCTCACGGCTCGGTTTTCGTGTTTAAGGCTCAAATTTTAGGGTTTAGGGTTTAGGTTTTATGGCTTAGGTGTTTAGGATTTAGGATTTGGAGTTTCTTTTTTGTAGTTTTACAGCCTTAATGTTTAAGGCTCTATGTTTAGGGTTTAGGGTGTAGGGATCGTGGCTCGGGTTTTAGTGTTTAGGGTTTAGGGCTCAAGGCTCATGGTTTAGGGTTTAGGGTTTAGATTTTAGGGCTTAGTGTTTAGGGCTTAGGGTTTAAGGTTTAGTGTTTAGGGTTCAAGTTTTACAGGTTTAGGAAGGGTAGAGGGTTGAGGTATTAGGGTTTCAGTTTATGATTTAATGTTTAGGGTTTAGTGCTTAGGGCTCATTTTTAAGGGTTTATTGTTTAAAGTTTAGAGTTTAGCGTTTAGCTTAGTGCTTAGGGCTTGAGGTTTAGGGTTTACGGTGGTGAAAAAGGGTATTATGTTTTAAAATTTATATTTTAGGGTTTAGGGTTTAGTGTTTAGAGTTTAGGGTTCATTGTTTAAGATTTAGGCTTTAGGATTTAAGACTCATGGTTTAAGCTTTAGATTTTAGGGTTTAGGTCTCAACATTTAGGTTTGAGGGTTTATAGTTTAGGGGTTAAGGTTTAATGTTTACGTATTAAGGTTTAGGTGTAGGGTTGAGGGATTAGGGTTTAGCATTTAGAGTTTAGGGTTTAGTGCTTAGTATTTAGGGTTTAGGATTTAGTGTTTAAGGTTTAGGGAACTTGGCTCAAATTTTAGGATTTAGGGTTTAGGGCTCATGGTTTAGGGATTATTGAATAGGGTTTAGGGTTTAGGGTTTAATGTTTAGAGTTTAGGGGTTAGGTCACATGGTTTAGGGTATAGGGTTTATGAGGTAGGGTTTATGGTTTAGAGCTTAGGGATTAGGGTTTATGATTTAGTGTTGAATGTTTAGGGTCTAAGATTTAGTGTTTAGGTATTAGGGTTTAGAGTTTACATTTTACGATTAAGGACTTAAGGCTTTTATGGTTTATGGCTCGGGTTTAGTGTTTAGGGCACATGGTTTAGGTTTTAGGTTTTAGGGTTTAGGGCTTAGAGCTTAGGTTTCAGGTTTTAGGTTAAGGGTTTAGGTTATAGGGCCCAAGGTTTAGGGTTTACGGTTTAGGTTTAGGGTTAGGGCTTAAGGGCTTAAGGGTTTAGGGTTTATATTTTAGGGTTTAGGGTTTATGGTTTAGGGTTTAGGGTTTAGGGCTAATGGTTTAAGGTTTAAGTTTTATTAGCATTCAAGGTTTAATGTTTAGGGTTTAGGCATAAGGGTTAATGACTTAGGGTTTAGATTTTATGATTTAAGTTTTATTGTTTAGGGCTTAGGGCTCAAGGTTTATGGTTTAGAGTTTAGTGCTAAGATTTTAAGGTTTAAAGCTAATGGTTCAGTGGATCATGGTTTAGGGTTTAGGGTTTAGGGTTAGGTTTTAAAGTTTTTCATTTAGGGTTTAGGTTTTAGGGTTTAAGGCCTGGGGTTTAGGGGTTACGTATTAGGGCTAATGATTTAGGGTTTTGGTTTTAGGGATCATGGTTTAGGATTTATCATTTAATTTTTAGGTATCATGATTTAGGGTTTAGAGTTTAGGGTTTATTATTTAAGGATCGGGGATAAGGGCTTAGCATTTAGGGTTTAGGGTTTATGCTTTAGGGTTTAGTTTTTATGCTTCGGGATCATGGTTTATAGTTTAGGGCTTAGGGTCTTATTTTTAGGGTTTAGGGTTTAGGGTTTAGGGATCATGGTTTAGGGTTATAAAAATAGGTTTTAGGGTTTAGGGATTGGGGTTTAGGACTTAGTGCTTAGGGTTTAGGGTTTAGGGTTTAAGAATTATGGTTTAGGGTTTTGTGCTTAGGTTTCAAGTTTTAGGGTTAAGGGTTTAGGTTCTAAGTCCCAAGGTTTAGGGTTTAGTGCTTATATCTAAGGAATCGGGGTTTAGGGTTTACAATTTAGGGTTTAGGGATTAAATGTTATTTTTTTAGGTATAGGGTTTATAAGGTCTCAAGGTTTAAGGTTTAGGGTTTAATATTTATGTTTTAGTGTTTAAGGTTTACCGTTAAGGGTCAAGGATTTAAGGTTTATAGTTTAGGGTTTAGGGTATAGGGTATAGGGTTTATCATTTAGTGCTCGGGATTTAAATTTTACAATGTTTAGTTCAGGGTTTAGGATTTGGTGTTTAGGGTTTACTGATTAGGACTCAACAATTAGGGTTTAAGTTCTATGGTTTAGGGCTGATGGTTTAGGGATTAGGGCTCATGGCTCAAGGTTCAGTGTTTTAAGGATCGTAGTTTAGGGTTTAGTATTTAACATTTAGGGTTAAGGATTTAGTGTTTAGCATTTTGTAGTTAGGGTTTAGGGTTTAGGGTTTATGGCTTAGGTGTTTAGGATTTAGGGTTTTGGGTTTAGAGTTTATGGTTTATGCCTTAATGTTTAAGGCTCGAGGTTTAGGATTTAGAGTTTAGGGCTCAAGGTTGAGGGTTTAGGGTTTGGCTCGTGGGATGAGGGTTTAGGTCTTAAGGTTTATGGCTCAGGGATCATGGTTTAAGGTTTAGGGTTTAGATTTTAGGGATTAGGGATTTAGGTTTAGTGTTTAGGGCTCGGGGTTTAGGGGTGAGGGTTAGGGTTTAGATCTTAGGGTTTAGGTTTATTATTTAGGGTTTAGGGTTTAGTGCTTAGGGCTTAGTTTTAAGGGTTTAGGATTTAGGGTTTATCATTTAGGGCTTATGGTTTAGGGTTTAAGGCTAAGGGTTTATAGTGTAGGGTTGAGTTCATAATTTAAGGATTAGGGTTTAGGGTCATGATTTAGGGTTTAAGGTGTTCGGGTTTAGGGCTCAATGTTTAAGGTTTATGATTTAGGGCTCATGTATCATGGTTTAGGTCTTAAGGTTTATGGCTCAGGGTGCATGGTTTAGGGTTTAGGGTTTAGATTTTAGGGCTTAGGTTTTAGGGATTATGGTTTAAGGTTTAGTATTTAGGGCTCGGGGTTTAGGGTCTAGGGTATAGTGTTGAGGTCTTAAGGTTTAGGTTTATGATTTAGGGTTTAGGGTTTAGTGCTTAAGGCTCTATTTTAATGGTTTAGGTTTTAGGGTTTATGATTTAGGGCTCAAGGTTTAGGGTTTAAGGCTTAGGGTTTATAGTGTAGTGTTTGGGTTCAACATTTAGGGTTAAGGAGCCACCGCATTTAGGGTTTAGGGTTTAGTCCTAAGGGTTTAAGGTTTAAAGCTAATGGTTCAAGGATTATGGTTTAGGGTTTAGAGTTTAAGGGTTAGGTTTTAATTTTTTTTTTTAGTGTTTAGGTTTTCAGGTTGAATTTTAGGGTTAAGGGTTTAGGGATTAGGGCTCGTTAGGATTTAGGATTTAGGTTTTAGGGATCATTTTTAGGATTTATCATTTAGAATTTAGGGATACAGGTTTAGGGTTTAGAATTTAGGTTCAATCTTTAAAGATCAGGGGCTAAGGGCTTAACATTGAGGGTTTATGCTTTATGCTTTAGGGTTTAGGGTTTATATTTTTGGGCTAAAGGTTTATGGTTTATATATTAGCCTCTTGTGTTTAGGGTTTTGGGTTTACAGTTTAGGGGATCATTATTTAGGGTTGGAAAAATAGGGTTTAGGGTTTTGGATTTATGATTTTATCATTTAGGGTTTAGGTTTTGAGGTTTAATTCCTAGGGGTTAAGGGTTTAGGGATTAGGGTTCGGATTTAGGATTTAGGTTTTAGGGATCATTTTTAGGATTTATTGTTTAGTGTTTAGGGATACGGGTTTAGGCTTTGAATTTAGGGTTCAATCTTTAAAGATTGGGGCTAAGGGTTTAACATTAAGGGTTTATGATTTATGCTTTAGGGTTTATTTTTTTTGGGGCTAATGGTTTATGTTTTATATCTTAGGGTCTTGTGTTTAGGGTTTTGGGTTTATGGTTTAGGGATCATTGTTTAGGGTTGGAAAGATGGGGTTTAGGGTTTAGGATTTATGGTTTATGGTTAAGGGTTTAGGACTTAGTGCTTAGTGCTTAGGGTTTAAGAATTAGGGTTTAGGGTTTTGTGCTTAGGTTTTAGGTTTTGGGGTTAATGGTTTATGTTCTAAGTCATAAGGTTTAGGGTTTACGGCTTAGGAATAAAGGCTCGTGGTTCAAGGTTTAGAGTTTATGGTTTACGGTTTAGGGTTTAGGGCTCAGGGTTTAGGGTTTAGATCTTAGGTTATAGGTCTCAATTCTCATGGTTTATGGTTTAGGTTTTTATTTAGGGCTTAGGGTTTAGGGTTAGGTTTAGGTTTTGTTTAGGGCTCAAGGTTTAGGGGTGAGGGTATAGGTTTGAGGTCTTAGGGTTTAGGTTTATGATTTAGAGTTTAGGGTTTAATGATTAAGGCTCTGATTTAAGGGTTTATGGTTTAGGGTATATCATTTAGGGCTCATGGTCTAGGGCTTACGGTTTAGAGTTTAGAGTTTATCACTTAGTGCTTAGGGTTTGAGGTTTAGGGTTTAGGGTTTAGGGCTTAGGGCTTAGGGTTTAGTGTTTAGGGTTAAAGGAGATCAACAAATATTTTAGGTTTTAAAATTTAGATTTTAGGGTTTAGGGTTTAGTGTTCATGGTTTAAGGTTTAGGTTTTAAGATTTAAGGATTATAATTTAAGGTTTAGATTTTTGGGTTTAGGGCTTAAGGTTTAGGCTTGAGGGTTTATAGTTTAGGGTTTAAGGTTTAATGTTTACGTCTTAAGGTTTAGGGCTTAGGGTTTAGGATTTAGGGTTTAGTTTAGGGCTAAGGGTTTAAGCTTTAAAGTTAATGGTTAAAGGATTATGGTTTAGGGTTTAGGGGTTAGGTTTTAAAATTTATCATTTAGGGTTTAAGGCCTAGGTTTTAGGGATTATGGCTCAAGATTTAGGGTTTATATTTTAGGGATCATGGTTTAGGATTTATCATGTATTTTAGGGGATTAAGGTTTAGGATTTAAAATTTAGGGTTCAGTGTTTAAGGATCATAGCTAAGGGCTTAGCATTGAGGGTTTAAGGTTTAGGGTTTAGGGTTTATGCTTTAGGGTTTAGGTTTAGGTTTATGCTTTATGGATCATGGTTTATTGTTTAGGGCTTAGGGTCTTGTGTTTAGGGTTTAGGGTTTGGGGATCATGGTTTAGGGTTGGAAAAATAGGGTTTAGGGTTAAGGATTTATGATTTAGGGTTAATGGCTTAATGCTTAGGGTTTAGGATTTAGTGTTTTGTGCTTATGTTTCAGGTTTTAGAGTTAATGATTTAGGTTCTAAGTCCCAAGGTTTAGTTTTTACAGCTTAGGGATAAGTGCTTAGGGTTTATGATTTAGGTTTTAGTGCTAATTATTTCAATTTTAGGGTTTATTAGGGCTCAAGGTTTAAGGTTTGGGGTTTAAGGTTTATGATTAAGGGTTTATCATTTAGAGTTTGGGGTTTAGGGTTTAGGTTTAGGGATTATGGTTTAGGGTTTATCATTTAGTGCTTAGGATTTAAATTTATTAGTTTTTAGTTCGGGGTTTATGGTTTGGTATTGAGGGTTTATAGTTTAGGGCTCAAAAATTAAGGTTTAATGTTTATGTTTTAGGGTTTAGGGCTCCTTGTTTAGGGTTTAGGGATCAGGGCTCATGGTTTAGTGTTTAAGACTTAGAGTTTAGGGTTTAGGGTTTAGGGTTTAGATTTTATGGTTTAGGTCTTTTAGATTTAGGGTTTGGGGTTTCATGTTTATGATTTACAACTCAATGTTTAAGTTTGGGGGTATAGGGTTTAGGTTTTAGGGCTCGGGGTTGATGGTTTAGGGTTTAGGGTTTAGGGCTCGAGGTTTAGGGTTTAGGGTTTAGGGATCAAGGCTCATGGTTTAGGGTTTAGATTTTAGGGCTTAGCATTTAGGGCTTAGAATTTAAGGTTTAGTGTTTAGGGCTCAGTTTTTAGGGGTAAGGGTATAGGGTTGAGGTTTAGGGTTTAGGTTTATGATTTAGGGTTTAAGGGTTAGTACTTAGGGCTCGGGTTTAAGTGTTTAGGGTTTAGGGTTTATCATTAAGGGCTCATGGTTTAGGGTTTACGGTTTAGAGTTTAGAGTTTAGTGCTTAGTGGTTAGGGCTTGAGGTTTAGGGTTTAGGGCGGTGAAAAAAAAGTTTTAGGTTTTAAAATTTAGATTTTAGGGTTTACTGATTAGTGTTTAGAGTTTAGGGTTCATTGTTTAAGGTTTAGGTTTTAGGATTTAACACTCATGGTTTAGGGTTTAGAGATTAGGGTTTAGGGCTCAAGGTTTAGGTTTAAGGGTTTATAGTTCAGGATCAAGGTTTAATGTTTATGTCTTAAGGTTTAGGGCGTAGGGCTTAGGGATTAGGGTTTATAATTTAGAGTTTAGGGTTTAGTGATTAGTGTTTAGGGTTTAAGATTTAGTGTTTAAGGTTTAGAGAACTTGGATTATAGTTTAGGATTAAGGTTTTAGGGATCATGGTTCAGGGTTTAGTGAATAGCGTTTAGGGTTTAAGATTTAGCATTTAGGGTTTAGGGTTTAGGGAACATGATTTAGGGTTTAGGGTTTATTGGGTAGGTTTTATGGTTTAGGGCTTACGGATTAGGGTTCATGGTTTATTGTTGAGTGTTTAGGGTTTAAGATTTAGTTTTTAAGGTTTAGGGTTTAGATTTTATGTTTTACGATTTAGGGCTTAAGGCTTATGGTTTAGGGCTCAGGGTTTAGTGTTTAGGGCTCATGGTTTAGATTTTAGGTGTTAGGGTTTAGTGTTTAGAGATTAGGTTTTGGGTTTTAGGGTTAATGCTTTAGGTTTTAAGGCCCAAGGTTTATGGTTTAGGGTTTAGGGCTAAGGGCTAAGGGCTAAGGGTTTAAGGTTTAGAGTTTAGGGTTTATGATTTAGGGTTAAGGGCTAATTTTCTAGGGGTTAAGGTTTATTATCGCTTAAGGTTTAAAGTTTAAGGTTTAGGGTTTAAGGTTTAGGGTTAATGGTTTATGACTTAGGGTTTAGGGTTTACGATTTAAGGATTATTATTTAGGGCTTAGGGCTTAGGGCTTAGGGTTTAGGGTTTAGTGTTAAGGTTTTAAGATTTGAGGCTAATAGTTTAGTTATTATGGTTTAGGGGTTTAGGGTTTGAGGGTTAGGTTTTAAATTTTATCATTTAGGGTTTAGGTTTAAGGGTTTATTGCCTAGGGTTTAGGATTTATGAATTAGGGCTAATGATTTAGGGTTTAGGTTTTAGGGATCATGGTTTAGGTTTTATCATTTAGCGTTTGAAGATCAAGGTTTAGGGTTTAGAATTTAGTGTTTAGCATTTAAGGATCAAGGCTAATGGCTTAGCATTTAGGGTTTAGGGTTTATGGTTTATGCTTTAGGGCTCATGGTTTATGGTTTAGGGATTAGGGTTTTTTGTTTAGGGTTTAGGGTTTAGGGATCATGGTTTAGGGTTGTAAAAATAGGATTTAGGATTTAGGTTTTAGGGTTAAGGGTTAAGGGTTTAGCACTTAGTGCGTAGGGTTTAGGTTTAAGAATTAGGGTTTATGGTTTTGTACTTAGGTTTTAGGTTTTAGGGTTAAGGATTTAGGTTCTAAGTCCTAAGGTTTAGGCTAAGGGCTCAGATTTTAGGCTTTATAATTTATGGTTTATGGTTTATGATTTATGGTTTAGTGCTCATTATTTTGGGTTTATAGTTTATTATGGCTCAAGGTTTAAGGTTTAGGTTTTGAAATTTAGAGTTTAGGGTTTAAGGTTTATGATTAAAGGTAAAGGATTTAGGGTTTATCGTTTAGGGTTTTGGGTTTAGGGTTTAGGGTTTAAGGTTTAGGGATTATAATTTAGGGATTATCATTTAGTGCTCAAATTTAAATTTTATAGTTTTTAGTTTGGGGTTTAGGGTTTGGTGTTGAGGGTTTGCAGGTTTATGGCTCAAATGATTAGGATTTAAGGTTTATGGTTGAGGGTTAGGGATCATGGTTTAGGGATTAGGGCTCGGGGGCTCGGGGTTCACTGTTTAAGGCTCAAAGTTTAGGGTTTAGCATTTATAATTTAGGGTTAAGCATTTATTTATTAGCATTTAGCATTTTGGGTTTTTGGGTTAGGTGTTTAGGATTTAGGATTTGGGGTTTAGTCTTTACAGCTTTATGACTCAATGTTTAAGGCTCGAGTTTAGGGTTAAGGTTTTAGGGATCGGGGATCGGGTTTAGGTCTTAAGGAGTATGGATAAAGGCTCATGGTTTAGGGTTTAGGGTTTATATTTTAGGGCTTAACGTTTAGGACTTAGGGTTTAAGGGTTAGTGTTTAGGGCTTTGGGTTTAAGGTTGAGTGTATAGGGTACAAGTCTTAGGGTTTAGGATTTAGTGCTTAGGGCTCGAGCTTTTAAGGGTTAAGGGTTTAGGGTTTATCATTTAGGGCTCAAGGTTTAGGGTTTATAGTGTAGGGTTGGGTTTAATGTTTGGGTCATAGGGTTTAGGGTTCACGATTTAGGGTTTAATGTGTTTAGGTTTTAGGGTTTATGGTTAAGGGCTGAAGAATTTGGGTTTAGGTCTTAAGGTTCATGTCTCGGGGCTCATGGTTTAGGGTTTAGGGTTTAGGGTTTATATTTTAAGGCTTAGGGTTTAAGATTTATTGTTTAGGGCTCAAGATTTAGGTTTGAGGGTATTAGGTTGAGGTCTTAGGGTTTAGGTTTATGATTTAGGGTTTAGGGTTTAGTGTTTACGGCTCAATTTTTAGGTTTTATGGTTTAGGGTTTATGGTTTAGTGCTTAGGGATTATTTTTATGGTTTTATATTTTAGGGCTCGGGGTTTAGAGTTTATATTGTATGATTGGGTTCAACATTTAGGGTTTAAGGTTTAGGAGCAATTACATTTAGGGTTTAGGGTTTAGTTCTAAGGGTTTAAGGTTTAAAGCTAATGGTTCAAGGATTATGGTTAGGGTTTAGGGTTAAATGGTTAGGTTTTAAATTTTATCATTTAGGGTTTAGGTTTTAGGGGTTTAAGGCCTAGGGTTTAAGGTTTAGGTATTACGGCTCAAGATTTAGGGTTTAGGTTTTAGGGATCATGGTTTAGGATTTATCATTTAGCATTTAGGATCTTTGGGTTTAGGGTTCAAAATTTAAGGTTTAGTGTTTAAGGATCTGGGCTAAGGGCTTAACATTGAGGTTAAGGGTTTAGGGCTTAGGTTTATGCTTTAGGGTTTAGGGTTTATGTTTTAGGGCTCATTGTTTATGGTTTATTTCTTAGGGTCTTGTGTTTAGGGTTTAGGGTTAAGGGTTTATGGATCATGGTTTAGGGTTGGAAAATTAGGGTTTAGAGTTTAGGAATTACGATTTAGGGTCAAGGGTTTATTGATTAGTGCTTAGGGTTTATGGTTTAGGAATTAGGGTTTAGGGTTTTGTGCTTAGGTTTCAAGTTTTAGGGTTAATGGTTTAGGGTCTAAGTACCAAGATTTAGGGTTTATGGCTTAGGGCTAAGGGCTTAGTTTTTAGGGTTTAGAGTTTAGGGTTTATGGTTTAGGATTTAGGGCTCTGGGGCTCGAGGGTTAGCAAGTGAAGGTATATGGTTGAGGTCTTAGGGTTTAGTGCATAGGGTTCACGTTTAAGTGTTTATGGTTTATCATTTAGGGCTCATGGATTAGGGTTTACGGTTTAGAGTTTAGATTTTAGTGATTAGTGCTTAGGGATTGAGGTTTAGGGTTTTAGGTTTTAGGTTTTAGGGCTTAAGGTTTAGTGTTTAGGGTTACAGGTGGTGAAAAAAATGTTTTAGGTTATAAAATTTAGATTTTAGGATTTAGGGTTTAATGTTTAGAATTTAGGGTTCATGATTTAAGGTTTAGGTTTTAGGATTTAAGGCTCATGGTTTATGGTTTATACTTTAGGGTTTAGGGCTCAAGGTTTAGTTTTGAGGGTTTATAGTTTAGGGCTCGGGGTTTAGGGTTTAGGGTTTAGTGCTAAGGTTTTATGGTTTAAAGTTAATGGATCATGGATTATGGTTTAGGGTTTAGGGTTTAAGGGTTAGGTTTTAAATTTTATCATTTAGGGTTTAGGTTTTAGGGTTTAAGGCCTATGGTTTAGGTTTAGGGATTAGGGGGCTCAAGATTTAGGGTTTAGGTTTTAGGGATCATGGTTTAGGATTTATCGTTTAGCATTTATGGATCATGGTTTAGGATTTATCATTTAGCATTTAGGGATCGGGGTTTAGGGTTTAGAATTTAGGGTTTAGTGTTTAAGGATCGGGGCTAAGGGATTAACATTTAGGGTTTAGGGTTTAGGGTTTATGCTTTTAGGATCATGGTTTATGGTTTAGGGCTTAGGGTTTTGTGTTTAGGGTTTAGAGTTTAGGGATCATGGTTTAGGGTTGGAAAAATAGAGTTTAGGGTTTAGGATTTATAATTTAAGGTTAAGGGTTTAGGGCTTATTGCTTAGAATCAGGGTTTAGGGTTTTGTGCTTAGGTTTAAGGTTTTAGGGTTAAGGGTTTAGGTTCTAAGTCTTAAGGTTTAGGGTTTACGACTTATGGCTAAGGGCAAAGGGTTTAGGGTTTAGAGTTTATGGTTTACGTTTTAGGGTTTAGTGCTAATTGTTTTAGTTTTAGGGTTTATTAGGGCTCAAGGTTTAGGGTTTAATATTTAGGTTTTATGGTTTAAGGTTTACGGTTAAGGGTCAAGGATTTAGCATTTATCGTTTAGGGTTTAGGGTTTAAGGTTTAGGGATTAGGGTTTAGGTTTTATCATTTAGTTCTAAGGATTTAAATTTTACTATTTTTAGTTTGGGTTTCGGGTTTGGTATGAAGTGTTTACAATTTAGGGTTCAATGATTAGGTTTTAAGGTTTAGGGTTTAGGGTTTAGGGCTCATATTTTAGGGTTTAGGGCTCGGGCTCAGGGTTTAGTGTTAAGGCTCAAAGTTTAGGCTTTATGTTTAGCATTTAGGGTTAAGCATTTAGTGTTTAGTGTTTAGTTTTTATGGTTTAGGTGTTTAGGTTTTAAGGTTTGGGTATTCGTGTTTATAGTTTATGGCTCAATGTTTATGGCTCGGTTTTATAGTTTAGGGTTTATGGTTTAGGGTTTAGGCCTTAGGGTTGACACTTTAGGGTTTAGTTCTTAGGGCTTAGGGTTTAGGGTTTAGAGTTTAGGGCTCAAGGCTCATGGTTTAGGGTTTACGGTTTAGACTTTAGGGATTACGGTTTAGGTCTTAGGGTTTAAGGTTTAGTGTTTAGGGCTCATGGTTTTGGGGTGAGGGTATAGGGTTGAGGTCTTAGGGTTTAGGTTTATGATTTAGGTTTTAGGGTTTGTGCTTAGGGCTCGATTTTAAGGGTTTATTGCTTAGGGTTTATCATTTATGGCTTAGGTTTTAGGGTTTACGGTTTAGAATTTCAAGTTTAGAACTTAGTTCTTAGGGCTAGAGGTTTAGGGTTTAGGTTTCAGGGTTTAGGGCTTAAGGTTTAGTGTTTAGGGTTCAAGGTTTGTGAATAAAGGTTTTAGGTTTTAAAAATTTAGATTTTAGGGTGTAGGGTTTAGGGTTGAGTATTTAGAGTTTAGGGTTCATGTTTTAAGGTTTAGGTTTTTAGATTTAAGGCTCATGGTTTAGGTTTTAGAGTTTATGGTTTAGGGTTCAAGGTTTAGGTTTGAGGGTTTATAGTTTATGGTTTAAGGTTTAATGTTTACGTCTTAAGTTTTAGGGTGTAAGGGTTTAGGTTAGGGTTTAGAATTTAGAGTTTAGGGTTTAGTGCTTAGTGTTTAGGGTTTAGGATTTAGTTTTTAAGGTTTAGGTAACTTGGCTCAGAGTTTATGATTTAGGTTTAGGGCTCATGGTTTAGGGATTAGTGAATAGAGTTTAGGGTTTAGGGTATAGGGCACATGGTTTATGGTTTAGGGTTTATGGGGTAGGGTTTATGTTTTAGGGCTTAGGGATTAGGGATTATGTTTTAGTGTTAAGTGTTTAGGGTCTAATATTTAGTGTTTAGGGTTTAGGGTTTAGAGTTTTCGTTTTATGATTTAGGGCTTAAGGGTTATGGTTTAGGGCTCATTGTTTAGGTTTTAGGTTTTAGGGTTTAGAGATTAGGTTTCAGGTTTTAGGGTTAAGGGTTTAGGTTGTAAGGCCCATGGTTTAGGGTTTAGGGTTTATAGCTAAGGGCTCGGGGTTTAGGGTTTATATTATAGGGTTTACTATTTACGGTTTAGGGTTTAGGGCTAATGGTTTAGGGTTTAAGGTTTATTAATGCTCAAGGTTTAATTTTTAGGGTTTAGGGTTTAATTTTTAGGCTTTAGGGTTTAATTTTTAGGCTTAAGGGTTTGTGCCTTAGGGTTTAGGGTTTAAGATTTAGGTTTTAGGGTTGAGATTTTAGTTCTAAGGTTTTAAAGTATAAAGATAATGGTTTAGGGATTTTGGTTTAGGGTTTAAGTGTTAGGTTTTAAAGTTTATCATTTAGGGTTTAGGTTTTAGGGTTTAAGGCCTAGGGTTTAGTGTTTAGGGATTTGGGCTAATGATATAGGGTTTAGGTTTTAGGGATCAGGGTTTAGTGTTTAGAATTTAGGGTTTAGTTTTTAAGGATCAGGGCTAAGGTCTTAGTATTTAGGGTTTAAGGTTTATGCTTTAGGGTTTAGGGTTTATGCTTTCGGTCTTAGGGTATTGTGTTTAGGGTTTAGGGTTTAGAATTTAGGGATCATGGTTTAGGGTTTTAAAAATAGGTTTTAGGGTTTAGGGTTTAGGATTTAGGGTTTAGGGTTAAGGGATTAGGTCTTAGTTCTTAAGGTCTAGAAATTAGGGTTTACGGTTTTATGTTTAGGTTTCAGGTTTTAGGGTTAAATTTTTAGGTTCTAAGTCCTAAGGTTTAGGTTTACGACTTAGGGCTATGGGCATAGGGTTTAGGGTTTAGGTTTTAGTGCTATTTTTTGGGTTTATGCTTTATTAGGGCTAAAGATTTAAGGTTCATGGTTTAATATTTAGGTTTTAGAGTTTAAGGTTTACGATTAAATGTCAAGGATTTAGGGTTTATCATTTAGGGTTTGGGGTTTAGGGATTAGGGTTTAGGGTTTATCATTTAGTGCTCGGGATTTAAATTTTAGGGTTTATAGTTTAGATTTTAGGGCTTAGGATTTAGGTATTAGGGTTTAAGGTTTAGTTTTTAGGGCTTAGGGTTTAGGGTTTAGGGTATAGATTTGAGGTCTTAGGGTTTATGTTTATGATTTAGGGTGTAGGGTTTAATGCTTAGGGCTCGCTTTTAAAAGTTTATGGTTTAGGGTTTATCATTTAGTGCCTAGGGTTTAGGGTTTTTAAGGGTTAGGGTTTATAGTGTAGGGTTGGGTTCAACATTCAAGGCTTAGGGTGATGTAGTGCCCACTCTCCTTTGACACTTTTTAGATACTAATCCTCGACACTATTGATCATATTTTGGAAATTGTTCTGCTTTTGATGTAGTATGATCAGATATGCTAGATCATGAATTACTATGGACATTATTATGTTTTGTTTAGTATGTTGGTTAGATGTTAGACTATGGAGTAATATTGATCTGGATTCAGTCATTATGCTTGATGAACATTGAGAAATTATTATTTTTATGTAGATGATGATATACTGTTGACATGGACCGGTTATTGATGTTGATTTTAGACATGTGACATTTGTATTATGAATAGCTCTAGTATAGAGATCTATTGGATGATGATATAGTTGCAAATTGAATTTTAATTGATAAATGTTAAAATCTTGATATTGTTGTGATTTGGATTTAATGTTTATATATCATTTGGATGTTCTGATATGGCCACGAGGCCGAAGGAGGTATTTTGTATTTTGCAGGTTAAAATCACAACAATGTCGGGACTGGAGACTAACCATATTGGAATTCAGTGTGAAATCAACAAGGGTCACCATGGCAACTGTGTTTGATTTGTGTGTTGTGTTGTGTTAGGATTTCCCATGGGGGGGATTTCCATTATTGTGACCATGGGGTATATGTGTGCTTTATTTGTTGTGTCCCTTTTTTAAAATTATTGTTGTATGTATTTCGTTTGTGAGGTGTTCTTTCTTTTAATTTATTTTAATGTGATAGTATAATGTGAGAGTCATATAGTTAAATTTTAATTAAATTAATTGGGATGTGGAATGTAAATTAAATGTTGTTGCCTTGATTATTAATTAAATTTGAATTATATTATGTATCACTATATGATAAATAAATAAATCTTATGTCAAAAGATTGAAATAAATGAATGTCATAGATATTAATGCATTTTGAAAGAGTGTGTAAGTTACCATGTAAGGATGTGTAAGAATTTGTAAGAGGTTGTAAGGCTGATTTTGGAAGGTCAAACACTCCTTCCTCTTTGAAATTCGAATTTGGCCTTGAAGGACAAATTTGGAGGCTTGTGGGACAAGTTAAACTTGTCCCACACCTCTCAAAAACCTCCACCAACCATGACTATTGTTTTGGAGTCAAAATAAATCTATTTTATTATGTTTTGATATGATTTTGTGTAAGTATTGATTGCACTTATCTTACAAATTTTAAATGCATTCCTTTTTAGTATGGGTTGAGTTTGTGTATGTAAGTAATTTTTTCATTCACATTTATTGTGATTTAATTGTATTTGATGTTGATTTCATTTTGGGATGAGGAAAAATGATGTGGCATCCCACTTGGAGTCCACATCATCCTCTTCCACCCTCTCCTTTAAAAATGTGAATTGCCTCCTCATTTGAGGTTGTTGAAAGTTTGTGATTTCACTCTTGGGGGTCGAATTTCCTCTTGCATTGGGAGCTTGCTTTGTGGAAGGAGCTTGGATTGTTTTGCATGTTCTTCATTTGCTATTTTGGAACTGGTTTTTGTACAACAAAGAACTTCTGTTTTGGAAACAAGTCTCCATTATGGAGAGGTAGGCTCTCATTCTTTTTATTTGTTGTTTTTCCCTCTTTCTTGCATGCTTTGTGGAATGGTGTTGTGTTTGCATTTTTAGATGGATGGGTAGAATGCTTAGGGCATGGTGTAGAGAGAAGACTATGAGGTTTTATCAGAGGAGGGATAAGGGATTTTCCATTGGCACTTGTTCTTGTGGAGGGAGTGTTGGTTTGGGATCCACCTAGGAAAAGAATATGCTTGCATTTCTTACTTTGGGGGAGGCATAAGGGATAAATTTGGAGGAGGGATAAGGAGGGGTTGAGGAGGGATAAGGTTTATGGGATTGATATATTTTGGTGATTTGATTTTGTTAGAGTACGTATTTACCTAAGCTCATGATCACCTAGGTACATTATTTACCTTTATTATATTTATCCTCACCCACTTATGTGTGTGGATATTTATTTTTATTTATTTAGATATTAGGAGATATTATTTAGTTGTTAGGTATAGTTCTTTCCTTGATCTATGGTATTGACTAGATCCTTGATGTCTAGTTCTCTCATAAATCTATGGACTTGACTAGTTATTTGATGACTAGTTCTTTCCATGATTTATGGCTTAATCTACGACCTTGACTGGTTCTTAGATTGTTATTCCTTACCTATATAAGCAAGTTCTCTATGAAACGTATTACCTCGAAATTGTAGTACGATCCCACTTAGGCATAGTGACAACATCAAAGTGTGAATAGGATCCTCAATGGAATCTATAACCTCCTCATCACTCTCCTTAAAGAAAGGATCCTCAAGATGAGATGAAGAAGAAGAAGGAATGGAAGAAGATGAAGAATCATGAGGAGTGAAATTCTCATCAAACTGAACATGTGTTCAAAAAGAACATCATATGTATCAGATCTAAAAGGCGATAAGCTCTCATATCCTCATAATACCCTACAAAGATTAAGGGTTTACTCTTCTTATCCAAAGCTTTTCTTTTCTTCTTTGGCACAAAGGCCCAAGCATGGCTCCCAAAGACTCAAAAAAATGAGACATTTGGCTTAGTGTTGGGTCAAGCTTCCTCTGGAGTCAAATGCTCAAGTGCTCTATGTGGTGTTTGATTCTAAATATAGTTAGCATAATTAATTGCTTCTACCCAATAAATAGGAGGTATATCTCTAGAATGCATCATACAGTTAGCAATTTCCTTCAAAGTTCTATTCTTCCTTTCTGGTAAGCCATTATGTTGTGGAGTATGAGGAACATAATGCTGGTGAATAATGCCTCGAGTTACCAAAAATTCAAAAAATCATCGCTAAAGTACTCCCCCATTATCGGTCGAAGGTTCTTTATGCAACTAGAAGATTTTTTCTCGACCAAAGCCTTGAAGACTTTGAAGTGTGAAAAACATCACTTTTGTACTTGAGAAAATAAACCCAAGTACGCCTCAAGAAATTATCAATAAACGTAAGTGCATACTTAGCTCTATTGAAAGAGGGAGTATGAAAAACCATCAAGTCACTATGCATAAGCTCAAGTGGTGAAAAACTCTCTTAGACAAATTCTTAGGAAATGGATCTTGGTGTTATTTCCCTAATACATAGCTAGAGAAAACTCCCTCAAGACTATAAACTCTAGGAAGACCATCTACCATATCATGAGTGCTCAACTCCTTCAAATATCTGTAATTAAGATGTCTAAATCTTTCATGCCAAAGCTTACTCTCTGAATCTGCATGATAAACCAATCCTATCCCTATAGAGGAAGTGTCATCAAAACTCTCAAAGTGATATAGTATAGAACTATGATCAACAATACCCTGAGCAACAAGTGAATTTGGCTTCAACAAAGTTCGTACTTCTGCCCCATGTGGTGTAAAAGTCACTTTTTTCCTTGACTAGAATGACAAATTTGATATACGAAAAGCAAATTTGTAGTGATGTTAGGAACATATAGTGCATCTTGGATACTGCCACCATCAAGTTGTATATCATCTTTTCCTTTAATAGAAAGAAAGGAAGAATCTCCAACCTCAATTTTGGAAGTACAACTCAAACCTAGAGAAACAAAAGACTCCTTAGAAGAAGTCATGTGATGAGAAGCACTAGAATCTATAACCCAACTGTTTGCAAGTGGTGAATGAGATCTCCCAACAACATTAAGTGCTTTTCCATGCTGATTAGAAGGAGGTGGAGTAGAGATAGAAATTTTGTGTTTCTTGACTACATCCTCTAAGGCTTGCATTCGCTTATAACACCTATGTTCTTCATGATTACTACCCCCACAAAAAGAGCATGAACGGCTAGACTTATTCTTGGATTTAGAAGACACCTTGGATTTTGAGTTGTTTTCTTTGGGTTTAGGAGAATTTTGAGATGGAGAAGGGGTGGATTTGGTTTTCCCTTACCCTTAGGATTAGATGTAATTAATTCCTTTCGAGAGATGGAAGACTCAAGGTGAGACAATTTGGATTCTTCCCTAGTAAGTCTTTCACAAAATGTTTCTAAGTTAGGCATTTAAAATGTGTCACCTAAGGCATCCATGTTAGAAGAAAAGGTAGAATAAAATATTTGAAATGGTCCTCTCAACTTGGATAGAATCAAGTAAACACACTCTTCATCTTTCTTATCTCTTCCACTCCCCTTCAACCGTGTCAACAAATGCTTGAACTTAGTAAGATAGTCTATAATTATTGCAAAATATTTAGGATTAAGAGAGGTGATCTTAATTTCAAGTTGCATGGCTCTCATATGATCCACCTTACCAAATAAATCCTCCAATTTCTCCCATATTTTAAAAGGAGAGTCACATTTTTCCAAATGAAACAAAAGACTGTCACTTACATAAATTCCTATCAAACCCATACACTCATCAAATTTGCACGGTACTGAAATTTTTCATATTCTCTAGTGAATATTGGTTGTTATGAAGAAGTTAAATCCCATAATACTTTCCGCTTAATTATTGTTTCCATTCTTAGTTTCCATGTGTGGTAATTATGTGTTGTTAATGGCTCAACATGATCTAATGTAGAAGTAGATAAAGATGTCATCCATAAAAATCACCAAATGAAATGCAAGAACCAAGTAATGCAGCAAGAGCCCCCAAGATTTTGGCACTTTATAATGAGTGTGTGTTACAATATGGCACTTTATAATTATAGTGCATTTCTCAAAATAAATATTTCCAATGGCACTCAAAACCAAGTTACCGATCAAAAGATACAAGTTTTTCAATATTATGCTCTACTATTTATTTTAGTTTCCACTAAAATATAATAAAATTATCTTGCCTTAACCACAAAAATAAAATGAAATGGGGTTGGAGTTAAGAACCTACTAGTAGAAATCACAAGCTTTAAGCCCTCATATGACCATACCATACGATCTAGTTATCATTCCTTTTAGTTTTTGGTGGATGCCCAATTCGAACATGAGAGACATAAGGAGACCTCCATAGTTCTTGCTCTTTCTTAGCTTTAGCTTGCTTGCTTGAGAAGGATATTTTTTTTTTTATTGAAATTTTTGTTGTAGTTAATAACTACATCTTTTTTTTTTGTGCATGTGAATGTATGTTATATGTGAAAGAAGCTATGTTACCATGTGTTGTTTTATCATGTTCCATTCCAATATTGTTGGATATCGGGGCCAATGGGGAAAGATGGATTCTCTTTTCCCATTGGATGTCTTGGTTGTGTGGAGAGCGTTTCCTTTCCCCCTTCCTTGTTATGATCAAAAGAAAGATAAAAGATGGAGAAATCAGCATGTTGCTGTTTGGAGCTTGGAGAAATCAGTTCGATGCAGTCTTCTTCTTGAGAAAATGTCAATGTGACCTTTCCCACTTCAAGTGGATGAATGTATCAATGTTTTATGTGAAGTGACTACATTTTTATGGAGAAATGTAAAATATTCATAATTGTTTTCTATTGATGCAAATGAAATGTAAACGGTATTGTATTCTTGTATATTGAAATGTGAAGATCAAATTCATTTGGAAAAGTGCTAAGTTGTAAAGATGTCCTTGTTAGAATTCAATAAAAGGATTGTAGCTATTCTGACTTACATGGTTGTAATGAAAAGATACTTTGCATTAGAAATGAAAGATTGAATCTCATTTGGGCAATGAAAAGAAATATTACTCATATTCTATTTTGAAAATCACGTGAAAGAATGAGACTCTATTCTGAAAGAGAATAAATAAAAAATGTTGTCATTAAATGTATTTCTTTTAAAATCAAATGGAAAGACCCAATTTTCTGTTATTTTGTTGTAGATCAATGAGAGAAATATGCCCCTTTCCCAAATTACATTGTTTTGAAATTACATGGCTATTATACTTTACAAATTTTGTTTTGGGGAAAAGAATACATATGAAGGAATTAATAGAATTTTGATCTTTGGAAATGGGTGTTAAAATTTGAATTCAACCTTTCATTTTGAATGTAAGTGTTCATTTAAATCAATTGAATGCTTGATATAGGAATTTGACATGTTTTTCCTTATTTGAAAACTACCCATTGAATTGCAAACTTGTGGAAGAGAGAACTCTATAACAATTTATAATTCTCACAATAAGTTGTCTGATAAATGTATAGTTTAGTTTTATAATAAACATTAAGATATTAAATAATGCTATATAGATGAAATAAGTTCCAATGAACTTAATGGGAACCCAATCTTCAAGATTGGCCATTAAGAACTTTATCCAATCCAATTCTAAGCTTGTATAACAATATTCCTTCCAAAAGATGTAAAATGAATCAAGTGGAACTCAATCTATAAATTAGACCTTTAAAATACTCCCAAACCTATTTATGACCATCTCTACATATTCAATTTGCATGTTGAGGAGAGAAGAGTTCAAAATTGAACAAATCTTACAAGTAGGAAAAATTGCCAGTTTTAAATGTGAAACCCTGCAGATCGATTTCTTAAAATTGACCCTTAAAACTTCACCAAATTCCAAAATTGATGTTTTATGTATAAAGAGGACTCTAAGAGATTTTTGGAAAGTCCTTGTTTTCCCAAAATGGAGTTCCCAATCAAAGTTATGGCCATTTGAAGTTTTACTTCAAAATGGCCATCCAAAACAAAAAAATGAAATAATTCGACCTTAGAAAAATTTAAATTTTGAACTTTAGAAAAATTTCCTAAAATTTCCATGGCCCCACCACCCTCTCATCCTATAAGAAGTCACCATGTGGCACCTTGGAGGGGCGGACCCTTATTAAAACTTAACATTTTGAAAATTTTCCTTGGGAAAATTTTCCCAATTTTCCCCGCAACCCCGCGGCCCCCAACCAATCACGTGCTGACACGTGGCAGGGAGGGTGCGTGGGTTCAAATTGAAAACTTAGATTTTTTGAAAAAATTTCCTTTGGAAAATTTTCAAAATCTCCCTCAACTCCGCTTTTCTACACCAATCACGTGCTGACACGTGGCAGGGAGGGCCCGGGTTAAGAATTGAAAACTCAACTTTTTCACCTTTGGAAAAATTTCTCATTTATCTCCACAACGCCACAACCTTGTAGCTAATTGTGTGATGACACGTGTCCCCATGGGTGTGTGGGTCTATGTAATTCTTTTAACCATTTAACCCCTTGGGCAAAAAATCCAAATTCTCTCCATTGGCCCATGACCAATCACAAGGCACCACATGGCCATTTGGGCAAGCGCAGAGGCACGGAGGAAAATTTTCCTTCGAGAATTAAAACTTGGTTTTGGGAAAAATTTCACATTTTTCCCTGCAACTTGCTAGCCTAGAACAATCACGTGATGACATGTGGCATTTGGGGCATCGACGGGGCACGCAAGCATTTTCTCCCTAACCTCGCGGACTTCCAAGGGAAAATTTTCCTTAAAACTATGCCTAACCATAACTTGAGTTTTACAAGGAGTTAGGAGGACTTATTTATATGGTTGGAAAGGTGAGGAAATTTCCTATCCAATGAACCTAGTTTAGGAAAGTTTTGATAAATCTAAATGTGTGAAAAATCTAGTTGAACTTTTGGGCCTGTTTGAGAGCAGGCATGAGGGAGATTTTCTCCCTGAACCTAAGTAAAACATGTAACCCTAATTTTGGAACCTTGTGAACTTGCTATAAGTTAAAAATGGAAATCTTGTGTTTGGTTAATCAGAATCTATTCTGGAACCTGTTAGTTCAAACTAGTGTCTTGCAACTTAGTTGTAGACTCTTCTTATCAAAAAAAAATTATTCCATAATTTTCCTAGTTTGTTTCTTGGTCTCAAGTGGTAGTTGAAGAAGGCATTACATTAGGGTTCATGATTTAGGGTTTAAGGTGTAGATTTAAGGGTTTAGGGATTAGGGATTAGGATTTATGATTTAAGGCTCAATTATTAGGGTTTTTGTGCAAATCAGCGGCACCCTTCGATGCAAATCAAGGTTCTAAATGATGTTTAGAGCATCCAGTGTGATTGCAAAACATGGAAATCTCTCTCCAATTGAGGGACTTCTGAAAAATGAGAGAGGAATCTCTACAATAGAGGCTGGTTCCCCAAATTCCTTTGATTTAGATCTATATTTTGCACAACTACGAGATGTTCTAATCCTAATTCTACCCTAGATTGCAAGGAGACAGGGATAAAAATACAAAAATGAAACTAAACTAAAGATGGTGATGCACCAAAAGGAGTGGTGAAACATTTTTTGCCATGTAAATAGACACAAATTCATGAAATGCAACAAGGGAAAATATAAAAAAGCTAATAGATGTAATTAGAGGTCTTAAAATGAAGTAAAACAATACAAACAAAGGACTCGAAAGCATTCACAAAGTTTGACCATCAATTCCATGTAAAAATATCTTGTATTCCACCATCAAAGAGGTATAAACCTATTAAAAACTATGAAAAAGGTATGATTCTTACAACAATCACTTGCTGGAGGTGAAATAAGAAGTTTGCAATGCCAAAAAGTGTTCAACCATGAAGAAATGAGCCAAATCAAGCTTTTACAAAGGTAATGGGTCGAGCCCAGAGAGAGAAAACGTAAAAAACATGGGAGCCCATTCCTCATTGATGGAAATGAATTAAAACAGCATGGAGGACCTTATAAACCCATACCCTTTCATTTTTGACCATATTGGAGAAGAATGCGACCCATTCGTATTAAATTTGGTTGTTGAAATGTCATTTCGCCATGGACACGTACGAACCGTTTTTGAATTTTCTCTCTCAAAATGAACCAAAATTAGAAATTTACCATGGAATCTTGTAGATAATTTTAACATATTTCTAATTATATAAAGAACGTGAAAATCTGAGCTCTGGATCAAAAGATATGATCGTTTGAAGATTTAGGGCAAAAACGGCCCAAAAACGGATCGGCGGGAAAAAATTTCAAATTTTACCTCTTTTTTGTCTTTGGAAATTTTTTCAAAAATTCCCCATGCTCCACTGGTCGATGCCACATGGAAATCTCTGATTCATCACATAATTCTCTCTCCTTTCTTCTCCATGGGTTTTTCTTTGAAAATTTGACCTTTTTATACTCTGGGAAAATTTCCCATTTTCTCCCCGCGCCCTTTGATCCACGAAGACACGTGGCTCACTGCCATTGGATGCGGGATATGTGGGCTGGTTTTGGCCTTTGAAACTTTTACAAAAACTTAGCAAAATTTCCAATTTTCCTCCGACCCCCGAACTCCTCTGCCACGTGGCAGCTTCCTATTGGCTGCGGGCCTCAAATGGGAAAATTTTCCACAAAAACTCCACCGAGCCATAACTTGAAAAATATAAGGACTTAGGAGGAAAAATTTACCTTTCTCGGAAAGCTGAGAGAGAGCTCTATCTGATGGTTCCATTTCTAGAAAGCCTTGAGTGCCTTAATATTAAAAATGTGGATTGATGCACAAGAGAGGTAAGAACACAAGGAGTTAGCCACAAAAATGAGTAGGGCACATTTTGGATAACCGGTTTATTGTTTACGATTTAAGGTTTCTTACTCGTGGTTTAGTGTTTAGGGTTAGCCTTTAGTGCATAATGTTTACAATTAATGGTTTATGGTTTGGGGATCTTTGATTAGGGTTTAGGGGTTGGGGTTTCGGGATCATTATTTTTGGACTAGGGATTAAGGTTTAAGTTTTAGGGTTTAAGGCTCAAGATTTAGGTTTTAGGGTTTAATGTTTAGAGTTTAGGGTTAAAGGTTTCTCATTAAGGGTTTAGAGTTTATGGTTTAGGGTTTAGGGTTTAGATTTTATGTTTTAGGGATAATGGGTTAGGGTTTAGGGATTATGGTTTAGGGCTCGGAGTTTAAGATTTAGGGTTAAGGATTTAATGTTTATAGTTTAGGGCTCAAGGTTTAGTGTCTAGGGTTAGGGGTTTAGAGTTTAGAATTTAGTGTTTATCCCTTAGGGATTAGGTTTTATTTTTTATGGTTTATGGTTTAGGGTTTAGGATTTATGGCTCATGACTCAGGGTTTAGGGTTTTGGGCTTAAGGTTTAGGGTTTAGGGATTAGAGCTTAGAGTTTATGGTTTAGGCCTCAATATTTAGGGTTTAGGATGTAGGAATCATGGTTTAAGGTTTATGGTTTAACATTTAGGGATTAGGGTTTAGGGTTTAAAATTTTATGTATAACATTTAGGGATTAGGGATTAGGGTTTAGGGTTTAAGGCTAAGGGTTTAGACATTACTATTTAGAGTTTAGATTTTAGCGCTCGGTGCTTAGGGCTCGAGATTTAGGGTTTATATTTTAGGGCTTAGGGCATTGGGTTTAGTTTTTAGGGTTTAGGGTGGTGAAAATGGGGTTTAGGTTTTAAAATATATATTTTAGGGTTTAGGGTTTACTGTTTAGAGTTTAGGGTTCATGGTTTAAGGTTGTGGGTTTAGGGTTTCGGGCTCATAGTTTAGGGTTTATGGCTCATGGTTTAGGTTTGAGGGTTTATAGTTTAGGGTTTAAGGTTTAATGTTTTCATCTTAAGGTTTAGGGTGTAGGGATGAGGGATTAAGGTTTAACATTTAGAGTTTAGGGTTTAGTACTTAACGTTTAAGGTTTAGGATTTAGTGTTTAAGTTTTAGGGAACTTGGCTTAGAGTTTAGGATTTAGGGTTTAGGGCTAATTATTTAAAGATTAGTGATTAGGGTTTAGGGTTTAGGGTTTAACGTTTAGGGTTTAGGGTTTATGGGGTAGGGTTTATGGTATAGGGATTAGGGTTTACATTTTATTCTTGAGTCTTTAGGGTTTAGGATTTAGTGGTTAGGGTTTAGGGTTTAGAGTTAAGGTTTTACAATTTAGGGCTTAGGGTTTAGTGTTTAGGGCTCGTGGTTTAGGTTTAAGGTTTTAGTTTTTAGGTTTTAGAGCTTAGGTTTCAGGTTTTAGGGTTAAGGTTTTAGGTTGTAAGGTGAAAGGTTAAGGGTTTAGGGTTTATTGTCAAGGGCTCAGGTTTTAGGGTTTATAGTTTAGGGCTTAAGATTTAATGTTTATGTCTTAAGGTTTAGGACTTAGGGTTTAGAGTTTAGGGTTTAGTGCTAAGGGTTTAAGGTTTAACTTTAATTTTTAGGGATTATGGTTTAGGGTTTAGGGTTTAAGGGTTAGGTTTTAAATTTTATCATTTAGGGTTTATGTTTTAGGGTTTAAGGTCTAGGGTTTAGGGTTTACGGATTAGGGCTCGGGATTTAGGGTTTAGGTTTAAGGGATCATGGTTTAGGATTTAGCATTTAGCATTTAGGAATCAAGGTTTAGGGTTTAGAATTTAGGGTTTAGTGTTTAAGCATCAGGGGCTAAGGGCTTAGCTTTGAGGGTTTAGGGTTTAGGGATTAGTGCTTAGGGTTTAGGAATTAGAGTTTATAGGTTTATGTTTAGGTTTTATATTTTAGGGTTAATGGTTTAGGTTCTAAGTCCCAAGGTTTAGGGTTTATTGCTTAGGGATAAGGGCTCATGGTTTAGGGTTTAGAATTTATGGTTTATGGTTTAGTGTTTTGGGTTTAGGGTTTATTAGGGCTCAAGGTTTAAGGTTTAGGGTTTAATATTTAGGGTTTTGGGTTTAAGGTTTATGGTTAAGGGTCAAGGATTTAGGGTTTAACGTTTAGGGTTTCAGGTTTAGGGATTAGGGTTTAGGTTTTATCATTTAGTTCTTAGGATTTAAATTTATAGTTTTTAATTCAGGGTTTAGGGTTTGTTATTAAGGCTTTATGGTTTAGGGCTCAGTGATTAGGGCTTAAGGTTTAGGGTTTAGGGTTTAGGGCTTAGGGTTTAGTGTTTAAGGCTCATAGTTTAGGGTTTAAGGTTTTTAACATTTAGGGTTAAGAATTTAGTGTTTAGCATTTATGGTTTAGGGTTTAGGTTTTATGGATTATGTGTTTAGGATTTAGGGCTTAGTGTTTCATGTTTCCGGTTTATGGCTCAATGTTTAAGGCTCGGGGTTTAGGGTTTAGAGTTTAGGGATAAGGTTTGATGGTTTAGGGTTTAGGTCTTAGGGCTTAGGGTTTAGGGTTTAAGGCTCAAGGTTCATGGTTTAGGGTTTAGGGTTTAGATTTTAGTGCTTATGGTTTAGGGATTATGGTTTAAGGTTTAGTGTTTAGGGATCAAGGTTTTGGGGTGAGGGTATAGGGTTGAGGTATTAGGGTTTAGGTTTATGATTTAGTGTTTAGGGTTTAGTGCTTAGGGCTCAGGTTTAAGGGTATATAGTTTATAGTTTAGAGTTTATTTCTTATTTATTAGGTCTCAATGTTTAGGGTTTAGGTTTTAGGGTTTATTGATCAAGGTTTAGGTTTTAGGGTTTATAGTTTAGGGTTTAGGGTTTAATGTGTACGTCTTAAGGTTTAGGGTGTAGGGATGAGGGATTAGGGTTTAAAATTTAGAGTTTAGGGTTTAGTTCTTAGTGTTTAGGGTTTAAGATTTAGTGTTTAAGGTTTAGGGAACTTGGCTTAGAGTTTAGGATTTAGGGTTTAGAGCTCATGGTTTAGGGATTAGTGAATAGGGTTTAGGGTTTAGCATTTAAGGTTTAGGGTTTAGGGAAAATGGTTAAGGGTTTAGTGTTTATGGGATAGGGTTTATGGTTTAGGGCTTAGGGATTAGAGTTTATGGTTTAGTGTTGAGTGTTTAGGGTCTAAAATTTGGTGTTTAGGTTTTAGGGTTTAGAGTTTACATTTTACGATTTATTGCTTATGAATTATGGTTTAGGGCTCAGGGTTAAGTATTTAGGGCTCAGGGTTTAGGTTTTAGGTTTTAGGGCTTATGATTTAAAGATTAGGTTTCAAGTTTTAGGGTTAAGGGTTTAGGTTTTAAGGCCCAAGGTTTAGGGTTTAGCGTTTATGTTTTACTGTTTAGGGCTAAGTGTTTAGGGTTTAGAGTTTAGGGTTTAGGGTTTAGGGTTTAGGGTTTAGGGCTAATCATTTAGAGTTTAAGGTTTATTATGTCTCAAGATTTAATATTTATGGTTTAGGGTTTAATGTTTAGGGTTAATGGTTTAAGACTTAGGGTTTAGGGTTTACAATTTAAAGTTTACCATTTAGGCTTAGGGTTTAGGGTTTATGGTTTATTGCTAAAGTTTTAGGGTTTAGGGCTAATGGTTCAAGGATTATGGTTTAGGGTTTAATGGTTAGGTTTTAAAGTTTATAATTTAGATTTTAGGTTTTAGGGTTTAAGGCCTAGGTTTTAGGGATTAGGGATTAGGGCTCAAGATTTAGGGTTTAGGTTTTAGGGATCATGAATTAGGATTTAGCATTTAGTGTTTAGAGATTATAATTAAGGGTTAAATGTTTGAAGATTAGGGATGAGGGCTTAGCATTTAGGGTTTAGGGTTTATGCTTTAGAGCTCATGGTTTATGGTTGAGGGCTCGGGATTTAGGGTTTAGGCTTTAGGGTTAAAGGTTTAGGGCTTAGTTCTTATGGTTTAAGCTTAAAGGTTTAGGGCTTAGTGCTTAGGTTTTAGGTTTTAGGGTTTAGGGTTTAGGTTCTAAGTCTCAAGGTTTAGGGTTTAGGGCTTAAGGTTAAGGGTTTAGAGTTTAAGGTTTGCGATATATGGTTTAGTGCTAATTATTTCAGGTTTAGGGTTTGTTAAGGCTCAAGGTTTAAGGTTTAGGGTTTAATGTTTATGGTTTAGTGTTTAAGGTTTATAGTTAAGGTTAAAGGATTTAGGGTTTACAATTTAGAGTTTACTTTTTAGCGTTTAGGGCTTAAGGATTAGGTTTTAGGGCTAAGGGTTATGGTTTTAAGGCTAATGGTTAAGGGTGTATGGTTTAGGGTTTAAGGATTATATTTTAAAGTTTAGTATTTATGGCTTAGGTTTTAACAATTATGTTTTAAATTTTAGCATTTAGGGTTTAAGGTTTAAGGCCAAAGGCTTAGGGTTTGGGGTTTACGTTTTAGGGATCATAGTTTAGAGTTTAGCCTTTAGTGTTTATGGATCAAGGTTTAGGGTTTAAAGTTTAGGGTTTAAGGTTTAGGGTTTATGGTTTAGGACTAAGGGTTTATGGTTTAGGGCATAGGGTCTAGGGTTTAAGGTTTAGGATTTAGGGTTTAGGGTTTAAGGTTTAGTGTCTAGGACTTACGGTTTAGGGTTGAGGGTTTAGGGATTATGGTTTATAGCTCAAGGTTTGGGTTTTATGCTTTAGGGAATGAAATATATGGTTGAGGGCATAATTTTAGTGTTTAGGGTTTAGGGATCAATGTTAAGGGATTTGGGTTTAGGGTTTAAGGTTTAGGTATTAGGGCTTAGGGCTTAGGGTTTAGGTTTTAGGGATCAAGGCTCGGGGTTTAGGGTTCTAATTTTAGTGCTAAGGGCTCATTCTTTAGGGTTTAGGGTTTAGATTTTAGGGCTTAGGGGTTAGGTTTTTAGGGTTTAGGTCTTAGTGTTTAGGTTTATGATTTTGGTTTTAGGGTTTAGGGTTTAGCCCTCATGGGTTAAATTTTTAGGGTTTAGGGTTGATCATTCACGGCTAAGTGTTTAAGGTTTACGTATTAAGGTTTATAACTTAGGGTTTAGGGTTTAACGTTTAGGGCTCGGGGTTTAGGGTTTATGATTTAGGGTTTATGGTTAAGAGTTAAGGGTTTAGGATTTAGGTTTTATGGATCATGGTTTAGGGTTTAACATTTAGGGTTTAGGGATCGGGGTTTGGAGTTTAGAATTTAGAGTTTAGTTTTTAGGGATCAAGGATGAGGGCCTAAGGTTTAGGGTTTATGCTTAAGGTTTAATTGTTTTAGGCCCATAGTTTAGGATTTAGGATTTAGGTTTTAGGGCTCAAGGATCAGATAATAGGGATCATGGTTTAATATTTATGGCTCATGGTTTAGGGTTTAGTGTTTAAGGTTTAGAAATCGGGTTTAGGGTTTAGGGGTCGTGGTTTAGTGTTTAGTGTTTAGGGTTTATGGTGGTAAAGATAAGATTTAAGGTTTAGGTTTAAGGGCTCAATGTTTAGGGTTAAGGGTTAAGGGTTTAGAGTTTAGGGATCATTGTTTAAGGATTAGGGATTAGGGTTTAGGGTTTAGAGTTTAGGGTTTAGGGCTCAAGGTTTAGCATTTAAAATTTAGGGTTTATGGATTAGGGTTTTGTGTTCAAGGTTAATTATTTTAGGATTTAGGGTTTAGGGAAAAATATTTAGGGTTTATGGTTTAAGCTCAAGATTTAAATGTAATAGTTTTTAGCTTGTGGTTTAGGGTTTGGTGTTTAGGGTTTATAATTTACTGCTCAATGTTCATGGTTTAGGGTTTAGGGTTTAGGTCTCAGGGTTAAGGATTTAGGGTTTAGGGTTTAGGGCTCATAGGTTAGGGTTTAGGATTTAACATTTAGGGTTTAGAATTAAGTATTTAACATTTAGGGTTTAGGGTTTATTGTTTAGTGTTTATGGTTTAGGGTGTATTTTTTTGTTTTTATGGTTTAGGGATCAATGTTTAGGTCTTAGTGTTTAGGGTTTAGGGATTAGGGTTAAGGGTTTATGTTTTGGGGTTAGGGCTCGGGGTTTAAGGTTTAGAGTATAGGGCTCAACACTCATTGTTTATAGTTTAGGGTTTAGATTTTAGAACTTTGGGTTTAGGGATCATGGTTTAGAGATTAGGGTTTAGGGTTTAGGTCTTAGGGTTTAGGTTTATGATTTAGGGTTTAGGGTTTATTTCTTAAGGCTCGTGTTTTAGGTTTTAGGGTTTATCATTAAGGGCTTAGGTTTTATGGATTAGGATTTATAGCTTAGGGTTTAGGGTTTAGCGTTTAGGGATAAGGAGTTATGGTTTAGGGTTTAGGGTTAAGAGTTAAGGGTTTAGGGGTAGCTTTTAGGGATCATGGTTTAGGCTTTAACATTTAGGGTTTAGGGATCATGGTTTAGGATTGAGGGTATATGGGTTACGGTATAGGGTTTAAGTTTTTAACATTTAGGGTTTAGGGTTTATAGTGACCACTTCCCTTTGGCACCTTTTATTACTGATAATGAGACTGTAGACTATATGACAAACATTTTTATAGTTTGGATTTAGTATGGTGTTAGATGTCAGATCCTGGATTATTGATTGAATCTGATTATATATGATGTATGGTGATTATTAGAGACACTCATATGTGGATGATGATATATTATTGGACATGGATAGTTATGGATGTTGTCGATATGTGATTTTGGATATTATGAATAGATCTAGAAAATGAATATTTTATGATGCTGATATAGTTGTTGATTAAAATTGTGAATGACGTAGTTGTTACTTCGATGATTGTTGTGATTTATCATATAGTTGATTTTGTGATTTTATTTGTATCATATTGGATGTTCTGATATGGCCACGAGGCCGAAGGAGGTATTTGTGTTTTACAGGTTTAAATATCACAACAAACATTGGGGGATCGGAGACCAACCAAAATGGAATTCTAGGTGAATTCGACAAGGTCACCATGGCAACTTGTTTTGTGTGTGTGTTGTATCTTGTTAGGGATTCCCATGGGGGGGATTACCTTTACATGTGACCGTGGGTTTGTGTATTTTATTAATGTGTTTCTTTTATTATTGTTGTATGTATTTTATTAAGTAATGTGTTCCCTTCTTTTAATTAATTAATTGTGATAGATTAATGTGAGAGATCATATGTTTAAAGTTTAATTAAATAAATTGGGATATGGGAAGTAATTATAAGAGTTGATGGTTGTTGTATTTAATTTTTAAGAGCTTGTGTAAGTTAGATTTAGAGTATGAAATACTCCACCTCCATGGAAATTCGAATTTGACCTTGGGGGCTGTTTTTGGAGACTTGTGGGACAAGTAAAACTTGTCCCATGCCTCTAAATTTAATATACCAACCATACTTATGGATGGAGATGTGATTTGTGACTTTTAAATGCATTTTATTCATCATGTTGCTTGTTTTGGATTGCACTCTCTTACATTTTATTAAATAGTTGTCCCTTGAGGTGTGGGCTCTTTTGGAGTGTGTAAGTTAATTTTTCATTTCATTTATTGTGCTTGGGAGAATGGAATTTTGTCTTTTGTGTTTGAATTGGAGGATGTGTGATGTGGCATCCTACATGGATCCACATCATCCTCTTCTCTCCCTCTTCTATTTAATTCAAACTCTCTTCTTGTTTTGGGTTGTTGAACCTTTTTTCATTCTTCCTTGGGGCGCATTTTCTTGTGGGAGCTCTAGTTTTTGAAGGAAGTTTTGGAGATAGATTTGCATGCTTGGGAGATTTTTATTTTGGACTGTGTTTTACATGCATCCTTGGGCACATTTTTTTGTGATTAGAGCTCTTGTTGATTTGGAGGAAATTGGAGAGCATTTGATACTTTGGCACTGCTATTTTGGGACTATGTTTTTGACATTCAAAGCTTGCTGTGTGGAGAAAATCCTTCCATGGAGAGGTAGGAGTTTATTTCTTCCTTATTGCTGTTATTTTCTTATTGTGTTGTGTGTATGGTTCATATATTGGTTTATTTGTTTGCTAGATGGGTAGACCGCCTTAGGAATGGTGTAGTAGAAGGCTATGGGGAATTCCTATGGGGGAATAAGGAAATGCCATGGGCATAAAATTTTTGTGGAGGGAGTTTTGGGTTTGGGATCCACCATGGAAAAGAAATAGAATATATTTCTTACTTGTGGGGGCATACGGGAAATTTGTGGGGGCATTAAGAGGGGTTGGTAGGAGTAAGGTTTATGGGTTATGATATGTTATATTGGTGGTATGATTATTTGGTGGATGCCCAATTCGCTATTGGGAGGAATAAGTAGCTTCCCCATAGGACTTGCTCTTTTGGATTGCATGATCAAGCCTGAGTTGTGATTTGAATGTTTGTTATTACAGTTGTAAACTGTTGTTTTGTATTGAATTATGTTTTATTTTGAATGTGCATGTGTGAAATAATGTTGTGTGTGGAAGAAATTTGTTGCCATGGTTTAATTACACCTTTTATTATATCTTGATTGGGGCTTGGGGCCAATGATGAAGGAAGGATTCTCCTTTCATTGGATGTCTTGGTTGGGTGGAGAGTATTTCCTTTCCCCCTCATTTGTTGTGATCAACTTGGAGAAAAGAGAAAATGATCATGTTGTTGTTTTTGAGCAAGAAGAAAATCCAGTTTGAAAGTCCCTTGTGGAACCCCATTCATTTGTAATCTTTTCCCACATGATGTGGATGAAGTTGTAATAGTTATGTTATGGAAAAATGATGTTGTAATTGATTATGAGAATGTATATTTGAATTGAGAAAGCCATTTGTATTCTGATTTTGTTTAGTGGAAAGAAATGAATGATGTAAAGATGTTTCTCTTTTGAAATTAATAAAGGAATTGCAAGTTCATCTCTTATTCACATTGTTGTAATTGAAATGGGAATATCAAATGGTGATTGAATTACTATTGTGAATGGAATCTCTGTTTAATTGCAAAGGAAAGAAAATACGCATGAGAGAATTATATTGCTTGTCTTCTTTTGAAATATATCAAATTGGGAAATCAGGTTTTAAAAATCTCATTTGGAAATGATTTGTTAGAAACAACTAAGTGCAATAGACTAGTTTAGAAACTATATACACATTTAAATGATAAAATTGATATACAAACTTAAAAGAAAAAATAACTTTTATAACTTTTATACTTGTTATAACTTATAGAAACTATATGAGAGCATCAAAGCTAAAATCCTTGCTTCCCAATGGGTCCTAAGGAGCCACAAAGACCTGGAACTTGCTGAGAACCTCCTGCATATCAGTAAACCGATGGAGGAGCCCAAGGAGGAGGAATTGATGGACAGAGTGGACAGATTAGAAAAGGAGATACAAGAGCTCAAAGGGACTATAAAAAATATGGAAAGAGCTAAGGGAAAAGGAATTCTTCAAAGTGATGATGAAGAGGGGGTTATTACTGAAGTCTTCAAGAAGTTACAGTCCTTGGATGGCAGAATGGGGAATGCAAAAATTCACAATGACTGCATATTATCTTCCCTCAAAAGCATTTATAATTTCATTAAACAACATGTTCATAGTGTCTATAGTTTAAGTGGGGTTAATGAGGACATTTGGGGCCCTAAAGAGAAAAGGGATATTGCAATTGCTCAGCAGATATGAGAGACTCCTCTCAGGCCACTTGCCATTGCCTTCTTCATGTCGCTGCAGGCTATCAAGACCAAGATTGATAGGGCTATCAAGTAACGGGTTGTTGTGATGCTATTTTTGGCTACGGGTTACAAGTATTATCTAGTGGTTCTAGCATTGCTTTTTGGCGGATTTCTATATGTTGTTTCTCTTTTGGTTGCTTTTTGATCTTTTCTGCTTCTTTTTGGATCATTGTACGTTTGGATCCTTTCTTCACTTGTATTGTCATATTTGGCTATTGAGCCCTCTTTGGTTGGCCATTTTTCCCTTCTCTGGGCTGTTTCTCTCACCTTTGCTATCTGGCTTTTGAGCCCTTTTGTATACAGGGTATAGTCCCTTCAAAACTATTTGCCCTTAATAAAAAAAAATTATACTGGCAATTCATTTTAATAAAAAATGAACAGTTCAAACCTGCACACATTAATTAACTTGGAGATGTTAAAATTTAGTATGTTGGTTCACAAATGAACCCAAATTGACAAAGAAATCTCAAGAAAACAACTTAACCATTGCTAATTTGAAAACGATCCCTCCAACAATCATTTTCTGTCACTTGTTGGAAAAATACAATTTTGAATCAATTGAACAAATTAACTTTCCAAAAACACTCTAAACCCTCCCTAGATCAATATTCCATGTTTGTTTGACATGTTGAGTGAAGGAGGAAACCGAATTTAATCAAATTGAAAAGTTGAAAATTGCCACTTGTTAATTAAAATCCTCTGCAGATCATTTTTGTAAGATTGACCCTTAAAACTTATCAAAAAGTAAAATTGATCTTTCCTATGTAAAGAGGGCATCGAGTGGTTTTCAAAAATTCCTTGTTTGCCCATAACTGAGCTTCCTAACAAAATTTATGGCACTTTGAAGTTTTCGTGCCTTGGCAGGAAAATTTGAGAAAATTTTCCCTGGCAGGCCGGCAACCCAAAAATTTCCCGTCATTTTTGTATTAGAAAATATTTTGGAAAATTTTTGGTTCGGAAAATTTTTCATTTTTCCTCCGCTAGCCCACAGCTAATAAGAGGCTACCATGTGTCCTCACAGGGCAGCGGCGGAGGTGCGGCATATTTTTTTCCCTTTGATCTTTTTAAAATTTTGGAAAAATTTTCCAATCATCCCCGTCAGCCTGCAGCCAACTAGAGGGCGCCACGTGGCACCTTGGGGCGTCAGCGGAGGAGGGAGAACTCTGTCACCTTTGGAAAATTTATCTTTGGCAAAAATCACCGAATCACTCTGTCACTCCACGCTCTCCTTCTCTCTTCTCCCCGTGGTGATTTTTGGCGTGCCATGTGTCCCTGGTGGACCCAAGCAGCACGCAGAAGCCAAATTGGATTTTCTCCCATCAGGTGAAATGCCCCAAACTCTCCCCCCGCCCTTCCTTCCCTTATTGCCGGCGATGACTCAAAGGCCACCACATGTCCTTGGAGGACCCACAGAGGTGCATATGAAATTGGGAAATTTCTCCCACGTAATGGAAAAGTTTCTAGAGCCACCCCATGACCCACCAACCCACCAAAGGGGATTTCCCCTCCTCTTGACACGTGTTCCCCTAGGGGAAAATTTGACCAAAAAACTCTACCCACTCATATCTTGAGTTCTGTAAGGAGTTAGGAGGACTTCTTTATATCACAAAAAATGTGAGAAAATTCATATCCATTGAGAATGGTTTAGGAAAATTTTGGAAGCATTAGATATGAGAAAATCAAGTTGAAACTCTGAGCCTATTAGAGAGTGGGTATTGGTGTAAAATTGCTCCTTGAACCTAACTGAAACTTCTAGCCCTAAGTTTTGGACCTTGTGACCTCTGAGAGTTGTTAATAAAAGAGAAGTTGTCCCAGTGAAATTGAATTGTTCTAGAACCTATCAGTGGCAACTTTTTCTTTGTAACTTGGTGGTAGACACTCTAAATCAAGTTCTAGGAGTGGGTAAGTGAGACCTTACTCTGTTGATTTTAAATATGTTTTCCTTTCTCTCTGTAATTAAACCCTACTCTAGTCTTGACCTTGTGGAATTAAATACCTAGGGTATTTAATTGTTTTGGGTCCCTTAACCCTAAAATTTTTAATCAAGGAATATTCAGCTAAATGTCAATGTAATCAGTAAACAAATTAATCCCTAGAGAGATTTGAGCTAGGTGTGGACTTATTGCACTTGTTGCTCTATAATGTGAAATTAGTAATTATTATAATGGGAAAAGTTATCCGTTGAATTTAATTGTCCTTGAGACTTTGGTTGTTAACTCCTAACACCTTTAAAAAAATAAAAAATTATTCCATAATTTTCTAACTAAACCTAGGTTGTCCATGGTTCTCAAGTGGGTTGTTTAACCGGGCATTATAGGGTTTATGTCTTAGGTGTTTAGGATTTAGAGTTTAGAGTTTAATGTTTAGGGTTTAAGGCTCAATGTTTTGGGTGTAGGGTTTAGGGTTCAAATTTGGGGGTTTATGGTTTATCACTCAATGTTTGGGGTTTAGGGTTCAAGGCTCATTGTTAAGGGTTTAGGGTTTAGGGATTAGGGTTTAGGGTTTAGGGTTTAGCACTCAAGGTTTAGGGTTTAGGTCTTAGGATGTAGGTTTATGATTTAGGGTTTAGGGTTTAGGGTTTAATGCTCGGGGCTTAGATTTTAGAGTTTACGGTTAGGGTTTATCATTTAGGGCTAATGGTTTAGGGCTAAGGGTTTAGGGATTAGGGATTAGGGTTTTTAGCTTAGGGTTTAGGGTTTACGGTAGGGTTCATTTTAAGATACCTCTTGGAAATCGGAGGTGGAAAATACTTGGTGAATATCCCTAGAACTAGTTTCTTGAAAGGAAATTTTTTTGGGGGTTGTATGTAATTTTTTTGCCTAATTTTCAAGTGGTGTGATATAAGGTTACTGATTCATGACATGAGATTTGTTGTCACATGTCAACAAACTTTTTGTCGCATAACAATAAATATTATGTCGTGCGTCTATAGCCTTCACCCACACGACAAAAAAATCTCTATGTCCTACATAAAAAAATATCATCACGTGTCTGCTTCCTTTGCACTCTTTTCACGCATTAAAAACTCTCCTGTCATGTGTCTACACCTCCGTCATCCTTTCATGCATTTGTAGCCTCTGCCCTCCTATCATATGTTTACTTGTACTTGATAATACATATGCCCCGGTGGTATGATGAGTGACCTAGTAGTGTTCTACAGTGAATAATCTAGGATTATATAGGAGATAGTTTAAAGGGTAGGCGAAGCCAACCCCTAAAAAAATTAAACTATAATTTTTAGGTGAATAGGTCACTGACCCGTGCCAAAAAATTTGCCTTTTTAAATTTTTTAAAAATGGAATATTCGCCATATTATGAATATTCACCACTAAAATTATCCTTGGTTTACGATTAAGAGTTTAAGGTTAAGAGTTAAGGGTCTAGAGTTAAGGGTTAATGGTTTAGGGTTTAGGGTTTATGGCTTAGTTATTAGGTTTTCTTGTTTATGGTTTAGGTTTACATGACTCTAGTTTTAGGGTTTAGGGTTTATGGTTTAGGTTTTCAGCTTTAGGGCTCATGATTTGGGGTTTACAGCTTTAAGGTTCATGTTTTAGGGTTTAGGGATCATGATTTAGGTTTTATGATTTATCGTTTAGGGTTTGGGGTTTAGGGTTTAGGGTTTAAGGTTTAGGGATTAGGGTTTACAGTTTATCATTTAGTGTTAAGGATTTAAATTTTATAGTTTTTAGCTAAGGTTGAAGGGTTTGGTGTTTAGGGTTTATAGTTTAAGGCCTTAGTGATTAGGATTTAGGGTTTAGGGCTCATGGTTTTGGGTTTAGGGTTCAAGGCTCAAGGTTCATGGTTTAAGGCTCAGAGGTTAGGGTTTAGGGTTTAACATTTAGGGTAAAGCATTTAGTGTTTAGCATTTTGGGTTTAGGGTTTAGGGTTTATGGCTTTGGTGTTTAGGATTTAGGGTTTGGGGTTTCTTTTTAAGTGTTTTCGGCTCGGTGTTTAAGGATTGGGGTTTATGGTTAAGGTTTTAGGGCTCAAGGTTGAGGGTTTAGGGTTTAGGGTTTAGGGTTCAAGGATCACGGTTTAGGGTTTAGAGCTTATGGCTTATGGTTTAGGGTTTAGATTTTAGGGCTTAGGTTTTAGAGCTTAGGGTTTAAGGTTTATTGTTTAGGGCTCAAGGTTTAGGTAAATGATGTCTTAGGCATTGTGATTGCACAACATGGAAACCTCTCTCCAAGTGTGGGACTTGTGAAACTGCGAGAGAGAGAATCTCCAGATTAGAGGTGGTTCCTCAAACTCCTCTGATTTAGATCTATATTTGCACAACTACAGAGGTTCAGATCCTAATCCTACTCTAAATTGCAAGGAGACAGGGATAGAAATGCAAAAATTGAAACTAACTAAAGATGGTGATGCACCAAAAGGAGTGGTGAATATTTTTGTCATGCAAATAGACACAAACCAAAGATTGCAACATAAAACATACACAGGATGATAAGATATAATTTAGGATCTGAAATGAAGCAAATAATACAAACAAAGGACTGAAACCCATTCACAAAGCTTGCATTATCATTTCCAATGTCAAAACCACTGCATTACAACCTCAGAGAGGTAGAAAACCTGTTACAGATCTTTGAAGAGGTCTGATTCTTGCAACAATCACTTGCTGGAGGTGAAAGAAGAAGTTTTCTATGCCAAAAGTGTTCCCCCTTTTGAAATGAGCCAAATCTGGCTTTTACATTGCATGGGTCGAGCCCAGGAGAGAGAAAACATACAAAACATGGGAGCCCATTCCTCATTGACTGCAAAATGCATTAAATCAGCATGGGGGACCTTACAAACCCATACCCTATCATTTTTGACCAAATTGGAGGAGAATGCGACCCATCCTGCATTAAATTTGGTCATTGAAATGTCATTTCTACCCATGGACACGTACCAGAGCCGTTTTTGAATTTTCTCTTGAAACTGAAACCAAAAAATTCAAAATTGACCATGAAATCTTATAGAGAATTTCATAAGCTTTCCATGATGATATGAAGAACGTGCAAATCAGCTCTGGATCAAAGATATGAAGGTCACGAAGTTTTAGGGCAAAAGCGGCCCAAAAAAGCGGATGTCGGGCAAAAAAATTTTAAATTTTGACCTTTTTGCATTTTGGAAAAAAAAAAAAAAAAATTTCCACGCTCCACCGGTCGGATGCCACGTGTCAGGTGCTGGTTCACTGAGCAATTCTCTCTCCTCCACCTTTCCGGGCTTTCCTTTGAAATTTTGACCTTTTTAACTCTTTGGAAAATTTTCCATTTTTTCCCCGTGCCCCGCCACTTGGGACACGTGGCACGCTTTGGTTGGTTGACAGGGGTGCGGGGCATCTTTTACCTTTTAGTTTTTTGGCCAAAACTTTTGCCAAATTCTCCAAGTCCTCCCCGAGCTCCGCACTCCCCTTCTCCTTAGGACACGCGTCCTCTTTTTATTGGCTCGGGCCAACGCTCCAAACTTCGCCTTTGGAAACTTCCTTTTAAAACATTAAGTAAAACACTTAGTCAAAATTTTTTTTCCCCTCTTCCCGATCCCGAAGACACGTGGCACATTCGATTTCGTCGGCGGCTCTTTCGGCTCCGCATCCATCCCTCACGTATTTTTTGGCCGGATGTCCCAGCTATGCAGGGACAAATTTCTCGATCCACCCGATCGGGCTTCCTGTCCCTCTTTGGGGCGAAGACACACGTGGCACATTTCCATTGGCTCTCGGCTCTTTGGCTTTTTCGCGTCCCCCATCGTCCCCTTTTTGTCCCTCAGTTCCCAGGATTCAGGACAAATTCCTTTCCGGCCCGATGGGCCCGTTTGCTCGCGTCCTCCTTCAGCGTCTTCGTCCACGCCCGGCCCGGATGTCCCAGCTTTCTCCCGCAGCGATTTGGTCATTTTTTTTTTACCCTTGGCCGGTTCACCCTTTTTGCGTCCCGCGTCCCCGGCCCAGATGTCCCATTGCTGCTTGCGTGGACCACTGGCGGCTTTTGGCGGCGGATTCGCGCCCCGACGTCCCAACTGTCCCAGGAGGCTGCTGGACTAGGACTTAGCCAATTTTCATGATTTTTTCTGCCCCAAGCTTGTTTTTGCAACTTTTTCACCCTTTTTTAGAACTTGCTCTTTTCTTCTTGGACAGGAGAGTTAGAAAAAAGCCGAGGGGACCCCAGAAACATGATTTTGCCTTGAATCAATCTATCTTGCTCGGGACCGAAGAATTTAATGCATGTTATCAAAATTACCCGGGGGGTGAATTTTGGATAACAATTTGGTGACTCAGTGGGGTCATCTGCCTGCTAGATGAAGTTACCAGTTGCCTGAAGCATCCATTGGGCATGGAGTCATCAAATATTCTGTTTAGAACCCCAACTGACTTAGAATGTGCAAGGAGGAAGATGGAATATCACCTGATGGAAGCAAGGACTGCAAAACATCTCCATGGACAGCAAGTTGTGCCAAAGCACTTAGGGAAAACAAAACTAACCTACAGCAAAACAATGTGCACAAGCACTTGGAGGAATGAAAATCTAATCTAATATTTACAAGGTAGTGAATTTCCCTCTAGAAGCAACGCTTGAGATAGATTCCATTTACTGGAATCTGCAGTTCTTCACCATCCAATGGGGCCAATTGGAAAGCATTGTTGTTCTTGCACTTCGTGACCATGTATGGGCCACTCCAAATGGCATCAAATTTTGAATGCCTTCCCGGTTTTCTCTATCCACATCCCATTTCAACACTAGATCTCGACACTGAAAAGATCTATCCTTGGCCTTCTATCAAAGGTCTTTTGATCAAAGCTTGATCCTTTTCCATTGCTTGGGATGCACGATTTCGATCTCTTGCAGCTCCATCAACTCTGCATACCTCACCTCCATGGGCTCAAACTCTAGCAACTCCAGCTGCTTCATGAGTTCCAATGTTGGCAACTCAAGTGACATGGGCAAGATTGCCTCTCTTCCATAGACAAGTTTGAATGGAGAGTTACCTGTGGATCTTTTGGGAGTTATCCTATCAGCCCATAAGGCTGATTTCAGTTTGGTATGCCAAGACCTCTGATTCTCGTCAAGAGTCCTCCTAATGATCCTCAACAAGTTCTTGTTTGTAGACTCGGCTTGGCCATTACCTTGAGGGTAATAGTTTGATGAAGTGCTTAGGTAGATACCGTTCTTGACAGCCCACTCAGTCACCTTAGATCCAATGAATGCCCGATGCATTATCGAGAGATTATTGTAGCGGTACACCAAATCTGGTTGTTATCCCCTCATAAAAGTCTAAGATCTTAGACTCATTTGCCTCTTTGAGTGCTCTTTACTTTCTGTCCATCTGGTGAAGTAGTCATGGTTGTCAAAATCCATTTGTGCCCTTGGCTTGAATTGGGATTAATGACTCGATGAAGTCCAAACCCCATTGCATGAATGGCTGGTCAATTGAGATTGGATGTAATGGAAGGGCAGCAAGTCTCTCTTTTCTTGTGAAGAATGCACAATTCTTACACCTCTTGATCCATGCATAGCAATCACTTTGAAGATTTTAGGCCAATAATAACCAGCCTTCATGATTTTTAGAGCTTTGTCACTCTTGGTGCAAAATGACCACCGGCTGGTCCACCATGGAACTCTTCCACACCCTTTGAATCTGATTTGTGCTAATGCATCTCGGCGGCACTCCATTCACATCTTTCTTGAACAAAACTCCATCAACAATGGCATACGGGACAGCCTGCAATCTGAAGTGTCTCCTTTGGGTCTTGTTCATCTCCGGAGGGCATAGGCCTATGCCTAGGAAGTGTATAATACCTTGGGTCCAGCAAGGAGTGGGGGCAGCATTGTCTTCTTCTTGATTGCCACTTGGCTCATGGCTGTCTTGGACTATCAAAACAACCTCTTCTTCATTGCATACTTCTTTTTGCTTCCCCAAAACCAGCTGCTCACACAATCCTTTCCCTCTTACCAGCTTGGTGATCTTGATCTCAATGTCATACTCCATGACACGGGTGATCCAACCTGCCCTTTTCTCATTCAAATCCTTGTTGAGGAGGAAGTCCTTAACCCCAGCATGTGAGACCAGCAACTGGACCTTGTTGTTTGAGACTAAATGCTTGAATTTCTTCAAGCTTCTGATTACTGCAAGTACATGCTTCTCGATAAAAGAGTACCTCACCTCATAGTCATCTAGGCTCCGGCTGAAGAAGGCAATTGGCTGCTCATCATTATCCTTGTTCTGCTGTACCAAAATGGCAAAAATAGTGTCATTACCTCCAAATGCATAGAGGATGAAATCCTTGGAGAAGTCCAGGTTGATGAGAGTTGGTGCTTGAGAGATGGCTTCTTTGATTGCTTCAAAACTCTCCTTGCCTTCTGCTGTCCACTTGAAAGCCATGCTCTTCTTTAACATTTTGGTGATGGGCTTGACAAGGGCTGCAAAATCTGGGACAAACCTCCGAACAAAGTTTATCCTTCCCAAGAAACTCTGAAGGGCTTTCTTGTGGCTTGCGATGGTAGTGCTCTTATGGCTTGACCCTCTCTGGATCAATTGCTAATCCTTCTTTGGAGACAATATGGCCAAGGAGCTTTCCTTCATGTGCAAGAAAGATACACTTCTTAGGATTCAAAGACACTCCAAATCTCCTGCACCTCGTGAAGACTTGTCTCAAATGAGAGAGGTGGTCTGCTGCATTTTTGAAAAAATAGTGATATCATCAAGGTAAATCAGCACCACATTGTTAATCAAACCTTTGAATGCCATGTCCATTGCCCTTTGGAAGGTAGCACCAGCGTTGGACAGCCCAAATGGCATTTTCCTGTATGCAAAAGTTCCCCATTTGGTTGTGAAGGCTGTCTTGAACTGGTCCTCTTCCTTCACCATAATCTGATTGTAGCTTGAGTAGCCATCAAGTAGTGAAAACCTCTCGGAGCCAGCCACAACTTGCAAGATTTGCTCCATGGAAGGGAGTGGGTAATGGTCCTTGAGAGAGGCTCTATTCAAGTCTCTGAAGTCAACACACAATCTGATCTCTCCACTCTTCTTTACTGGAACTAAGTTGGCAACCCAACTAGAATGCTTGATTGGGAATATGATCCTTGACTCAATCAGCTTGTCCAATTCTTTCCTCATGAGAGGCTCCATGTGTGGATTGACTGGTCTTTGTTTCTTCCTGACAGGCTTAGTATTTGGATCCAATTCGATGGTATGCTGAGCTAAGTTGGGATTGAAACCTTTCAAGTCTTCATAGCTCCAAGCAAACACGTCAGGGAACTCTTGACACAGTTGTATGAACTCATACCTTTCTTGTTCAGTTGTCATCCTTCCAATTTGCAATGGTTTGTTCTCTTCTACCAAGATGGATACTGAATCCTCTCTCTTGACCTGAATGTTTGCTTTCTCCTTTCTAAACTGATCATTGGGGTTAAAAATGGACTCCAAAGTGATAAGTCCCTTGGGCAGCTTGTTAGTTCTCAGTTGTACCACTTGGTCACCATCTTTGCTTGTTCCAATTTTTCTTGATTCTTGGCTGAGAACTCAGCTTCTTCTTCTGAAAAAATGGATGATTTGCTGGTCATTTTCAAACACTTGCCAACTAACATTGTTATCCGGCACTGAAGGCCTCACAATCACGTGGATGTTTGGCTGTACCTTGTCTTGTTGAATGCTTTCCACAATGTCAAAGGCTGCCCCTCTTTTTGCTGAAGCTTTCGTCGGCACTTGATTCTCTTTCCTAGGAATGGATTTGATGCCAAAACCCTCAAAATCTTCCATGAGGTCCCACACCCTGTTCTTGTAGCACTTGAGTAGATCATTCTTGGTAGCATGTTGTCCCTTGACCTGATTTACAATCAATTCACTATCACCCAAAGACTTGCAAGTTCTTTATTTTCTTCTTGATTGCCCAATGCATCCCTTGCACCAAGGCTTCATATTCAGTAGTGTTATTGGAGCATGCAAACTGAAATCTAAAAGCTGAATAGTACTTTACTCCTTGAGGTGAAACAAGCATAGCTCCACCTCCTGCACCTTGTCTACTCCTTGATCCATCAAAAAACAGCTGCCATACCTCATTGTCATCTTTGTGGTTTGGCTTGGTGATGCTAGGAATAGGCTGATTTTCTTCGTGTATGCAATAGACCCCTAGCTCAGATTCTTCCACTTCTTGATAAGGATCAAATGCATGTATCTTGTTTGCCCATTCATCAAGAGTTAGATCCGGGATGCTTCCAACCTTGGTGTCAGCCTCATCAGTGCTTGGGTGATCTTCTTGATCAAATGCTGAGCAATTGGCATTAATCTGACTTGGAGTGTAAGGCTCAATATGGAAGTTTGCAATAGGTTCTGACCTGATTGTAGCCTTAGTTCCATACCTCGTTCTGAACAGCATGTGTGACCAATCAGCAGACAAATATCCCCCAATCTTGGCTGTGAAGTCCCTTGACAAGCATAGGGCAAAGAGTGGTGGAAGGTCTATGGCTGATACATCTTGTAAAACAACAACATTTGGACATGCATGCAGGTAAGACTCAAGTTTCTAATCACTCCAACTATTATTCTTTGCTTTGTCCCATCTAATTTGCTACCCCCCTTTGGATATTGTTTCATCTTGGAGCCCTAGCTGATCAGCTATTTGTTTAGGCATTACCGAGCTACTTGCCCCGGAGTCTATCATGCAATTGTGCACTAGCTGATTTCCAATGATCAATGAAACATAGAAAGGAGGGGGCTTTCAACATTTTACCTTGCTGTCCTCCATGATTTCCCTCAGGCTGGGCAGCATTTGTAAGCACTTTCTTGCCTTTGGACCTGTTGATTTGAAGTTGGCCAGTCCTTCATGGCAGCTTGCAGCAGATCTCTTTGGCCTGGGATAGATAGGGATTCCCACATTGATATATTGACATTTGTCTTCTTCATCTGATCAATGATATTGAATGGTGATGAAGGATCTCTTTGTTGTCCCTTGGTTTGCACATTCACTCCTTGCATGTGGGCAGCAACAACTGGTATTTGAGTTGGCCTAGGGGCTGTTCTTGGCTGCCCTTGTGCATTTGAAATTGGATTTTGCTTGCCAACCATTTGTGGAGCCATGGAAGGTTGTGGATTGGTTGGGGCTAATGGCTGTTCTTCACCCAAATTCCTCCTTTTTGACCTTGTGTTGGCTGCAACACCTTGAGAAACTACCTGGTTCATGCCACAAAATCCTGCTTTGCCATTTACCAATGTGGTGTCATTTGGGGCTGATTGCTTTGTTGGAATGTTTCTTGTTGTTGGTTGTTTCCTTGACTGCCCTCACCCTCCACACCAGTAGTTGTCACCATTAATGCTTGATTGAAAGCACCATTGAAGCACATGGATTGGTTATGAGGCTCATTGCATGGAAAACACCAATCATACTCCTGGGCAATGTTGTTTTGTGTTGGCACCAATGCCTTAGAGGCAGATATGGCATTTGGATTATAGGGCTGAAATGGTCTATTGGCAGGAGGCCTTGTTTGATTCATATTTGCAGCTGGATTAGGTGGCCTTTGTGGTTGGTATGGCTGCCTGTTAGGCTGAGCTTGGGGTTGATAAGAAGGTCTAAAACCTTGGGCTTGTTGCCTTTTGAGAGTAACCAGCTCATTGCCTAGGTTTTGCAATTGCTTCATGACTTCTTGAAGCTCATTTGGGGCACTTGGAGATGAAGTGGAAGCTTCATTTGAACTCTGATTTCTAGGAGTGGGAGAAGGAGCCAAATTAGGTGCTTGATTGGTGTTTGGACTCTCTAAACTTGGAAACAATGGCATGGGAGGTCTAGGGGCAAGTTTGCCAGCTTGGATCAAACAATTTTCAGCCCTAATGGCAATGCTATAAGCCATAGGGATAGTTATGCCTCCCATGGACTGAATCAACATAGAAATATCAGAATTTAGAGCTTTGAGATAGTAGAGAAAAGCACCTTCTTTTTGGCTTGACTGCCACTTGGAATTCTCTCCCAAGTCTTTTGAAATCTGAAGTTGAAATCGGTCAACTGCTCATTGGGAGCTCTCTTGATGGTTGTCAGCTGCTCCAAAAGAGACAAGTTGTCTCCCTTTTCTCCAAATTGCTCATGAAGTGCTATACACAGCTGATTCCAATTTGTGATAGAACCAGCTCAAGGCTCTAAACCATTGCAATGCTTTACCCTTGAATGAAGATGCGATAACTTGTGACCACTTGCATCTCATTGATTTCATGGATTGCACAAAGGTTAGCAATATCTTTAACATGATCACTGGAGTAGTCTGATTTTCTCCGGTGAAGTAGGGAATGTTCTTGAGGCTGCATAGGAATTGGATGTTGTGCATTGAGGGCAAGTGGGCTGCTTTGCTGTGAAGTTGACATAGGGGTTGTTTTGTGCCATTCTAATTGGTCTTAAAACCCTTGTTGGTGAATGAAAGGCCTACCGGGTGGAGGAGTTGAGAGAGTTACTGTTTGGTGGAGATGGAGTCCTTTGAATCCTTCTTCCTCTTTGCCTTCTTCTTGGAGATAATTGCGGGTATTCAAACAACACTTCTTCTTCTCCACTCTTGACCTTGTGGTGACTCTTCTCATGAGTTTTCGGGCTGCCTTTGCTGAAACCGAGTTGATTCTTCCCCTTGGAGTCGCGGATATGCAAATAATAGCTCTTTTCAAGCAAGAAAATTGCAGCAGATGCACATCAACTTTGCTGCAATAAAAATGAGACCTCTAGTGTCCCACCGGGTGTGCCAAAACTGTTAGTGCAAAATCACAGCACCCCTGGATGCAAATCAAGGTTCTAAATGATGTCTTAGGCATCCAGTGTGATTGCACAACATGGAAACCTCTCTCCAAGTGTGGGACTTGTGGCGAGAGAGAGGAATCTCAGATTAGAGGTGGTTCCTCAAACTCCTCGATTTAGATCTATATTTGCACAACTACAGAGGTTCAGATCCTAATCCTACTCTAAATTGCAAGGAGACAGGGATAGAAATGCAAAAATTGAAACTAACTAAAGATGGTGATGCACCAAAAGGAGTGGTGAATATTTTTGTCATGCAAATAGACACAAACCAAAGATTGCAACATAAAACATACACAGGCTGATAAGATATAATTTAGGATCTGAAATGAAGCAAATAATACAAACAAAGGACTGAAACCCATTCACAAAGCTTGCATTATCATTTCCAATGTCAAAACCACTTGCATTACAACCTCAGAGAGGTAGAAAACTGTTACAATCTTTGAAGAGGTCTGATTCTTGCAACAATCACTTGCTGGAGGTGAAAGAAGAAGTTTTCTATGCCAAAAAGTGTTCCCCCTTTGAAATGAGCCAAATCTGGCTTTTACATTGCATGGGTCGAGCCCAGGAGAGAGAAAATGTACAAAATGGGAGCCCATTCCTCATTGACTGAAAATGCATTAAATCAGGCATGGGGACCTTACAAACCCATACCCTATCATTTTTGACCAAATTGGAGGAGAATGCGACCCATCCTGCATTAAATTTGGTCGCTGAAATGTCATTTCTACCCATGGACACGTACCAGAGCCGTTTTTGAATTTTCTCTCTTGAAACTAAACCAAAATTCAAAATTGACCATGAAATCCTGTAGATAATTTCATAAGCTTTCCAATGATATGAAGAACGTGCAAATCCGAGCTCTGGATCAAAAGATATGAAGGTCTGAAGTTTTAGGGCAAAACGGCCCAAAAAACGGATGTCGGGCAAAAAAATTTTAAATTTTGACCTTTTTGCATTTTGGAAAAAATTTTGAAAAATTTCCGCGCTCTGCCGGTCGGATGCCACGTGTCAGGTGTTGGTTCATGAGCAATTCTCTCTCCTCCACCTTTCATGGGCTTTCCTTGAAATTTTGACCTTTTTAACTCTTTGGAAAATTTTCCATTTTTTCCCCGTGCCCCGCCACTTGGGACACGTGGCACGCTTTGGTTGGTTGACAGGGGTGCGGGGGCATCTTTTACCTTTTAGTTTTTTGGCCAAAACTTTTGCCAAATTCTCCAAGTCCTCCCCGAGCTCCGCACTCCCCTTCTCCTTAGGACACGCGTCCTCTTTTTATTGGCTCGGGCCAACGCTCCAAACTTCGCCTTTGGAAACTCGGCAAAACATTAAGTAAAAATCTCACCCTTTCCTCCACCGCTCCGATCCACGAAGACACGTGGCACATTCTGATTCATCGGCGGCTCTTTCGGCTCCCGCGTCCGTCCACCACGTACTTCTGGCCGGATGTCCCAAACTGTTTGGGACAAATTTCTCCGATCCACCCGATTCGGGCTTCCCTGTCCCTCTTTGAGGTGAAGACACGTGGCACATTTCCATTGGCTCTCGGCTCCTTCGGCTTTCCATCCCACGTCCCTTTGTCCCAGCTTGTCCCGGATGTCCCAGGACAAAAGTTCCTTGCGTCCGACCGATCCGGGGGTTCGGGTCCTTTGTTCGCGTCCTTCACGCGTCCGTCCTTCCGTCCTGTCGGCCCAAATGTTACCCCTGCTTACGGCGAGTTAGTCAATTTTTTTTTTACCTTCGGCCGGTTCGCCCTTTCGCGTCCCGTCGTCCCCACCCCCAGATGTCCCTTCCCTTGCTGCGTGGACCACTGGAGGCTTTTTTCAATCCGATTCGCGCCCGACGTCCCAAGCTGTCCCAGAGCTTGCTGCTGGGACTAGGACTTAGCCATTTTCATGATTTTTTTCTGCCCCAAGCTTGTTTTTGCAACTTTTTCACCCTTTTTAGAACTTTCTCTTTTCTTCTTGGGCTTGGAGGAGAGTTAGAAAAAAGCCGAGGGACCCGAAACATGATTTTTTTCCTTGAATCAATCTATCTTGCTTGGGGACCGAAGAATTTAATGCATGCTCAAACTCTAGCAACTCCAGCTGCTTCATGATTTCCAATGTTGGCAACTCAAGTGACATGGGCAAGATTGCTTCTCTTCCATAGACAAGCCTTGAATGGAGAGTTACCCGTGGATCTTTTGGGAGTTATCCTATCAGCCCATAAGGCTGATTTCGAGTTTGGTATGCCAAGACCTCGATTCTCATCAAGATTCCTAATGATCCTCAACAAGTTCTTTTTGTAGAATCGGCACAGGCCATTACCTTGAGGGTAATAGTTTGATGAAGTGCTTAGGTAGATACCGTTCTTGACAGCCCAATCAGGTCACCTTATATCTAATGAATTCCAATGCATTATCGGAGATTATTGTAGCGGTATACATGAAATCTGGTTGTTATCCCCTCATAAAAGTCTAATATGCTTTAGACTCATTTGCCTCTTTGAGTGCTACTACTACTTGTCCATCTGGAAAGTAGTCCGTGGCTGTCAAAATCCATTTTTTCCCTTGGCTTGAATTAGGATTAATGACTCCAATGAATTCCAAACCCCATTGCATGAATGGCTGGTCAACTGAGATTGGATGTAATGGAAGGGCAGCAAGTCTCTCTTTCCTGTGAAGAATGCACAATTCTTACACCTCTTGATCCATGCATAGAAATCACTAAAGATTTTAGGCCAATAATAACCAACCTTCATGATATTTAGAGCTGTCACTCTTGGTGCAAAATGACCACCAGCTGGTCCACCATGGAATTCTTCCAACACCCTTTGAATCTGATTTGTGCTAATGCATCTCGAGCAACACTCCATTCACATCTTTCTTGAACAAAACTCCATCAACAATGGCATACGGGACACCCTGCAATCTGAAGTGTCTCCTTTGGGTCTTGTTCATCTTTGGAGGGCATAGGCCTGATGCCTAGGAAGTGTATAATACCTTGGGTCCAACAAGGAGTGGGGGTAGCATTGTCTTCTTCTTGATTGCCACTTGGCTCATGGCTGTCCTGGATCACAAAACAACCTCTTCTTTGTTGCATACTTCTTTTTGCTTCCCTAACACCAGCTGCTCACACAATCCTTTCCCTCTTACCAGCTTGGTGATCTTGATCTCAATGTCATACTCCATGACACGGGTGATCCAACCTGCCCTTTTCTCATTCAAATCTTTGTTGAGGAGGAAGTCCTTAACCCCAGCATGTGAGACCAGCAACTGGACCTTGTTGTTTGAGACTAAATGCTTGAATTTCTTCAAGCTTCGATTTACTGCAAGTACATGCTTCTCGATAAAAGAGTACCTCACCTCATAGTCATCTAGGCTCTGGCTGAAGAAGGAAATTGGCTACTCATCATTATCATTGTTCTGTTGTACCAAAATGGCAGAAATAGTGTCATTACCTCCAAATGCATAGAGGATGAAATCCTTGGAGAAGTCTGGGTTGATGATAGTTGGTGCTTGAGAGAAGGCTTCTTTGATTGCTTTAAAACTCTCCTTTCCTTCCGATGTTCACTTGAAATCCATGCTCTTCGTAACATTTTGGTGATGGGCTTGACAAGGGCTGCAAAATCTGGGACAAACCTCCGAAAAAGTTTATCCTTCCCAAGAAACTCTGAAGGGCTTTCTTGTGGCTGGGAAATGGTAGTGCTCTTATGGCTTCAACCCTCTCTTGATCAATTGCTAATCCTTCTTTGGAGACAATATGGCCAATAAGCTTTCCTTTATGTGCAAGAAATATACACTTCTTAGGATTCAAAGACACTCCAAATCTCCTGCACCTCATGAAGACTTGTCTCAAATGAGAGAGGTGGTCTGCTACATTTTTGGAAAAAATAGTGATATCATCAAGGTAAATCAGCACCACGTTGTTAATCAAACCTTTGAATGCCATGTCCATTGCCCTTTGGAAGGTAGCACCAGTGTTAGATAGCCCATTCCTCATTGACTGTAAATGCATTAAATTAGCATGGGAACCTTACAAACCCATACCCTGCCATTTTTGACCAAATTGGAGGAGAATGTGACCCATCCTAGATTAAATTTGGTCACTGAAAGGTCATTTCTACCCATGGACACGTACTAGATCCTTTTTTGAATTTTCTCTCTTCAAACTGAACCAAAATTAGAGATTAACCATGGAATCTTTTAGAGAATCTCAAATTTTTTCTGATGATATGAAGAACATGCAAATCTGAGCTCTGGATCAAAAGATATGAAGGTCTGAAGTTTTAGGGAAAAACGGCCCAAAAAACGGATGTCGGGAAAAAAAAATTTAAATTTTGACCTTTTTGCATTTTGGAATTTTTTTTATTTTTTAAAAAATTTCCGTGCTCCGCCGGTCGGATGCCATGTGTCAGGTGCTAGTTTGCTGAGCAATTCTCTCTCCTCCACCTTTCCGTAGGCTTTCCCTTGAAATTTCAACCTTTTTAAGTCTTTGAAAATTTTCCATTTTTTTCCCCGTGCCCCGCCACTTGGGACGCGTGGCATGCTTTGGTTTGTTGACAGGGGTGCGGGGGCATCTTTTACCTTTTAGTTTTTTGGCCAAAACTTTTGCCAAATTCTCCAAGTCCTCCCAAGCTCCGCACTCCCCTTCTCCTTAGGACACGCGTCCTCTTTTTATTGGCTCGGGCCAACGCTCCAACTCGCTCCTTTAAAAACTTGGCCAAAAACACTTAGTCGAAATTTTTTATTGCACCTCCCCTTGTGACACATGTCACACTCTGATTTGCTGGCAGCTCTTTTGGCTCCCCGCATCCCACATGTACTTTTGGCCCGGATGTCCCAAACTATCTGGGACAAATTCTTCCGATTCACCCTATTCGGCTGGTTCGCATCCGCCACGTACTCTTAGCCCAACTGTCCCAGACAAAACTTGGTGATTTTTTCCACTTTCGGTCGGTTCGCCCTTTCGTGTCCCACGCATCTCGATGTCCCAATTGCTTTGCGTGAACCACCGGCGGCTTTTTCACGGCCAGTTCGCGCCCCACGTTCCAACGTCCCCAGGCCGCACTGGACTAGGACTTGGCTGATTTTAATGATTTTTTCTGGCCCAAGCTTGGTTTTTGCAACTTTTTCACACTTTTTTAGAACATGCTCTTTTGTTCTTAGACATGAGAGTTAGAAAAAAGCTAGGAGACCCTTAAACATGATTTTTGCCTTGAATCAATCTATCTTGCTTGGGACTGAAGAATTTAATGCATGTTATCAAAATTACCCCCAGGGTGAATATTGGATAACATGGCTTAGGCCTCGGGGTTTAGTGTTTAGGGTTTAATGCTAAGTGTTTAAGGTTTAAAGCTAATGGTTCAAGGATTATGGTTTAGGGTTTAGGGTTTAAAGGTTAGGTTTTATAGTTTATCATTTAGGGTTTAGGTTTTAGTGTTTAAGGTTTATAGTTTAGGTTTTAGTGTTTAAGGCCTAAGGTTTAGGGTTTTGGTTTTATCGTTGTAGGGTTTAGGGTTTATGCTTTAGGTATCTTAGTTTATTGTTTATGGCTTAGGGTCTTGTGTTTAGGGTTTAGGGTTAAGGGTTTAGGGCTTACAATTTAGGGTTAAGGGTTTAGGGATTATGATTTATGGTTAAGGGTTTAGGGCTTAGTGCTTATAGTTTAGGGTTTAAGAATTAGGGTTTATGGTTTTTTGCTTAGGTTTCGGGTTTTAGGGTTAAGGGTTTAGGTTCTAAGTCCCAAGTTTTAGGGTTTATGGCTTAGGTATAAGGGCTAAGGGTTTAGATTTTAGGATTTATAGTTTAGGGTTTAGGGTTTAGTGTTAATTGTTTCAGGTTTAGGGTTTATTAGGGATCAAGGAATAAGGTTTAGGGTTTAATATTTATGGTTTATGGTTAAGGGTCAAGGATTTAGGGTTTAGGGTTTAGGGCTAAGAGTTTATGGTTAAGGGCTAATTATTCCAAAGGTTTATGGTTTAAGGAATAGGTGTTAAACTTTAGGATTTAGGGTTTAGGTTTTAAATTTTAGGACTTAGGGTTTTTGTTTTAGGATTTAATGCCTAAGGCTTAGGGTTTAGGGATTAGGGATTAGGGTTTAGGATTTAGATTTTAGGGATCATAGTTTAGATTTTAGCATTTAGTGTTTAGGGATCAAGGTTTAGGGTTTAGAGTTTAAGGTTTAGGGTTTATGATTTAGGGATAAGGGTTTATGGTTTAGTTAATAGGATCTATGGTTTAGGGTTTATAAATTAGGGTTTAGGGTTTAGGGTTTAGTGTTTAGGGTTTAGGGATTATTTTTTATAGCTCAGGGTTTAGGGTTTATGGTTTAGGGAATAGGATATAGGGTTTATGGCACATGTTTAATGTTTAGGGTTTAAGGCTCAGTGTTTAGAGTTTAGGGTTTAGGGTTTATGGTGTAGATTTTAGGGATTAGGATTTAAGATTTAATGTTTAATTCTAATTGTTTCTGGTTTAGGGTTTATTAGGGCTCAAGGTTTAATTAAGTTTTAGGGTTTAGGATTTAAGGTTTATAGTTAAGGGTTAAAGATTTAGGGTTTATTATTTACGGTTTACCGTTTAGGTCTTATAAATTAGTATTTAGGGTTTAGTGCTAAGGGATTAGGTTTAGGGCTAATAGTTCGAGTTTTATGGTTTAGGTTTTAGTGTTTAAGGATTAGGTTTTAAAGTTTAGGATTTAGGGTTTAGGTTTTAGGGATTAGTTTTTAAAGTTTAGGATTTAGGTTTTAGGTTTTAGGGTTTAAGGCCTAAGGCTTAGGGTTTAGGGATTAGGGCTCAGGGTTTAGGGTTTAGGTTTTAGGGATCATAGTTTAGAGTTTAGCATTTAGAGTTTAGGGATCAAGGTTTAGGGTTTAGAGTTTAAGGTTTAGGGTTCGAGTTTATGATTTAAGGCTTAGGGTTTAGGGTTTACGGTTTACGGTTTAGGGTTTAGGGATTAGGGTTTAGGGTTTATGGTTTACGATTTAGGGATTATGGTTTATAGCTTAGGGTTTGGGGTTTATGGTTTAGGGCTCAGGATTTAGGGTTTAGGTTTTATGGATCATGGTTTAGGGCTTAGGGTTTAGTTTTTAGGGATCATGGTTTAGCTTTAGGTTTTATGTTTTATGTTTTAGGATTTAGGTTTTAATGTTTAGGGTTCGAGCTTAGGTTTCTAGTTTTTGGTATAAGGGTTTTGGTTGTAAGGCACAAGGGTTAGGGTTTATGGTTTAATGTTTAAGGCTAAGGGCTGAGGGTTTAGGGTTTAGCATTTAGGATTTATGGTTTACACTTTAGAGCTTAGGGTTTAGGGCTAATGGTTTAGGGTTTAAGGTTTATTAGTGCTCAAGGTTTAATTTTTAGGGTTTAGCATTTAAGTTTTAGGACTTAGGGTTTAGGGTTTATGATTTATGGTTTATTGTTTAAGGCTTAGGGCTTAGGGTTTAGGGTTTAGTGTTAAGGGTTTAAGGTTTAAAGCTAATGGTTCAGGGATTATGGTTTAGGGTTTAGGGTTTAATGGTTCGGTTTTAAAGTTTATCATTTAGGGTTTAGGTTTTAGGGATCATTGTTTAGGATTTATCATTTATCCTTTAGGGATCATGTTTTAGGGTTTAGAATTTATGGTTTAGTGTTGAAAGACGAGGGCTAAGGGCTTAGTGTTTAGGGTTTAGGGTTTAGGGCTCATGGTTTATGGTTTAGGGCTTATGGTCTTGTGTTTAGGGTTTAGGGTTTAGGGTTTAAGGATCATAGTTTAGGGTTGTAAAAATAGGTTTTAGGTTTTAGGGTTTAGGATTTAGGGTTAAGGGTTAAGGGTTTAGGGCCTAGTGTTTAGGGTTTAGGTTTTGAGAAATAGGGTTTAGGGTTTTGTGCTTAGGTTTCAGTTTTTAGGTTTTAGGTTCTAAGTCCCAAGGTTTAGGGTATGCGACTTAGGGTTAAGGGATAAGGGTTTAGGGTTTAGTGTTTAGGGTTTAGGTTTATTGTTAATTGTTTCGGGTTTAGGGTTTATTAGGGATCAAGTCTTAAGGTTTATGGTTTAATATTTAGGGTTTAGGGTTTAGGGTTTAGGGATAAATTTTTAGGGTTTATGGTTTAGGGTTTAGGGTTTAAGGATTAGTTTTTAAATTTTAGGATTTAGGGTTTAGGTTTTAAATTTTAGGACTTAGGGTTTAGGTTATAGGATTTAAGGCCTAAGGCTTAGGGGTTATGTATTAGGGCTAAAGGTTTAGGGTTTAGGTTTTAGGGATCATAGTTTAGAGTTTAACATTTAGTGTTTAGGATTAAGGTTTACGGTTTATGCTTTAGGGCTAAGGGTTTATGGTTTAGGGTATAGGGTCTATGGTTATGGGTTTAGATTTAGGGTTTACGGTTTAAGGTTTAGGGCTTTGGGTTTAGGGATTATTTTTTTATAGCTTAGGGTTTATGGTTTATGGTTTAGGGCTTAGGATATGGGGTTTAGGGCACATGTTAGTGTTTATGGTTTAGGTCTCAATATTTAGGGCTTGAGTTTTAGGGCTTAAGGCTTCGAGGCTTAGTGTTTAGGGTTTAGGGATCAATGTTTAGGGCCTAGGGTTGAGGGGTTAGATTTTATGGACGAGGGCTCATTGTTTAGGGTTTAGGGTTTAGATTTTAGGGCTTTGGATTTAAGGTTTAGGGTTTAGTTCTATTTTTTTTTGGTTTAGGGTTTATTAGGGATCAAGGTTTAAGTTTTAGGGTTTAGGGTTTAGGTTTTAGGGACCATGGTTTAGGATTTACTATTTAGGTTTTATGGATTAGGGTTTAGGGTTTAGAGTTTAGAGTTTAGTTTTTAGGGATTAGGGTTGAGGGCTCTACATTTTAGGGTTTAGTTTTTATGACTAAGGGTATAAAGTTTAGGACTTGCGTTATAACGTTTAGGCTTTAGTGTTTAGTATTTAGGGTTTAGGGATTGAGGTTTAGGGTTTAGGGTTTAGGGCTCAAGGGTCAGGTTTTAGGGATCATGGTTTAAGATTTAGGGCTCATGCTTTAGGGTTTAAGGTTTAGAAATCAGGGTTTAGGGTTTAGGGTTTATGGTTTAGGGTTTAGCGTTTATTTTTTTGGGTTGTAAAGATAAGGTTTAAGATTTAGGTGTTTAGGGCTCAGGGTTCAATGTTTAGGGTTAAGGGTTTAGGGTTTAGGTTTAGGGATAATTGATTATGGATTAGGGTTTAAGGTTTAGGGTTTAGTGTTTATGGCTCAAGTTTTAGGGTTTAGGGATTAGGGTTTAGGGTTTACTATATATGGTTTACTATTTAGGACTTATGGCTTGGGGCTTAGGGTTTAGGGCTAAGAGTTTAGGATTTAGGGCTAATGGTTTAGGGTTTAATGGTTTAGGGTTTAAGGATTAGGTTTAAAGTTTATATTTAGGGTTTAGGTTTTAGGGTTTTGTTTTAAAGTTTAGGATTTAAGGTTTAGGGTTTAGGTTTTATGGCCTAAGACTTAGGGATTAGGGCTTAGGGTTTAATAATGGTTAAGGATTTATGGTTTATGTTTTAGGGATCAGGGCTAGGTTTTAAAGTTTATCATTTAATGTTTAGAGATCAAGGTTTAAGGTTTAGGGTTTATGCTTTAGGGCTATTAGTGTTTAGCGTTTAGGATTTAGGGCTTAGGGTTTAGGGTTTAGAGTTTAGAATTGAGGGTTTATGGATTATGGTTTATAGTTCTTAGAATTAATGGTTTATGGTTTAAAGCATGGGATATAGGGTTTGGGGCACATGTTTAGGGGTTAGGGTTTAGGGTTTAGGGATCATGGTTTTGGGCTTAGGGTTTAGGTTTTAGGGCTAAGGTTTAAGGTTTAGGGCTTAGGGATCAAGGATTAGGTATTAGGTTTAGGATTTAGGATTTATGGCTTAAGGGTTTCTTTTAGGGTTTAGATTTTAGGGCTTAGGGGTTAGGTTTTAGAGTTTAGGTTTTAGTGTTTAGGTTTATGGTTCTATTTAGGGTTTAGGGTTGATCATTAGGGTTAAGGGTTTAGGGTTTAGGTCTTAAGGTTTATAGCTTTAGGCTTTAGAGTTTAGCATTTAGGTTCAAGGTTTATTAGGGTTTATAATTTATGGTTTATGGTTTAAGTTAGGGTTTAGGGTTTATGTTTATTTAAAGGTCAAGGTTTATGCTTTAACGTTTTAGGGTTTAGGGATTAATTTTAGGGTTTATGGTTTAGGGTTTATACTTTAGTGTTTAGGGATTATGGATTTAAAGTTTAGTTTTTAGGGTTTAGGTTTTCAATTTTATGCTTAATTAGTGTTTAGGTTTAGGATTTAAGGCCAAGGCTTTTTATGGTTTAGGGCTTATGGTTTAGGTTTAGGTTTTAGGATCAAGTTTAGGGATTTTATCATTTAGCATTTAGGAATCATGGTTTAGGGTTTAGGGTTTAAGGTTTAGAAATCAGGGTTTAGTGTTTATGGGTCATGGTTTAAGGTTTAGTGTTTAGGGTTAAGGGTTTAGGGTTTAGGGTTTAGATTTTAGGGATCATGGTTTAGGGATTAGGGATTAGGGTTTAGGTTTTAGGGTTTAGGGCTCAAGGTTTAGGGTTTAGGGTTTAGGGTTTAGGATTTAAGGTTTATAGGTTCAAGATTAGGGTTATGGTTTAGGGTTCTAACAAGATTTAGGGTTTATGGTTTTAAGTCAAGATTTATGGTTTTATAATTTTTAGGGCTTAGGGTTTAGGGTTAAGGGGTTAGGGTTTATAGTTTAGGGTTTAGTGCTTAATGTTTAAGGCCTAGGGTTTAGGAGTTAATGGTTCAGGGTTCATTGTTTATGGTTTAGGGTTTATATTTTAGGGTTTAGGATTTAAGGTTTAGGGTTTATCATTTTTTATGTTTAGGGTTTAACATTAAGGTTTAAAATTTAGGTTTTAGGGTTTAGGGTTTAAGGTTTATGGTTAAGCATCAAGGATTTATGTTTTAGATTTTATAGTTCAATGTTTTGGGCTTAGGACTTAGGGTTTAGGGATAAGGATTTAGGTTTATGGTTTATCGCTAATGGTTTAGGGTTTAGGATTTAATTTTATGGATTTAGGGTTTAGGTTTTAGTGATTAGGTTTTAAAGTTTAGGATGAGGGTGTAGGTTATAGGGTATAAGGCTTAGGCTTAGGGTTTAGGTATTAGGGCTCGGGTTTTAGGATTTAGATTTTAGGGATCAAAGTTTAGATTTTAGTGTGTAGAGTATATGGATCAATTTTTAGGGTTTAGAGTTTAGGGTTTATGATTTAGGTCTAAGGGTGTATAGTTTAGGGCATAAGTTCTAGGGGTTAGGATTTAGGATTTATGGTTTAGGGATTAAGGTTTAGGGTTGAGGGTTTAGGGATTATGGTTTATAGCTTAGGGTTTGGGGTTTATAGTTTATGACTCAAGATTTAAGGTTTAGGTTTTAGGGATCATGGATTAGGATTTATCTTTTTTTTAGGAACAAGGCTTAGAATTTAGGGTTTAGTGTTGAAGGATCAGGGGTAAGGGCTTAACGTTGAGGGTTTAGGGTTTATACTTTTGTGCTCATGGTTTATGGTTTAAGGCTTATGGTCTTATTTTTAGGGTTTATGGTTTAAGGTTTAGGGATCATGGTTTAGGGTTGTAAAAATAGGATTTAGGGTTTAGGGTTTAGGTTTTAGCATTTAGAGTTTAGGGCTAAGGGTTTAGGGCATAGTGTTTAGGGTTTAGGTTTTAATAATTAGGTTTTAGGTTTTGGGCTTAGATTTCACGTTTTAGCATTAAGGGTTTAGGTTCTAAGTTCCAAGGTTTAGGGTTTACGACTTAGGAATAAGGGCTTAGGTTTCGGGGTTTAGAGTTTAGGTTTTATAATTTAGGGTTTAGGGTCTAGAGGTAATTTTTTTATGTTTAGGGTTTAATATTTAGGGTTTAGGGTTTAATGTTTATGGTTAAGGGTCAAGGATTTATTGTTTAGGGTTTATTGCTAATTGTTTAGGGTTTATCATTTAGAGTTTAGGGTTTAGGGTTAGGATTAGGTTTTAAATTTTAGGTCTTATGGTTTAGGTTTTAAATTTTAGGACTTAGGGTTTAGGTTTTAGGATTTAAGGCCTAAGGCTTAGGGTTTAGGGATTATGGATCATGTTTAATGTTTACGTTTTAAGAATTAGGTTTGAGGTTTTGTTCTTGGGTTTCACGTTTTAGGCTTAAGGGTTTATGTTTTAAGTTCCAACGTTTAGGGTTTATGGCTTAGGGCTAATGTTTTATGGTTTAGAGTTTAGGGTTTAGTGCTAATTTTTTCAGGTTTAAGGTTTATTACGGATCAAGTTTTAAGGTTTAGGGTTTAATATTTAGGGTTTAGGGTTTAAGGTTTATGGTTAAGGGTCAAGGATTTAGGGTTTAGGGTTTATGGTAAAGGGTTTAGGGTTCGGGATAATTTTTTTAGAGTTTATGGTTTTGAGTTTAAGGTTTAGGGTTTAAGGATTAGGTTTCAAATTTTTGGATTTAGGGTTTAGGTTTTAAATTTTAAGACTTAGGGTTTAGGTTTTAGGATTTAAGGCCTAAGGTTTAGGGTTTAGGGATTAGGGCTTAGGTTTTAGGGTATAGGTTTGAGGAACATAGTTTAGAGTTTAGATTTTAGCGTTTAGGGATCAAGGGTTAGGGTTTAGAGTTTAGGGTTTAGGGCTTATGCTTTAGGGATAATGATTTATGGTTTAGGGAATAGGGTTAAGGATTTAGGATTTAGGATTTAGGATTTACCGTTTAAGGTTTAGGGTTTAAGGTTTAGGGATTTATATTTATAGCCTAGGGTTTAGAGTTTATAGTTTGGGACTCGGGATCATTGTTTAGGGTTTAGGGTTTAGATTTTAGGGCTTAAGATTGAAGGTTTAGGGTTTAGCTCTAATTGTTTCAGAGTTTAGGGTTTATTAGGGCTCAAGGTTTAAGGTTTAGGATTTTATTTTGAGGGTTTAAGGTTTAATGTTTATGGTTAAGTGTCAAGGTTTTAGTGTTTATGATTTACGTTTTACCATTTAGAGCTTATGTCTTACAGGTTTAGGGTTTAAGGCTAAGGGTTTCGGGTTTAGAGATAATGGTTCGGGGTTTATGGATTAGTGTTTATGGTTTAAGGATTAGGTTTTAAATTTAAGGATTTAGGGTTTAGGTTTTAAAGTTTGGGATTTAGGTTTTAGGGTATAAGGCCTAAGGCTTAGGGTTTAGGGATTAGGGCTCGGGGTTTAGGTTTTAGGGATCGTAGTTTAGAGTTTAGTGTATGAATTTTAGGGATAAATGTTTAGGGTTTATTGTTTATGAGATAGGGCTAAGGGTTTATGGTTTAGGGCATAAGGTCTAGCATTTAGGCTTTAGGATTTAGGGTTTAGGGCTTAGGGCTTAGGGCTTAGAGCTTAAGGCTTAGGGTTGAGGGTTTAGGGATTATGGTTTGTAGATTAGGGTTTAGGGGTTATGGTTTAGGACAAAGATACAGTGTTTAGGGAACATTTTTAGTGTTTAGGGTTTATGTAAATGAGAGATCATTCGACGATCTGTAGGGATTTTATTGAGATTAGTCAAAGACCCAATTTTTAGGCAATGTTTGTACTCTTTTATACTTGCATTAGTAAGACCCCTTAGAGGGAAATTATTTTGGTAAATTTTTAATACTAGGAGATGCAGTATATTTGGTCCTTGTTGAGTTATTTGTCCAATAGGGAAGAGACAAACTAGGTCAATCCACAATTGCGATGCAGTGGAGAAGACCAAGTACATAAGCCACCGAGTAGGAGAAATTTTCACAATAGGTTTATCATGTGAAGTTATTTCCTATAAAATTGGTATTTAAGCTTATTGTACAAGACTCCAAAAATGGAGCATTTTTACAACTAGTTTTGCATGATGTATTAGGAAATGTTTTCCCTTACACTTGTATTTGAAAGTTGTATAAAGACCCTGTTAGGGGCGCATATCTCCTAATCAAATGTTTGAGTGACCATTACAATTGGATACTCATATCTATGAGTTTGGAGATTTGTCATCCATTTGTGCAGACAATGGATCTCACAAATTTTAGCTTAGAACTTCATTCATGTAGAGCCATTATGACCATCCAAAAAATGGTAGATGAGTCGCTATTGACATTGACATCAGGTCAGAACTTTGTTCTATGAAGATTCCATCATGGGCATCTAGCAGAATGACACCTGATATTGTTTGTCAACAAAAGGAGCTCTCAAAATATTAGCTCGAACGTCATTCGGTGTCAAGGCATTGTGTCTACACATTCAAATGGTAGTTGATCATCGACTAAACATCATGCATTGGAAGAGTTGAGTTATTGAAAGAGACTTAAAAATTCACATTGAAGGCATTGAATTCGATGTTGGGCCCCAAAATATCAGCTAAGTACAAGAAGGCAAGTGGACATGTGTGACCTAGTTGAAGAAGGTTGCATGGGTTGAAGGTGCATAGGGAAGGGTTATGGCGGGGTTTTTATAGAACATGTGACATGTGCACACAAGGAAAAACATGTTTTGTACTTAGCTACATTCAAAGCATCCCAAGAAACATACATGTAAAGAATGACCCTTGTGGATAAGGTCCGAGCCTAGCAAATGTTGATAAAAAATGTAATATTCCACCATGCAATAGAAGGTTCGAGAAGACATCATTGCAAGAAGTGGAGATTTCAGATCTGGGAAGGCATGCTTCCATGGAGGACCACTTCGAAACTTGGTGACTAATCTATAACTTCAAACACATGGCGATGGTTGTTAAGGTTATAAATAAAAGCACCCGATAGAAAAAGGGATATATTTTAAGAGAGGTGAAGCCATGCGAGAAATGAATGGAGGATTCTATGGGTTAGGAATAGAAGCATATAGGGATGATGGTGCATTTAGGGGAATGGGTCTACATTTTTCTCTATAATGTGATGAACATGGTATAGTTCTGATGCATGACTTGGCTCTGCATTATTATATGGGGGTTTGTTATGAACCCAAGGGATTGTAATGTGGTTATTAAATCTCTTAATATGAATACAATGCTCTCTTATAAATCATCTATGTGTTTGGAAGTATACTAATGTATTTCCTTTCTAAATGAGCTATTTCCTTATGCTTCTTGTTATTCCCCTTTTCTGGATGCAATAAGATAACTGGTTCTAGTATATGACATGGTTGTTTCTGCTCATTTCCATTTAAATATTTGTTATAAGATGATGCATTCTCATAAGACTCATATAAAAGAAAGAATCAACACTCGTGTGTGCCTCTCGGTGAGTGCTCAACACCTGCTCGGCCGATATGCCAAAGCGTATGGGTTTAGACTATTGGTCCAAGGGTACAAAATATGAATACATCTTGGTTAAGTTATCGGGAACTCTTTTTGAAGTTGTTATGAGAAATGGCATGCATCTTTGTCCCTGTGATGCATGATGATAGAGTGCCTGACCTTAGAAAGTGTTGAAACATGGTTCACAAACACAAAGGATGAGTTTTCTCAAAGATTTAGTATTGGACCTGAGTTTGATACGGGTAGATGTGTAGAAGAGATCATATACCATGAGCTATATGATACATTCTTTTGCCGCTTCATAGTAGAACTATATGAATGGCTTTCAAAGATGCGCATCTAGATATAGATGGTACTTAGATCATGCAAATGGACCCAAGATGACTATTAGAGGTTATAGGATGCAGATCTGACTTGGACGTGTGTTGTTGATCACTTTGGTGGACAAGGGTGTTGACCAGTTATACTCTTGAAATGCCATTTCGATGTATTACTACCCGAAGCTACGAGTTCAAGTTTTGAGGGAGCTTAGAGGATTATTTTTTCATGTTATTCCTTTGGCTATAAAGCTCTTGGTCATTACTTTGAGTTTATAAGCATTCCCATGGCTAGCTAAACCTTCTTTGAGCATTAGGAGAGGAAGATAGGGTAGAGGAAGATGGCGGACATTGTGGCTGAAAAGGAAAGGGAGGAGAGAGGACTCAAGTATAGTGAATCTCATGAAAGGGAGATGACTAGAAAATGTGAGGTTACAAGTGTGATGGATCTATAGAGGTAGGCATTGTGGGAAGGAGTTGAGGTTCACATAGAGGAAGTGGAGCCTGAGCAGTCTATGCTACCCCATCTTGGCAAGTGTGGGAGAGAGGCCTCTTAATCTTCTGATGAGATTCCATCACATGGAGAGAGAAGATCTATCGACACGTATATGAACCCACTTGGAAACCAATCCCTAGCACTTGGTTTTCTAGATCAATGGATAAGTATTGTTAACCTAGTTGGTATTGGTAGGAGTGACCGATCTATGCCTAGGAGATATAATTTCTCAGTTGGAACATCCATGGATGTGCAAGCCATTCTTGTATTTGGAGGAATCTTTAGACAAGGTATAAGTATGTAAGGAGTGATACGAGACATATAACTGGTAGTGGGACAATATCACAAACCATCAATGTGTAGTTTAGTGGAACATTGGGAACACTAGGTGTGACCACTTCTAGTTATTCATCGACTACGGGAGGTGGATCTCGGTGGGTCAGGAGGAATAGTACTTGGTGGATCCAGTGGATCTGGTGGAGGAGGAAACACTTGAGGGAATCAAGGCTCTAGATTTGGAGGAAAAGGACCTTATCCACCTCCCCATGTATTTTTTGAGATGTCTTTGCACTCACCAGACTATAGGGACATCAAAGATGTTGCGAGACCATGTGCACAAGTGTGAATAATATGGTGCACAAAAGGAATCACTACCTCGAGTAGAAGGAAAGTCATTTTACAAAAATGTTGTAAAGGCACACACATAGTTAGTATAAGAAGTATCAGCCCCATCAAATGATGGTAGAATATACCACATTAAAGAATGCCTTCCTAGTAGAGTTTCATATCCCCGAGTTTCAAGAGAAACACATCGTTGCTCTTTAAGGAGATGCAACAGGAATGATAGAGAGTTTGTGGGAGTATGACACGTATTTTAAGACTCTCTTGTAAAAACTAGCTTATGACATTCATCCTTCTCAACATGCTCAATGGTTTGTCGAGTATTTATAACACCATTTAGAAGGGATCTCACACAAAGACTTACACAAACTTGCATGAGGCATTGGAAGTTGCCTTGTGCACCGAAGCTATTAGCAACATTAATTAACTTGGTGTTAGCCCTTTTTTGGAGGCTCAAATTGCTACAATGGCCAAGCAGTTGGAGAAGCTATCTCAGTAAAATCAAAGTCAGTGCATGAGGTTCATGGTGGGCTTTGGTGTATAGACAGGTGAAGTGGAGGGGCATACAAAGGATAGTTTCCTGGAAAAGTTGGTGCACACTATGTTGGTAGACTGTGAGATTTTCCATGGGGATCATGATGCAAGTAGATTCCCTCTACTCTAGCATGCACTCCACAAGAATGTTTCTTGCTAGTGCAAGATCTATGCCTATACAATCCATTATACCAAGGATTACAAACTAATTGATGAAATGCATAATGCTATTAATATGGGTGTGTTCCAGAGACTAGCCTTGCAAGTAGTTCAAAGTATGAAGAATTTCGTTATGAAGGGCATGCCAAAGGAGGAACACGTAGAAGAGGTTTTCACAGAGGATTTCGTGGTCATAGTAACCATGAAAGAGGATAAAGTGAGTTCCCATGAGGAAAAATTTATAATTGTGAATCTACATATCATTAAAAACGTGAGTGTCTTGATCTATTACAATTCTCATGGTCGGAAAGAAACATAAGTACAAATAATGTCCATAAATTTATGATTATATGAACTAGTAGCACCGAAAGGACAAAGTCATTGGGATGGTGAGCATCAAGAAATCCAATTTTCGTGGATGCCAAGAGTGGCATGTGAGTCAGGACTAGAACCTATACTAGTGATGATGCAAGTAGAGACCATGTGTGCTAGGGATATGCCATGACCAAAGACACTAGTTTCAAGAGAGGAAGTAGTACATGGAAAGTATTTAAACCTGCTCATTAGAAAAAGTGTATCAAGAGGCTATAAACGTGATTCAAAGTTTACAGGGAGATCTAATGTCCGAAGGAGAAATCAAGGAAGTTGGAACAAAGGAAGAATACCTAGATGAGGTCAAGGAAGTATGTAAAATGTTAAGGAAAAAGAATATTATTCACTTACTAGGAGAATGGCTTAGAGAGAAGGTATCACGTGATGAATTATTTCATGAAAGACAATTTTTGCATGTAAACCTTCCCCTCATAACCTTGAATATGGTTTTTGATGAGTGGCTTCTGAGAAATATTCTCATCGACACAGGAGTAGAGGTCAATTTTCTTACCTTAGATGCCTCGACATCGGATGAGAAGGCTCACCTTGCATCCATATTTGAATGTGTTGTATATGGAAAACAAGACTAAGGCAATGCCCATTGGAGTCCTAAAGGACACAATTGTCACCATTCAAGGGGCTAAGTTCACTAGAGAATTCGAAGTCTTGGTGCTCACTGAGGAAGACAACTTTCCGGTGTTTCTTAGACGCCCATGGTGTTACAAGAACAATGTCAAACTATAGTTTAACAAAGGGTTTATCAGTTTTGAGAACAAAGAAGAAAGGGTGATCATCCCTTTGATAGATGGGAATTTAACACCCTATATTGATTCCTTAGGAGAAGAAGTCCTTGATAGAATATATGTACACTCCATCAGAGATCTTGAGATAATTCACCCCATGGAGGGAGTTATCTAGTTTGAAGATGCTCAATCCTTGAGTGATACCACTAGTGTGACATGCAAAAATTGGGCACATGGGACTTATGAGTTAATTAGGTGAAATTTAAGAGGATTTGTAACAAGGGTTACAAAGGTGTGCTCATTCAAGTGCCTAGGAGGGAAGAAGTTTCCAAGCTACTCTGGAGGGGCATATACTGAAATTTTCTTATAGGAAATGGAAGCTCAATGGAAAAATGAGAACAAGAGAAGAGGAATTATTAGTTATAACCTACTCGAGACTACAACGCACGTTAGTGGGATACACATTGGGAGAACCTCCTGGAGTGGAATGAGGTAAGGATCACATTTTCTATAAGGTTTTCTAGAGAAGAAATGCACCCCGTTCATACAAGAATACCATGGCAAAGAAACCACTTCATTTCATATCTAAGTGTGTGAGGAGGCATGGATGGGAAGTACAGAAGAATTTCTACCTTCGTTATGGGTACATAAGTTGTATTCCACCTTACAAGGTTATGTGCATGCTTGGTACATTCATTCAGAGATGTGTCATCAGATGGGTAATTGGCAAGAGTTGGTGGCTAATCTCATTCAAGATTTCGAGTATAGGAGTACCAAACCATCAGTGGATAAGGCGTTGCAAGTGATCAAGCACCTTCTAATGGGAGATAGTGTTATGATAGAGGATAGACTACTAGAATTTCTAGGTGAGCCTTATTTGGAGACACGCCTCAGTGAAGAAGAATAAGAGGAAGTATAGCTTGAGCACGCATCAATGGAAAAATAAAAAGGAAAAATGGTCTATATAATAGACATAGAAGAGATGGATACTTTAGATGTTAGCCATTTAGAGTGTACACAAAAATTCATATAAATCACCGATGAGTGAGCACTCACCTACCATGATCCCTTGAAAATAAAGAAGGTTAATGTACGCACCCAAAATTGTAGGGTACTACACCACCAGAAAAATGTTACACGTGCCCCAATGATGATAAATGTCTCCTCGCAAGGTGTTTGGGATCTAGAAAAGCTCTCCAAGCGTACATTAACATCCCGCATGGCCCGCTTAGCCTCTGCATGCTTAGTTTTCCTCTTCCCTTGTCTTTTCTTTTGATTTTGGTCTTCAAAGATGTGAAACCACCACCCTACCTAGGCAGCGGTCTCATGACCGCTACCCGTAGGGAGGTGGTCATATAACCACCGCCTTGCTCTGGGCGGCGGTCCTTCATGCATTTTTCTAGAATGTTCTTTTAATCGTGACTTGCATGATTTTCAACTCTCACCAAATTTTTTCCACCACCTTTTCTCGTATTAATGTTTTATGTTCCTTGGAATAGTGTTTCTCCATTGTTTATTGTAAAGAGTTCAATTTTGATTTCACCTTTGGGTAAATGGGAATTCTATAAATAGTTGGTTTGATAACAAGTAAATGGTCTCCAAAAAAAAGCTGCGCCCCTCATCCTCTCATTTAAGAATTTAGTCTTTCAGTTCTTGCTTAGGAATTGTGTTAGTTTTATTTGTTGCATGCATAGTTAGTGTTGTTTTGTTGTTTAGAAGCCACATGATCTTCTTGTGCTAGTGTTATTACTATTTCATACAATCAATTGAGGTAGGATAGTTTCATTTTTCAGTCGGAAGCCATTAGAGTTGTAGGTTTTGTTCATCAAAAAGGATAGTTTTAGGTTCTGGATGTTTTGTGTTTTATGACTCGCAATAAATCCCACTAGGAATTACATAAGCCAAGCTCTATTCTCTTGCGCTATCCCTCTCCTACTCACATTGTATTTAGTTTGCATCTAAAGCTACCATTATTCGATACCAACTTTTGTTGATGCTAACATCACACGCTTTTCTAGATTCACATGAGCAATAAGGAATGAGGAGACCAAACTGAGGGGATAAAGCCACACATAACTAGATTCGCAACTGTTCTACAAAATCCAGGTTCAAGCTATCAAAATTTCTAGTTAAAACATATCAAATAGAGTAGTCAATCATTTCATTTAAGTTAATCTCACTTTCGATATTGCTTTGGGAAGGCTGTGGGAGTTGATAGTTTTGAGAAAATATGATTCATTCCCCACTTTTGAGGTAAGATTGGGGTCTTTCAAATATATTAGATCAGTTATCTGGTTATTTAGAATAGATTTGACTACACAGGGAAGTAGCTATACTTAGTTTCTTTGTTTGTTTTAATTTTGTTATTAGTTTAGTTGTCAGTTTCTAGATATATTAAATAATTTCTCTTTCAATTAGATTTAGAGGAATATATATATGTTGTAGATATACTTTGCATAATTAGTTGAGTTTACTTTATTTATATTTATATTATTTCCTTTTGTATGATAGTCATGGGACCTAGGGATCCCAGAGAATACATATTCGAGCCAATCGTGCCTCAACCCAATCTTGTTATAGCAATAACTGACATAGACGAGAATCTTGAAATCCAAGTCTTCGAACAAAAATAGACCTACAAGAGATCAGCTCACGCTAAGAGGATTAACCATAGAAGATGACCAAGCACACGCATTTTGGATAAACCAACCAAACTACAGTTACCTAATAGATATTCGCATGACTACGAGAAGGGCTTGAAAGAGAGAAAAATTCAGTTGTGATCCTTTGGTCCCATAGCCAGATGCATGAGATATCCTCATTGACATAGACACTAGCCTAAGAATTCAAGTTGTCAGAACACCTATAAGGTACTATGAGAAGATTACAAAACTTTTAGTTCTAAATATAGAGGCTGAAAAGGCATATGACTACTGGATATTAGGGATTAGGAATTGATTAAGCACATGACCATAGAAGGTCCACAATGACCATGAACTTATAGCTATGACCCACATATCCGATAACCCAATGATCCCATAGGTCAATTAGACATTGATGTTGGTTTATGCACATTAGTATTTAGGTCCTCTCCACTTCCACCAATCATTATCGCACAACTATCCTCATTAGACATAACAGCTAATCAAGCTAAGGATTTCTGGACTAGACCAGAGAATCACCCATAAAATCCACTATATATCCATCATCCATCTTATGACCCTATCTAGAGATATACATGAAACAATCCCAGGTCATTTTCCACGTATCCCACAACCTATAGATCGGATCACGCTAGAGCTCGATATTGATTGGAGCCTTTGAGCAGTCATCCTCGCTAACCAATCTATCACATCGATTTAGGTTAGGAGGGCCTTCTTTGCCTTAGATTCTTAGATTCCATTAGTGTGTGTCAAAGACATAAGATTATCTCACTAGTTTTTATAAACCCCATGTATATTCCATTCCCATCGGCTATCTCGACACGACCTCGGGAGGTCGGGTGCAAGGAAGAGTTACTTGTAGATTCTTATGCTCGCTTTTCACTTTTCCATTGTACAAAATTGGTGAAATTGACATGTATCAAATAGTTCTTCCTCTTTTATTTTCATTCCTTCCATCCACCTTATCCCTTTCCCATTATTTTGTGGGTATTCATATACCCCCTAAATAAGTCAAGATTTGATGCATATGGCGACCTCTCCTAGGTCTTGAAGCATACTACGATCAACTGAATAGACAACCATCACCCTCACTCTCGGCATGGGGTGACAACTATTCAACTAAGCTGGTTTTCAACACAAACTCGCCTCAAAGGACTAGATATAGTTCTTCTTTCCAAACATAGGAGTTGGATCGGATCACTCAAACACAACAAGTTGAGCCTTTAGGCTTTGTTGTCCACTCAAAATTCCCTGCTCTGATGAAAGTAAAAATTTCAAAATTTTGAGTTTAAGTGTTTTCTCTAATGTACCGAAGTCGTGAAATTGAGAAAATCTACGTTTTGGGTCATTTTGTATGTATTTCGGGCCTATCGGACATTTTTGTCCTGCGTGTCCCAAGTTCTGAAGTGCGTTATTCCCCGATCGGCCGAAATCCCCGAAGTTGTTCCATTTTCGGGCCTGTCGGAACTTTTCGTCCCAACTGTCCCAAGTTCAAAAGTGCGCTCTGTTCCCCGATCGGCCGAAATCCCCGAAGTTGTTCCATTTTCGGGCCCATCGAAACTTTTCGTCCCAAATGTCCCAAAGTTAATTATGCAAGCTGTTCCATTTTCAGCCGAAACACCCTGAACCACGTACTTCACTCTTTCATGTTCCAAGTGTCCCAAACTTTTTGTGCGAGTTGTTCCATTTTCGCCCGAACCACCCGAGTCGCGTACTTCAGAACTTTTTGTCCCAAATGTCCCAAGTCAAAAGTGAAAGTTGTTCCATTTTCGGCCAAAACATCTCGAACCGCGTACTTCACTCTTTCATGTCCCAAATGTCCCAAGTCAAGCGGGCCTTTTTGTTCCATTTTCGGCTGAAACACCCGAACCACGTCCTTCACGCGTTTTCATCCCAAATGTCCCAAAATGCATTTGTGCATCTTTTCCTGTTTCACCCGAATCGCCCGAACCGCGTGTTTCGCGCATTCGCGTCTCACATGTCCCAAGCGAACCAAATGCCATTCATACTTAGTTTTTCCCGCTCTACCCGAATATGTTGTTTTTCAAACTGATAGATATGAATTTAATGCGCATTGATCACCCTTCTCTCTCCTCAATGGCTATATAACGAGCAAGCCACCTTTGCAATTCTTACATTGTTTCCATGCTACCCTTGCTCGAACCCTTGCAACCTAATTCCCTGCGCATGTATCCCTTTTCTCTGTAATTCCTCCCCGAATTTAGGTTGCGGCTCTGATACTATCAATATGAAGATCAAAGTCCTGGAGGAGGCTTTGGGAGAACTAAAGAACAGTTGGCAGAAGGGCGAAGCTTTCAAGACACTGGTTGTCTCAGCTTTCAAGGATATACACTGTCATCTTCAGGATGAAAATTCTGGTGTTTCCCTTTCCTTGCAAGAAATCAAAGCTCAGTTCAGAGCTTTTGTCAAAGATAATCTATTCAAGGAAAACTCAATCTCCAAAGAGAAAATGAAGGAAATCTGCTCTCTTCAATCTGCCATTGGAGAAGCAAATAAAGATTATCATACTCATGTCAAGTTTGATAAAGAGATGGAGAAATGTCTTGGATTTTGGACTCAGTCTACGGCCAACACATCAGTCCCTCGTGGCAGAGATATAGCCGAGTCATTAAAGAAATTCAGGCAGCGGATTCTGAAGTCAGTGGGTCCCTCTCAGTGACTGGCCACCTGTCTTCTTCCCCATTCTTTTCTCTTCTTCCCTTTCTTTTCTGTTTTCTTTGTAATAGGTTGAGGTACTGCGATTGGCGGTCCTTAACTATTCTTTAGTTAAAAGAAACGGTTACGAAGAGTAACTGAATTGTAAGCTATATAATGGCCTTCTTTACGCCATTCAAGAAAGGAGAAGAACTTGGCTTATTTTCTGAAAAGTGTAAATAGATCATAAAGAAATCAATACAGAAGGACTTTCCATTCTTTGTCTATCTGATCTCTGTTATTCCTAAGCTTTCATTTATTTTCTTTGTGAAGATCATTTGTCTCAAGTTTATTAGTCTTGCCGATTGCATACTCTTCGACTTTGCAAGCATGGTGATCTTGTATAACCAAGAAGGAACTTTGTGTCCTTGATTAATGAATCTATGTTATGTTAAGAAACTTTGTGTTCTAGCAGATGTTATTTACAGAACTTTGTGTCTTTGAATTCCATCTTATTTATCTGATACAAATGATCTTGTTTCAATTCACTGTGACTTCGCATACATAAAGAATTACTCTGATATCTATAATTCTGCATGTTGCCTTTCTGCTCTTTCCCGTACTCTCATTTCCTCAGTCCTTTTTGTAATTGATGATCTTCATAGAAAACACTTTCGTAATATCCAAGTTTAACCAACAAATCATGTCTTGTACATTTGTAAATAGGTTTGTTTCTAAATAAGGGAACCTCTCCCATTAAAGAGGAGGGACTTCTTGTCCCACGATCAGTGTTGTTCTTAAAAGTCATATTTGACGACCAACAGGCTTGAACAACATGATGCTCATGGGAGAATCTAGTTCATCTCCTCGGGTATTTCTTAGACCTCAAATCAAGAGACAATCGGATCCACATCAATTTTTAGATGATGAATACTTAGCACACTATGTAAGGAGTGAACAACACTCTCAAAGTATGTACCCACCTATAGGAAGCTTACAAGTACAATTTGATACTATATTCCAAGAAAACACCCCCATTCCTCCATCTATGGGAAATCCCCTCGGTGAAACTTGGTAGGATAATGACCAATTCATAGCATGGTATCATACCCCTTTGCAACCTCAAATAATACAAAAAATGCCCTTAAGGAAAAATACATGTCTTCACCAATAGAGGTCATCTCTGCCTTGGCTGAAAAGGTTAGAGGGCTGGAGCTTTCTCAAGCAAATCAAAATTCATATTTTGGGCAAGTAGGAATCCCCAACCCTCCACATCATCCTAGCCAAGTAGACCTCCTCACAGGAACATGCACGTTGGGCATGCCTCCTCGATTCATAAAAATTCCAACTAGAATTGTAATTGCTAATGCCACTCTAACGGAAAATATGATACCTCTCGGTCTAGTACAAACCAATCCATTCCTGGGCAATACTCCTCCATACTTAAACATGTATTCCAAGTCACCACAAGGAGATATGTTCTCTTATCCCAGCATGTTCACTCAACCATAGGGATTTCCTTATGCCCTGCGAATGCATATGCTATGCCACATCAACAAACCATCCCACCTCCACCCCCTCAACGCAAGCGCCATCGATGGTCGAAACCTATGTGATAGGAACTTATTCAGAATATTTGAAAGAACCTTTAGACTTCACCATATGAAGCATCATGCTTCCAATACCTCTTCATGATTTGACCAAGTACAAAGGGGAGGGAGACCGGAATGCACATATCAAGGCCTATGCCACAACCATTCGAGAACTACTCCCTTGGGATGGGGTTGTTGCTAAAATATTCCCCAAAACTTTAGAGGGCATTTCCCTCAATTGTTATTCTGAGAATACCCAAGCTTCCATCCATTCATTTAAACAACTCATTTCAGTTCATCAAGGCATTCACCATGAACAAACTATTGAGAACAAGAATTCTTACATATTAAGCAAGAACACAATGAATCTGTTGCTCATTTCATCCAAAGATGGCATACAGTCCTTTATTCTTTGGCAAGTTCTCCAAACATGGATCAGATGGAACTATGTGATTTATTCCTTCATTCTCTAAGTAGAGAGATAAAGGACAAAGTCTAGAAGTTCCCACTAAGGACTTACAATGAAGTACTTGAGAGTTCCCTCCAAATAGATCAAGCTGCAATAGATAGCGGTCGCAAGACGTATGGAACAAATGGGAGGTTAATCATCCCCAATCAAAACACTATGACCTATCCTAGTATAGTAAATGCCAATCAAGGACCTAAAATCCTTAACAAGAATCGCGGAGTGACAACAGATGGAGTAATTGACCAAAATAAAAAGGAAAATATTGTAAGTGCTCCACCACCGGTTAATAATCAATGAAACAACAATTTTACCCCAATAATCAATGCAGTGGATTTTAATTGTCCACAACAACAACAACAACAAAAAACGGTAGATCCAGACACAGGGTCCAAGACAAAACACAACTGGATATCAAAACCAAAACCAAAACCAAAGACAACAAACACAAAACTTTAATCCTAATAGTCAACAGTTTAATCAAAGTTTTGGACCACAACACACACCAAACTAGCAACCTAGGAATTATAATCCTAACTCGTATTGTGGTTTCCACAAAATTCGAGGCCATGACACTAGGACTTTCCGTGATTATAATAAATTCATGCAACATTTTCTAGAGGAACAAAGACAACTTTTCATAGATATGTTCTTAGTAGATCCTGCATCACTTGCACCAAATACTTTCATGGGAGTAGTCTCCCCTCAAAATGCACCCCTCAAGATCTTCAATGATCCGCTCCCAAATCACAATAACAACAAATTAAATCCAAATGGGACAAACAAGGGTGTAATGACAGAAACAATGATCATGAAACCTTGACTTCACTAAATCCACATTGTCGCGCACCGCATTAGGAAATCAGCCACGAGCCAAGATAGTCGGTTTAGTGGAGTTAGACACTTTGAACTACATGTGGAAACCATAACAAGGACATGAGATTATTCCTCTCAACCAAATCTAAGTTACCCATTAGAGACAGATAATATTTAACAAACATTAGTAAAACCCGTAGGTGCCTATGATTTAATTAATGACCTAACAAAGACCTTCTCTCACATCTCCTTTTTGGACTTGTTGAAGAACTCTCCTACCCATAGGGTTTCTCTTTTAGAATAATTAGGTTTATGTCATTTAATTAACATCACTCCACCTCCCAAAACACAAGTAAACCATATAGACTACGATATTCACCCTCCAGACAGCCGGATAGGGATATCGAGTTTATATTCGACGTAAACAAAATGCCAATAGAAACCGAGATTGCACGTAGAGGTGATCTAGACTTATATTTACAAGTGTGGGTTTATAACAATTACGTTAAATGTGTAATGATTGATGATGGGGTAGCAGATTAACATAGCCCCCTTCTATTTCCTTTAAAAGCTAGGGTATGGAGAAACAAATTGTTCCATGACTCGGAATACACTAAGAGGCTATGATAGCCTTAAAGCCATTTCGATTGGGACTATAATACTACCAGCCACCTTAGGACCCAAAACAATCCTCATTGAGTTTTATATTATAGATCGGAAACCAACTATAATATGATCCTTGGCTAACCATGGATACACCGTATGAAGGCAATCCCTTCTATGTTATTTCAAGAACTAAGATTCTTGCACTTAAGAAAGATATTTATAGCAAAATCTGATCTGAAACCATTCGATATACACCTAGAAGATCTGAAAAAAGGCTAGGCATTCACTCTGCATTTGAACTCCCAACAAACCAACTTAACAAACCAACCGACTCAAAACCAGGAAGGAAATCTAATACCTACAACGGAGCTAGAAGTTACGAACCTGTCAAGAATATCCCAACCCTCAAGGATGAGGCTAACATTGTAGAAATAGTGTCATTAGGAACTATTGCAAAAATGTCAAATTACTAGAGCAAGAGTTGCCAATTTTCCTACCATTTGATTCCATAGGTATGAGATGTACCTAGGAGTTGGTTCTCTTCCGTGAGAGGAACTCTGCATGGTAGAATTAACTCAAGAAAAATAAATAGACGTAACGAATGTCCCAACATCCATCTTCCCAAGTAAATATTGGACTCTCCATTTTGATGGAGCTAGATGTCATTATGGGGTTGGGGCAGGTGTGATCTTTACTTCTCCCGAGGGAAAGATCCTATGATTCATCTTTAAATTAAATATCAAATGTACAAACAATGGTACTGAGTACGAAGCCCTCCTCCTTGGTCTCATTATAGCTAAAAGGATTGGTGTTAATGACATCAGAGTGTTAGGAGACTCATAATTAATAGTAAACCAAGTCTCTGAGGTGTATGAGACTAGAGCTAAACACTTACAGCTCTACAAAATAGCAGTATTAGATTTGAGAAAACAATTTAACTTCATATCCATTGAGGCAATCCCATGAGAAAAAAACCTTCTCACAGATTCGATAAAGAACCTCACTTCACATTTAACTCCAAACATTGAGTTAGAAGACACCCATTTCATGGTATCCTTTTGTCCTTGAACCATTAGGAAAGAAAACATCAACAAACCCTCTTTTATTGAACATAGGCTGAGAATAAATCTAATATCTTAAATCACGTTGATAGTGATAAAGCCACTCTTGATTACCTAAATGCCTATGCAAAGTTACATCTCACCCATCACATGGTAGATTTTTCCTTAATCCCACATTCGTCTTCTTACTTTGGAAATCCCATGGTAGAGCTTCCCCCACAAAAGGAGCTTGACATATATGTGGTGGAGAATGGAGAAGATCTTGAACTACCTCCAGCCCCACTTGAGTTTGAAGAAGGTAACACTTCTTTAATCGAAGAAATGATTGATATTAACATCAGAATGGAGGAAGAACCAAAGATCTTGAAACTAGGATCTTCGTTAACTCCAGAATAGATAAAAATACACACTCAAATCCTCAAAGAACATCAAAAGGATTTTGCATTTAATTATAAAGAAATGACAAGAATTACACCACACGTCACAATACATAACCTCATCACCAAGTCAGATGCAAAGCCAATTAAACAAAAATGGAGACCAATGAAACCCAAGGTAGCTCTCATGGTGAAGGAAGAAGTAATGAAACTCCTCCAAGTAGGATTCATCAAGCCAGTTGATTATTCTCAGTGGGTATCTAATATCCTCCCTTTTCTAAAAAAGAATGGGAAGATATGCATCTACATAGACTTCGAAGACATTAACAAGGCATGCCCTAGGGCGACTTCCCATTACCATCCATTGACGTCATTGTTGGCGTAATGTGACTGGATTTGAGCTTTTGTCTCTCATGGATGGGTTCTCGGGATACAATAAAATTAGAATATCTCAACAAGACCAAGCCAAAACCACGTTTATAACTCCTTGGGGAACTTATTGCTATGCTATTATGCCGTTCGGTCTCAAGAATGCTGGCACTACATACCAACGGGCAATGCCATACATATTTCATGATCTTATTCATAAAATCATGGAATCCTATGTAGATGACTTGTTGGCCAAGGCCAAGAAGCACTGTGATCACCTGGAAGTGCTCCACATAATTCTTTCATGTTTGATCAAATACAGAGTCACGCTAAACCTAAAAAAATGTGTATTTGGTGCTACGGGAGGAAAATCCTAGGTTACATCATATCATCACAAGGGATTGATGTAGACCCAGCCAAAATCCTGGCTATTCTTGAAATGATCCAACCTTTGGATGAGTCTGGAATTAGGTCATTTCTTGGGAAACTCGGTGCAATCCGAAGATTCATCCTAGATTTAAGCTTTGTCATTCATCCAATCAACAATCTACTTAAGAAAGATTATAGTATCGATTGGACCGAAGAATGCAATGAGGCTTTCAAAGTAGTTAAGAATTTCTTGTTGTCATAACCTACGCTAATGCATCCTAAGCTAGATTTCCCTTTAATTCTATACTCTCGAGTTACTCATGTCTCGCTGGCCTGCATGCTGGCTCAAGAAGATGATGAAAAATGATAACACGTGATCTATTTCATTAGCTAAACATTACTCGATTATGAAATGCATTATACGCAAGCAGAATGAGAATGCCTTGCCATAGTCTTTGTAACCAAGCGCTTAAGACATTACATGCTAAATCAAGAAACAAGGGTTATTGTAAAAATAGACCATTTACAAACTTTCCTAACGTAAGGGTCCTTGTCTAAAAAGGCTGGATGCTTTATAACCATAATGGGAGAATTTAAATTAACTTTTGTAAACCAAAAGTACGTTAAGGGACAAATCATTACAGATTGGTTAGTTTGTGCAACCTGTTAGACAGAGGTGATCTAGTAGATCAAGATTTTCCCAATGAATGCATATATTATATTGAAACCAGACCTCCCATCTCTGAATGTCTTTGGTATACTAATATTATCAGGTTTATCATGGACCATATGTATCCGAAGGTTCTACACCACAACAAAAAAGTGGTTATGCATTATCGTAGCTAAATATGATATTATAGAACAAGTGCTCTATCGTAAGGCTTTCGATGGAATGCTTCTAAGGTGTGTTGACATAGAAGAATCCAAGAAGATTCTCTATGAATCCCATAGTGGAATGTGTGGAGGCCATTTTGGTGGTCATGCCACTACCCGCAAAATACATCGGATGGGCTATTTCTAGCCCACTCTAGAACATGATGCAGTAGAGTTTGTACGTAGATGCCATAAATGCCAAGAATTTTCCCACGAGATTCACATGTTGGCACAAGCTCTACAACCAATCGCGACTCCATGGCCCTTTTCTACGTGGGGCCTAGATTTGATAGGGAAATTCTCTCCCTCGTCAATGGATGGCCATAACTTCATAATCACAGCCATTGAATATTTTACCAAATGGGTAGAGGCTATGCCTCTTACCACTATACTAGGTCTTTATGATCGCCAAGTTCATTTTGAACCAGATCATTTACAGGTACGCTGTCCCACAAATCATTATCTTAGATTATGGCACTTCCTTTAAGAATGACGAGGTATGTGAGCTATGCAATAAATTTAAAATAAACCATCATACAACCTCCCTGTATTACCCTCAAGCCAATGGGTAGGCTGAAGCAACAAACAAGACGTTGAAAGCTATTCTCCTCAAAATGGTAAAAGAAAACAAACGAGATTAGCATTTAAAGTTATATCCAGCCTTGTTCACCCACCAACCCTTAATAAGAACACCAATAGGAGCAACTCCTTTCTCATTGGTATTCAAAGAAAAAGTAGTTCTCCCACTTGAGGTTGAAATACCCAGTCTCTGCATCTCACTACAAGGGATTCTAGATGAAGAAGCTTATAGAGAAGCACACCTCTCCCAACTAAAAATCCTAGATGAGGCCAGGTTAAATGTTGAACAGCGGCATAGAGTCTATGCTGACTGGATATGTTGGCAATATAACAAAAAGGTCTATGAGTGAGAAATATATGAAGGAGATCTAGTTCTAAGACTAGACAGCTGGATCGATAAGAAGACCGGTGAAGGAAGGAAATTCCAGCCCAAATGGTTGGGCCCATACTGAGTCACAAAGGACTATGGAAATGGTGCGTATCTCTTATGTACACTAGAAGGTGAGGAATTCAATGAAATAGTCAATTCCTTGCATCTTAAATGATTTTATGCATAAGCGACCAGCACTATTTGTATAATTATATCTACATTACATCTTCATGTAGTTAGGTTCATTTTGTCCACTCGTTTCATAAAATTTTGTGATCAAGGAACTTATTCTCAAGCAATTCATTACAAACTTCTGTTGGTATTAGTAGAAGCATTCGAATCATAATTCTTCATTTTTCATAACATCATTAATCTGTTTGAATCATTTCATCAAATAAATCTAGATAAGACAAAGTCTTAATGGTAGCCATACCAAGGCATGCATGCTTGTTCTCACTTTTGGTTTCTTCCTAGGGTACATGTCTTGTCTATGGTCTATTCTAGAAGCTTCATAGTGTCACATTTATCCCGTATATATATCCTTGGAAATAAGAACATATTGACATTTTGCTCAAATAAGTAAGTCAAAAATAGATTAAATAGAAAATTTTATTTTTACACATTTCCTTGCCCTACCAACCTTCGGTGTTGAGCTTGCATCTCTCACTAGTGACATAGGGTTGGGAAAGGATGGGAATACCCTTACTCACATGTGCCTTGTCCATGGTGATAAGCCCATGCTTCCTACTAGTAACATGGGGCAAGGTATAGGGGTCCTCTTGATAGAAAACGTTAAAAGTCATAAGCAAATAATTTGAACAAACATTTGAAATCTTGAGTCAAAAACAAATGAATCAGATGTCCAAAATTTCAAGAGAGTTCAAAACCCCGAAAACCAGATTTTTTCAACCATGTGGCCATCTACGGATCTAATTCTAGTCAAACCACAAAGCAAGTTGTATTCTAAACTATGGAGTCACTTGAGTAGAATAGGTTTGTAGTGTCCTAATTTGGTTCCACAGAATCTTTGTCTATCTCTCATCACTACCATTCAACAAATTTCATAGCTTGTACCCTTTCTTGCTCTCGGTGGTGAGCCCTTGCATCTTACTAGTTGCATGGAGTTAGAAGTGGGGCAAGTTCATCATTCATCATACCAGCTTGTCATCACGTTCTGTCAAAACTATATGAAGTACCGGAAAATTGCTTATAGAAGCTAAAGTTCAAGATCACATTTTGTCTGCATTATCATATATTAGCATCACGAAATACAAAAAGAAAGAAAGCATTCGTATCATTTTTTCTCCATTTACATACATTCTGAAAAGCATATAAAAACAACATTATAATATACATGTGGAAACAAATCACAAAATCCTAGACATCAAGAGTCTGATCTAAAAAGAAGTATATTTATATAATCAAGTTTTATGTACAATGCCATCATGCGCTAGGCATGGTCAAAACACTCAATGAGCCTGGGAAATACAAAATAATCATATAAACAATCAGTAAGAGTCACTACAAAAAGAGCCAAGTGGCCTATCAACCCCTATGAGATCCCTCTAAAGGTGCATGGCCATGCCTAGGACTCCGAATACACCGATGCTCTGAATGTACTAAGGGCTCATGGTCACGAGCGTGCTCTGACCCTCTGCTATGAGAGTGACTCCTCATCGATGCTCTACAGATCCTATACCCGCTAACTCGGTGCGGAGAAGTCACCATCTTGGAAACATGCCAAATGGGGAAAAACATCACTATGCCTACTAGGCTGCTTGAAGGCTCCCCTGCATCCATGGATAGCTCCGCGTGAGTCTTCTCCATGGGGAGCATCAGGGTATCAGTGCATACCAAACGAATCAAGTCTCGCCACTCATTAGCAGTCTCTGCAAATAAAGGAGAAAGCAAATTAAGAAATAATCAAAAGATAAAAATAAAGATGAACAAAAGGAGAGATAACAACTAAGGCAATCCTAGCTAAAAAAAAATATTAAGAGAAGGGTGATAACTCACTCGGATCTCTAGGCCTCCAAGAGGGATCCCTAGGATCAGTGCCTGCCACAGATGCCGCCGCTGACTAATGTCCTCCTCCTATGCCTGGGGCAACATAGCATCCTACTACGGACTCATCCTCTCTGCCTAGGTCCTGAGAGGGAAACTCCTCTGAAACTAGAGTCACCCTCTCCGCACTCTACTCTACCCTCTTAGCCTGTAAGATCTCCTGAGTGTCATGCCACTCGGGATCACTATCCTCCTCTCCACCTAACTCACTGACCTCCATGTCCTCGGTCTCCTCCTCCATCTCTCCCCCTATGAACTCCTCAAACTTAGAGTCTATATCAATGGGGTGGTCGTTGTTGTGGCGGTGGCCGGCGCGTGATCCAAAGTAAAGGTTCCTGAGAAGCACCAACTCTCCCTCGAGCACGTACCACCCTCCTGGCTGCAATAGGGACGTTAGGAGTAACAAAAGTCCAACCCCGGCCTCTAGGACCTCCCATAGCCTCCCGAACTGATCTGAATACTAGCACCATTGGGGAAGCATATCAACGTAGACAAGGCCAAACTGATGAGGCACTCGATCAAAGGGGTGTGTCTCCACCTTCCTCATCTTGTCCACAAGCTCCCCTATAGTAGAGAAAGAAATCAAAGTGAGGGTCTCCTTGCCCCACAACCCTGCCATGGCCTGATAAGGTGTGGCCTCCATATCATCAGTAGTCGGGAAGCAACTAGCTGGTGAGGTGCTCTAAGCATCGACATCTCTATCCATCTAGCTGCCCTCATGGCTCCAAGATCTGCCACCTCTATGCCTCTCCCATAAGGGATGATACGCTCATAGACCCAACTCATAACTAGGGTTGGATGGCTCAAAGATTGTCCTTGTAAGTGAACCACCTTGTATAAGTCATGATAGGTGGTCCCAAGTATATCAGCTCCCTAGGCATAAATCCAGCCATGTGCCTCAATCTATGTAATAATAGGGGACCAGTAGTAGAGTAAGGTGTCCCCTCCCTTGTCCCTAATCAATCTCGAGGCAAGGATCCCCATAATATCCTGACGAATCAAGGGGATAGGCAAGCTAGGAATGGAATGGACCCTCACCCCCTTCTTCGAACCGGTGGAGACAATTACGTCTCCCATATATGTAGCCCACTGAGCTATCTGAGCCCGCGACCCCACTGTCTCAAGTGTAAGTCATCTCCGATGATCGGGACTCCCAAGATGTGGTAGACATCCTCTAGGGTGATAGTCCACTCACCCCTGACTCCTAGAAATCGGAAAGTGTTCCGATCAGCATCCCAATATGAAAACATGTCACAAAGTATGTGACTAGAAGGTATGACATGAGGAACCCATGATATATGTAATATGTCAGCCCTCTAAAGAGTATCCTGCTTGGCCTGAGAAAGTGCATCCAACACTGCTGGAAGCCAGTCACACTCTCTCTCTTGGCTCCATCTGATATATTCCTCCTTCTGAATACACCCAAAAACATGTAAAAAGGAGTAAGTATTCGAATTACATTGGAAAAATCATTAAAGCATATGAGAATACTAAAAATACAAAACTGGGTTCAAAATAATATTGTTTTGGCATTCATAGAAGAACCGCTACCCCGAGTAGGGTGGCAGTTCCATAACCACTACCTTATAGGGTGGCGGTCCTATAACCACCACCACTGCTCGGGCAATGGTCGTGTCTTGTGTTTTTAAACGGGTCACGTGCCCTAAAAATGCCCAAAAAACAAAAAAATGACTATTTTGAGTAAAACAAAGCCTACCCATTAGGTGCCCCCTAAGTGACCCCATTAACATTGAAATTTTCAAAACTAATCCCCCATGACAAATATTTCATCATTTTAACATTTTGGGGGTAAAATCGTTAAATCGAGAAGAACTAGCCTTGTGATCTCGTGGGTCGATGTTCCACTCACGAAGGCATGATCACTATCACGTCACGAATTTTTTTAACTATACTCTCATCAAAAATCGTCACCGTGGGTCCCGAGCTCAAAATCAATCAAATCAACATGCATAAATGAATAGGAAAATGGGCCCGTTTTTACATATATAGCATCTTGACTCATTGTGAATGCCCTTTTCACAGGTTTGGAGCACCGACGGAGGTAAGTTCTTATCCCCGTGTAAATGGTAAGTCCTCATTTTATATTATTTTAGTATTTATTTTTCTATTTACTTTATCTATCTACACTTGAGTCCTCTTTTCATTTTATAGGTAGCAGGAATTTTAGATGGCATCATTTCGACACATGGACATGTTAGGTATAATTTCTAACTTCCCATTTCAGGACCGCCATACTCGGACCCACCGTTTTACACCTCTTTATAGCTAAAACGCTTCTCTGAGGGGGAAATATGTACATACCTAAAATTGTAGGGTACTACACCACCAGAACAATGTTACACGTGCCCCAATGATGATATAGGTCTCCTCGCAAGGTGTTCGGGATCTAGAAAATCTCTACAAGTGTACATTAACATTTCGCATGCCTCACTTAGCCTCTACGTGCTTTTCTTTTCTCTTTCCCCCTCTTTTCCTTTACTTTTTGGTCTTCAGTGATGAAACTACCACCCTGCCTGAGTTGCGGTCTCGTGACCACCACCCAAGTAGGGCGGAGATCCTGTAACCGCTGCCCTACTCAGGGTGGCAGTCCTTCACACATTTTTCCAGAATGTTATTTTAATCGTGACTTGTGTGATTTTCAACTCTCACCAGCTTTTTTTCCACCACCTTTGCTCGTATTAATGTTTTATGTCCCCTGGAATAGTGTTTCTCCATTGTTTATTGTAAAAGAGTTCAATTTGGATTTCACCTTTGGGTAAATGGGAATTCTATAAATAGCTAGTTTGATTACAAGAAAATGGTCTCCAAACAAAACTGTGCCCCTCATCCTCTCATTTCAGAATTTAGTCTTTCAGTTCTTGCTTAGGAATTGTATTAGTTTTGTTTGTTGCATGCATAGTTAGTGTTGTTGTTACTGTTTAGAAGCCACATGATCTTTTTGCTAGTGTTATTCTTTGTTCCATACAATCCATTGAGGTAGGATAGTTTCATTTTTTTTAGACGGAAGCCATTAGAGTTATAGGTTTTTTTTTCAAAAAGGATAGTTTCGGGTTACGGACATTTTGTGTCTTTGTATGACTCGTAATAAATCCCAATAGGAATTACATAAGCCAAGCTCTGTTCTCTTGCACTATCCCTCTCCTACTTGCATTGTATTCGGTTTGCATCCAAAGTTTCCATTGTTCCGATAACAACTTCTATTGATGCTAACATCACCAACTTTTCTAGATTCATGTGAATGCGAAGGAATGAGGAGACCACACTGAGGGGACAAAGCCACACACAACCGGATTCACCACTGTTCTGCAAAATCTAGGTTCAAGCTATCAAAAGTTCTAGTTAAAATATATCAAATAGAGTAGTCAATCATTTCATTTTAGTTAATCTCACTTTCAATATTGCCGGGGAAGCTATGGGGGTTGATAGTTTCTGAGAAACTATGATTCATTCCCCACTTCTGAGGTAAGATCGGGGGTATTTCAAATAGATTAGATCAGTTATCTGGTTATTTAGAATAGATTTACAACTACACAGGCAAGTAGCTATACTCGGCTGCTTTGTTTGTTTTAATTTTGTTATTAGTTTAGTTGTCACTTTCTAGATATATTAAATAATTTCTCTTTCAATTAGATTTAGATATATATATGCTGTAGATATACTTTGCATAATTAGTTTACTTTACTTTAGTTAGATTTATATTATTTCCTTTTATATGACAATCACGGGACCTAGGGAGCCCAGAGAATACGTATTCGAGCCAATCGTGCCTCAACCCAATCTTGTTACAGCAATAATTGACATAGACTAGAATCTTAGAATCCAAGTCTTCCGAACAACAACAGACCTACAAGAGATCAACTCACAGTTAAGAGGATTAAACATAGAAGACGACCAAGCACACACGTTTTGGATAAACCAGCCAAACTATAGATTGCCCTAAATAGATATTCACATGACTGTAGAAGGGCTTGAAAGAGAGAAAACATTCGGTTGTGATCCTTTGGTCCCACAGCCAGATGTAGGAGATATCCTCATTGACATAGACACTAGCCTAAGAATTCAAGTTACCAAAATGCCTGTAAGGTACTCTGAGAAGATTGCACAACTTTTGGTTCTAAATATAGAGGCTGAAAAGGCATACGACTACTAGATATTAGGGATTAGGGATTGATTTTGCACATGACCATAGGAGGTCCACAATGACCATGAACTTATAGCTATGACCCATAGGTCCCACAATGCAACGAGCCCATAGGTCAATCAGACATTGATGTTGGTTTATGCACATTAGTATTTAGGTCCTCTCCACTTCCACCAATCATTATCGCACAACTATCCTCATTAGACATAACAGCTAATCAAGCTAAGGATTTCTAGACTAGATAAGAGAATTACCCATAGAATCCACTATATATCTATCATCCATCTTATGACCCTATCTGGAGATATACACAAAAAAATTCCGGTAATTTTCCACGTATCCCACAACCTATAGATCGATCACGCCAGAGCTCGAATATTGATTGGAGCTTTCAAACAGTCATCCTTTCCTATCGATATATCACACCTTTTTCAAGTTAGGAGGGCCTTCTTTTCCTTAGATTCACAGATTCCATTGGTGCATGTCAAAGACATAAGATTACCTAACTAGTTTGTCTACACCCCACGTATATTTCATTCCCACCGGTTGTCTCGGCAAAGATGACCTCGGGAGGTTGGGTGTGAGGAAGAGTTACTTGTAGATTCCTATGCTCACTTGTCACTTTTCCATCATATAGTTAACATTGGGATGGAGGTAGAACCTAAGGAAACTATCATTAGTGACTATTGGTTAGAAAAGGATGTTTCAAAGATCATTGATCTGTTATGCGAGTTCAAGATTTGTTCCCTCATGGATATGATAAACTCAAAAGCATTCACCATTCATTGGGGAGATGAATATCAAGTTGAAGGAAGGTGCGTGAAAAATTTGGAAGAGGCCTTATTTAATGAATCCAAATTTATGCGTACGTGTTAAGGAAGAAATAAAAAAAATGATAACATCAGGTATCATTAAGGTAGTGGAAGAGTTAGAATGGATAAGCCCAATGATTATGAGTATTAAGAAGGATGGTAGGATAAGAATTTGCGTTGAATAAAAGGATCTGAATGTAGTGTGTGGCATCGATCCCTTCCCAACCCCCTTTATTGAAGAAATTGCTGGAGGGAGTAGCCGGGAAAAAAATCTATTCTTTCACGATGGGTTCTCAAGGTACCATTAAGTCAGGATTGCAAGGGAAGACCAAAGAAAGATAGCTTTTTCCCCTAAATGGGGAAGTTTTGCCTACATGGTTATGCCTTTTGGATTTAAGAATGTGCCTCTTGTGTTCTCATGCATTGTGGTGCAAGAATTTAAGGACTTCATCCATAAGTTTCTTTAAGTTTACGTAGATGACTCGGATTGTGTATGGATTGGTGAAAGACCATTGTGACAACTTAAGGCCGATGTTTGAGTGATGTCGGTAATTGAGGATATTCCTCAACATAAAAAATGTGTCTTTGCTACTCTATTTGGAATCATGTTAGGACACATTATATGTAAAGAAGGTTTGCTAGTAAATCTTGCTAAAGTTGTAGTTATTGTAGGATTATGGGACCCTACTAGTAAAAAGTGTAGTGCATGGAATTCTTGGGCATACGGGGTATTACAAGAAGTTCATCAAGGGGTATTCAAAATGACCGTGCCCTTAGAGGAATTATTGAAACACAAAAGTTCCTTTCATTAGGGAGAGGCACAACAAAAGGAATTTGAAACTTTAAAGGATAGGGTTGTCATGACACCCATATTATGTTTTCCTTCTTAGGATAAGCCCTTCTATGTGCATATTGATGCCTCGGGAACAACTATGGGACTAGTGCTAACACAACATGCTTTGAGGGAATTATTAATCATCCCTTGTGCTTTGCAAGTAGAAAGTTAACACCAGCTAAGCATTTTTACACAAATACGAGCGCAAATCATTTTCTATAATCTACATGCTGCATAATTTTAGGTAGTATCTGTTGGCAACACCATTTACATTCTACACATACCACATGGCATTGAAATACTTAGTCAACAAACCCATTCTATAAGGGTGCATATGTTGTTGGGTCCTATTATTTCAAGAGTTTGAGTTCAAAGTGGTCATTAAACCAAGATAAAATAATTTAGGACCTGACCACTTATCAAGGATTGATTTTAGGGAGGACACACAAAGCATTGAGGATACCATGCCAAATGCACAACTATTTAGGTTACAACGTGCACCCTCGATTTGGAATATATTGCAAAGTATTCTTAAAAAAGGTGTGGCCCTGGAAGGGATGAAGGCCTTGGAGAGAAAGCATATAGCAAATTACACGGCACACATTATATGTTGATTAGTGGAGACTGTATAACTTAGGTCGTGACGGAGTTCTACGCCGATGCGTATTGGAACATGAGCACATAGCCATTATGGAAGAAGCACATGGTGGGATTGTAGGAGGACACTATATAGGAAACACTACCACGCACAATATTTTATTAGCTAGGTTGTGGTGGGAAACCATCTACAAATATTGTATTGAGTTTTGCAAGGCATGTGACCATTGCCAAGCACCTTGTAACACCTTGGACAAACTGTTATATTTCTCTTTGCATTACAAGCATTGGCATGTGATTTTATTGAATGAGGTGTGTTCCCTTGATTGTTGAAAATCATGCTTGTTATGGATAAATCATTTTTTCTCTTGGATTATTTAGAATGAAATGATATGGCTTGCAAGAATCCATTTTCACTTCTTATTGATAAGCTGCAATCTGATTTTTAGAGTCGCAAACTTATCTCTTTTGACTGACTCATCCTTGGATCAATTTCAGTGATCCAAGGAATGTTTTAAATCTTCTTAACAGACTAAATGGTAAATTGACATTCATTAGTTGAGAGACATAGTGGACTGAACTTTGTATGTTACAAATTCTTTGGACTTGAGTGAACGTGTCTTCATTTGGTTGTATGTTTGTGCTTTGGTCTTTGAGATTGATCTCTACAGGACATTATTGGCGTAAACAAAAATAGTCTACTTCAAGACTATGAAGGGGATCAGAATCCTAAAACTAAAGGACTATCCTAACGGTATCCTAAACTAGGTAAGAGCACCTACTTCCTAGCTACGTCTACTTAATTGGGTTGTAATCTAACCTAAGCTTCTTATTCTATTTTTTTGGAATGGTGTCCTAACCTAAGCTTTAGTGCTAAATGAATAAGGGAGAAAGTTTTCTAAGGTGATACTAGACTATTTTAACCTAATGTCTAATACTATAAGGAAGTGAATTTAATCTAACCTAAAGTGGGTACTACCTATGGTAATGTTTTAAGACCTAAGGAAATTATTGTTAGACTAACCTAAGTTTTGGGGACATCTATCCTAAACTATTTAAAAGGAACCTAAGGGTCACATGGCACTAAGGTGACGGTTCCAATGGATTTGATTTGATTTGATTGGGTTTAATGCAAGAGGTACTACCAGTTTGGAAAAGGCTAGTTAACTTTGGTGGAGGCTTATGTGGAGGCTTTGCTAAATTTGGAATTGCATGTTAACTTGGAAATGGCATTCACCAATTTTGAGAGGTGGTGGAAAGGAGAGATAAGTGGGAGATTTAGGATTAATGGAATTTATGGATCTCGATTTTTATGTGAAAACTATCTTGGAAACATGGAATGTTGGTTTATGAGAGGTTGTTTGGTTTTGCATTCCTCGCGAATTTCACTCTGCATGGAGCTATCTGGTTCTTTGAACCAGTAGTTTGACTTCTTCTTCTTGGCTATTTTTGGTTTCTCTAGTCTATTTTCAATCAAGGGAATGTATAAGAGGCATTGGAAGAAAATTTGTTTGGTTGTTGATCTGTCATGGAGAAGAAAAAGAGTTGGAAGCTTGGTTGGAAGTCTCCTTCGAATTTGTAGAAGCACTATCAGGCATGATAGGCCCTACCCATTAAGATTTCTTTCTTTCTTCTAAGTGATTCATTAGAACAACTCTACTCTCATGAGATAAATATTTGCATGATTTGTCTAGTTATCTACTTGCATGTTTTTTTGAATCTATGTGGTTTTTGGAATGTAAATCCATTGCTGGAAATGATAGTTTTTGGGAAACTTTCTCTGTGTTAGTGTAATGGTGGCATGCATGCGAAACTTGTATTGGGAGCTCTGTATTTCATTCTGAAACTTGTTTACAAGGTTGGTGTTGACTGAATGGGAACTCGTTGCCTTATTTTATTTGTTCTGAACTATTATTTGTAGTCTTGTGTTTCGTTTGAGTTGGTACTAGAGCTAGTATTGTTGAACTTTTGTTGAAACTCTATGATCGACACTATACTCATTTTCAGTACTTGCATGAATTGAACTTGTAGTCGAATCGATGAGTTTTGTTTTGTACATGTACTGAGCTAGAAGTTTTATTCTTATTCAAGGATTTGAAAATGCTTGAACTCATATTAGAGCATTGGTGTTTTGTTCTGAGCTTGTATTTAGGGCTTCGTGTTTCGTTATAGGCTCGTATTTGAACTTCATGTTTTTCTGAGCCAGTATTAGAGACTTATGAAGTTCTAAACCTTTGTTCAAAGCTCATGTTCGACACTATATTGGTATTCCATTCTTGCATGTTTTGAACTTGTGTTGGAATCGACGTGTTTGATTCTATACTTGTATCTGAGCTAGAGTTTTGTTGGTATTAAGGATTTGAAAAGCTTTAATCTCATTTATGGATTGTCTGCTCGAAAGGGTCTTGAGAGATTTTTTTTGTTTTGAAGTAGACCTGTAATCTCTTTTGAGATATTCTTCTTGTAACTTCTTTTTGGACTGATTGTGGTACTTCTATCTTTTAGACTCATCCTTCTTTGAACTTGACAGGGCTGTGTGAATACAAAGTGTATCCTATTCTTCTCTGCCCTAAGCGAACCCATGTCCTATTGAAGGCTTGACTATTATTTTAGAAGGATTAAAGGACTAGAATTATATCTTGATATGGGTTTGGATGATTTTTAGTTCATTAGGAATAGTCGTTAAAATTTTAGAGGTTATGGAAATGTAGTATTTACTCTCCTTCTTGTTATAGATGTTGAAACAATTACTTTTCCTGTCATAATCTCTTAACTAGAATTTGAGAGTCTTGTGGTGATTCTGTTTCAGTCGAGTTGGAAGTAAGATTGGAACATCTCTTGACTTAAACATCATTGGGGTTTCTTACTCTCTTCAGACCTTCTTATTGGTTTCTTGGGTTTTATTTGAAAGTTGAATTTAAAACCTAGTATACTGAATTTTGTATGAAAGGATATATATTATCTCTGTTGGATAATTTTGTATTATTGTTCTTATTTTGATCATGAACTACGTACTTCTTTGTATTGAGCTGTTGAAGCCTTGTAATGGGATTTCAGTTCTTGAGTTTGTGATTACTTCTAAACTTGTACATCTTTTATTGTTTGAGGATTTCTACTCCTTGATGGATTCATTGAATGAATCTCCAAGTTTTATAGAGAAAGGAACATGTTCTCTTGGGGATAATATACTGTTTAGGGACTATACTATGAATTTCATTCTGAGATTTGAATTGAACTTGAACTTGGTGAATGGAAATAGGTAAACCAGTTTGTTAGATTTGTAATGGAAAATTAGAAGTGTTCTTTCTTTAACTGTACGTTCGATTTTGTGTTCTCTTTTGGGAACTGGGTAAAGAATTTCTAAGTTTGAAATAGATAAGGGAATTCATTTCATAGTATAAATGAAATGAATTTGGGATTGGACCTTTTCCAATGGATGTCCCTTCTTACTATTGTTTTGGTAAGTTCATTTGATTGAACTTTTCTATTTTCGATCTTCTTCTGAGATGGAAAATTTATTGTGGAACATTTGGTTTCAGATCTTTGAATTATATCCTCTAACATATGGGAGTTAGTTTTGACTTATGGGAGGAACTATTTTGACTCTCTACCCTACTTGGATTGATTTGGGATTCATGTTAGATGCTTTCCCTTAATGTTGAATCCTTATATCGTTATCTTTGATCTGAGGCAGATTCATGTGTTCTAAACCTGTATTTGTCTTTCAAATGATTAGTGTATGGGGAATAGTATGTATTGATTCTTCTTCTTTTGCTATATGGAAAGATGAAGCATTCTAATATGAGCTATGTTGTAATTAACTTCTTTTGCTACTTAGTAAAGATAAATGTGTATTTCTATTCTTATAGGACTATGAAACAATGGGATGACAAGACTTGTTGATTGTTTTAAAGTAAATGATAGGATCAATTAAACCTTGTGATATAATTCTGATGTTGTCGATTATATTATGTTCTTTTCTTAAAAGTGAATTCAGAATATTTAATGTACTTATTTTCTAGATGTTATTACTTATGATTATTTGTATGATATATGAATTGTTCATTAAAGCAAAGTTGTTTTAATGGAACAATTAGTGGAATGAAATATACTTTAATGTTTAGTGCTTATAATGCTCGGTTCATTGAACCGAATCATGCTAGAAATTTTTGTAGATGGACATCGTAAGTGATAAAAGAATACAAAAACTTTTATGATAAATTGGTTTATTTAATTCTAGATCTTATGTAAAGAGTTTCGAATCATTCTTGAGTTGTAATGAAAAAGAAAAGTGATGTTCTTTTAAGATCTTTATTCTGATTGACATGCAGAATGTCTGAAATGCATAATCTTGAAAATGTATATTTATCATCATGAATTGAAGGGTTTTGTATTGGACTACAATTTGTGATGTGAATAATTTTGTACTTGTATGATGGAAATAATAGTGATATCTTTGCAGTATTCTTTATATCTATGTATACTATTGTTGTTATAAGATAATGAGTTGGATTAAGGAGATAGTATAATCTCCCTTATATTAATGAACTTGTTAAATTGCAAGGATGTCATTCTCTAATTACACAACTATAGTTTAATAATGAAATATGCTTTGGACATATAATTAAACTATATAAGTAATGAATGATAAAAATTATATGTTAAACCTAACATCTAACCATGAAGAGGAAGAATCTTCCTCTCTCATGGAATGAAAGGTAAAAGGAATAGTGGTATGATCGTTAATCGTTATACTTCGTTTATAAAGTAAACACTAGTTGAATCTAAGTGGATGACACACTTGATTTGGATAGCTAGGTTGCATTAAGAATTAAACATTTGATGTTTGTTGTCTTATTTTTGGGATAACTGCTTGTTATGCCACGTTAATGAATAACAATGAAAACATGAATTAATGAAGTTCTCCATATCTAATCAAGCTAGTGTTGGATAAAGAACTTAAGGAATGTTGGAATTAGGGTTAGGCATGGTTTTTGTAATATGAATTTCTAATCCAATTTAATTATGATTAATGACCACTAAGGGGGTATGTACATCTTGATGAATCAGTTCTAATGGATGTTGGCACACACCAACTATAGGATTGTACCCTCAAGAAGTCCCTGGAATTCTCAAGGATATAGTGTTATAGTTGACATGTGGCAACACCCTTTTGTATTTGTTCATCTAGATCTACACACATCTGGACTTGAACTTAGTTTCTCTCTAGGTCAAGTTAGTAGCATGTTCGGGATAGGTAGTAGCTTTCTATGACTTAGGGTACCTTGGCACATTCAGATGACTTAGGTCAGCTGAGTATGCCCATATACCCTAAGTCATCATGAGTGTATTCCTATAATAAATTATGTTGCTAACTAGGGCTAGGGTCGAACCTTGGGCAAGTGGACTGATGGTAGTCAGTAAAGACCATTCTAGATAATAGAAGAGTGAGGTGAAGGACATATTCTGGAATGACAAGTATGCCATCTAGGAATAGTAACATGAATAGTATGTTGAAAATCTTTGGCCAAAGTATCGCAAGTTATTGGTTTCGTTGTCCTATATCACCTAGTTTAAAGCAACGTGATGTCGATGAATAGGGTAGGAGAACCAAGTATACGTAGTATACATAAATTATTCTATACTTTAAGTAAACATGAGAGATCGGTTGGTAACCGAGTCATGGAATGAGAGATCGGTAGTATATCGAGTCATTACAACTACATATGGTTATCTGTTATGAGACTGATTGGCATAGAATGTGTGTTCTAAATGATTTTTTTTTAGAATAGAGAACATTATGTTTAAAAAAAAATTCCCTTGTTTCTAAAGTTATAAAATGGGAATGTTACACTACACACCTTGGAAAACCTAGAAAGAGAGATGAAATGCCTTTGCGACCAATAGATAGTGCTAAACCATTTGAAAAATAGGAAATTGAATTTGTAGGGCCAATTACGCCACCTGCTTGAAGGACTGGTTTGTGGTATATCATCACTTGCACTGATTACTTTACATGGTGGGTAGAGGCAAGGCACCTTCAAAGGACTACACCGCAATGACAACTACTATATTTTTATGGGAATACATAATCATCATATATGATTTCCCTTTAAGTTTAACAAGTGATAGGGGTACACACTTTCTCATGGAAAATAGTCGAGGATTCTCGTTAGCATAATTTATGGTGGCCCATCATAAGACTACCCCATATCACCTTCAAGAAAATGGAATCATGAGGCATTTAAGAAAATACTAAGTCACACATTAACTAAGATTTTTGATGTTGGAAGACATGATTGGGATGATATGGTATCATTCGTTCTATGGGCATATAACACAACCTATAAAAGTTTGAACAAGGCCACACAATTTCAACTAGTGTTTGGCACGGATGTTTTTTTACCAAAGGGAATTCATGTTAACATCTCTACGTATAACACATGCAGGAGGGTTAGCTAACGAATAAGTGCTAGAAGAAAGAATTGATAAGTTAATGCAGTTAGACGAAAGGAGATCACTTGCTAGATAGAGTTAGAAGATAAAAAAAAAGACAAAAGGCATGGCATGATCACCATATCAAGAAGAAGAAGTTTAAGGTTGGGTAGTTGGTGTTTTTGTATGATTCTAAGTATCTGCGCCATCTTGTGAAGTTGAAACTCTATTAGTTGGGACCTTACATCATATCATACATTCTTGATTTGGGTGCTTGCTAGTTACAAGTGCTAGATGGGAGAAGGTAAATAGGTCACTTCAATGGGAGTAGGCTGAAGCCCTACCATAAATAATTTGTCTTGGTGTTTGTAATGAGGTGGTATTTCCAGTTAGCTTAGAACTTTCCTTTGAGATTTTTCTTCTTTTATGTTTCCCTTTCTCGTTGCTTGCTCCTTTTATTTTGTTTCGAGTTTTGCGCCTTATCCACCAATAACCACATTATTTTTCTAAAGTTGTGTATGCATAGAGGACCGCACATCTATTTTAGTGTGGGGTGGAGTGATATGAAGTATAGGCCTATAATACAAGTTTGAGCTAGTAGTAGAAGTTGTGGTGAATGGCCCGGTTGAAGGATAAAAAGTGCATAAGGTTAAGAAGCACATAGAAGAGAAGGTGGACGAGAATGGTTGGTGTCAAAAAGGATTTGTAGAAACCATGTATAAAAAGGATGAAGAGCACAGGACAACATGAGGTAGGCGAGGGTACAATTCAGGTAAAGGAAAAAATAAGTGCCTTCGATGCTATAGACATGTGCATAAGAGTCTTTGGTCGGGTTGGATTTTTGTGCACCGGAAGTTTGTAAAGGGTTTTTCGCGTAGGATGTAGCACTCGTGTAACATCGCTAAAAGATGGCTTAGTGGAAAAATTCACATTTAATGTTAAAGTATATTGGTAGGTTTGTATAGAAATTTAATGATGGAAAGAAGCAAAAACTATAAATACAAGGTCAAGAAATTCATTTGTTACCTTGCATTTACGAAGTAGAATAATCTCTTACAAACACAAGCATCCGAGAGAGAAATTTGTGTGAAGAAATAAGAATCCAAAATTCAAGTGTGCATCTAGAGTAGATTTACTATCCGTAAGGAGGGATTACACAGTGTGAGAAATGTTATGGGAAGAAGTGCCATCTTGTGGAAGGATTTCTTGGTTAGGGTTTGATGACTAGGGCATAGAGAAAGAAGGATTCATTTCAGAGTTGAAGCTTTGGAGTAAGCTTTAAGATTGATCAAAGTAGCAAAGCAGAGAAAGAGGAAGGATTTTTAAGATAAGCCCAACTAGAAGAATGGAACCAAAGAAATGAACCATTTCACCAAAGAAAACAAAGGGCAAGAGAAAGGGAAAGCAAATCACTACCGTCACGAGCACCAATGAAGAATGGTAAGTGAAAATGTAGTAGCTATATGGGGTATTACTAGGGAAAGAGTGGGAGTCACACTTATAGAAGATGGTCAGTAAGCAATTATAATCATCGCATGAGCACAACGGAGAAGGAAATGGCATTGGAGTTGGTCTGACCAACTAACAATAGGATGCCAGACGGAATGCCCATTTACAATAATGAGGTGAAGGTCAAATTAGAGAAGGTCGACTATTGTAATTGTATGAGTTACCATACTTTGGCAAGCTTGATCACCTTTATCGAGCTAATGTCGCACATGTATAAGGATCATTTTTATTTCACAGGTGCAAGATGTGTATCACACCACAACCGATATCTAAGTTTATAGGCCTCAATTGTGAAGGAGATAGCATTGATGATGATTTGAGTGACAAGGAGGCTATCAAGGAGACCGTATGCATGTATGACTACAAAAAGGGGTTATAATAATTTGACATCACCGAGATACTAGACTTTTTGATAAGTATGGATGTGAGCTTGGTCACCAAGATCAATGACCAGAATGATGGACACAAGTGAACAAGACATGGTTGAATCTATGCCGAAAGATATCAGAAGGAACCATATACAACTTGTCTCACTTTCATCATGGATGAAATTATAAGTAGCGCACAGGAGGGAGAGAAGATAATCTTTGGTAATGTCCTCCTCACCATTGTATTCTTAGATATTGGAGTGCCTAATGGGTAAGAATTTTTTTAGGAGTATCCAAAAGAGGATCTCTTGCCCATAAAGAGATTTACAAAATATACTTGTGAAAACATGACGACCACTCACAAGGCATTCTTGTAGAAGTGGTATAAGTGAATGCATGATGCATTCAGGATCGATTAGAGGATCTAAAAGCAATTTCCCATGCTTGTGAGTGGAGAGGTAGAATTTGCAATGTACCAACACTTCTACATTGGTAGATTTATGTTGACAAATGAGAATATGAGTAGCTATCCTTCTCCTTCACCATGTTATACTTCCAAGTCAGAGTTAATCAGTTCAAGGAGGCCAAGAGACTAAGGTTTGACCTTAGTGAGGTAGATATAGACCACTGTGAGCTAAGATGGAAGATATTCTACCCAAAGAAGCATGTGTACATGGAGAGATATGTATCCCACGAGATCTAGATGATGAATCCTTTAACACTGCCGATTGTAGGAAGGATCTGCTTTGTAAGGGTGTATCTACACATAAGGCCAAAATTTGAAAAAGGTGCTTACTTGAAGAGTGATGTCTCCATTCCCCGAAGACTGTATAGGAAGGAAGAAGGTTGCGCCTAGAAAGAGAGAAAGATAAGAGGTGAAGAAGGTACCAAGTGTTCAAACCACACAAATGGTGAGCGCACCGGAGACAAGTGCTAAGCCTAGTACCTCCACGCAGAGAAAAATTACCCTATCAAGGAAAATACCCCGGAGAAGAAGAGGCACCGAGCATGAAGAGCCCTCACCCATGAGGAATCACTAATGAAGACATCACCCGCCAAATAAAAATAAAGAGAAGAATCCCTATACTGGAATCCCAGTAAGGAAGAAGCGAAGGTGACTAATGAGATAGATTCGTAAGAGACATAAGGTCTAGATGCCTACATTAGTGACATGGATGATGATGATGATGAACCGAGGGAGGTGGAGACCATCCTATCTATGAGATACATGATTCGAAGAATAAGGAGATGAGGAATATAACAAAGGAGATGAGTAGAAGGAGGATGAAGAAGAAGTTGAGACTCAAGGAAAGGGTCAAAGGGTCAAAGGACCCCAAGCCTCATGAAGGAATAGGTTAATGAGGCCGTGGAGAATGAAGTGGTAAAAATCAAGGACCTATTCAAACAAGTAGAATGCAACGTGGATGTGGTGATGAAGGAAGATGAGGAGGAGAGCGTGGGAAAAGAATATATCAGCTCGATGGGAGGAGATCCCACTTTGGCTATAAACTTTCTAAAGGCCTCATGCATAAGGAGGAAGATCACAAAATCATCAAAATTTCAAGGAATGGGCTACATCGATGATCTGAACAAGGTGTTTTGGGTGTGCTTATAGAGAACCGTGCTAATGGAATAACTTTTAGCCATGACTTCATTTGATGAGGAAGGTGCATACCCTCGATAAGGAAAATGTTTTCATGGACATTTGAGTCCCACATTGATGAGCCTCGAGTTTGAGGTAAGCCAAGGCGCATTGATGAAAGTGACAAAAATAAAATGAATAAACCCCTTGGTGAATGCTCAATGATTATCGATGAGCTAATATACAATGCGCTCAACAAGTTTCGAGTTGAGGTTGAAGCCGACTCTTAGAGAAATGACAGGGTGAAGAACCTAGAGGTAGAACTGGAGAAAAGGGAAGAAGAGCTCCTTGAGAAAAGTGAGGACCTAAAGTAGGAGGAACTAATCAACACCGAGTTAAGGCGTGAGATAAAGGAAAAAAGGAAAGAGTGCGTGAGGAATATAAAAATATATATATGATCACAGATTCCATTGTCTTAAACCATCCGGACTTAACACCTAGGTCGCACAAAAGTATGGATTATCCTTGCAATTCCTAGAGGACTTGACCCACATACTCACTATGGAGAGGTAAGCACTTTCCTTAGAATAAGTGGAGAAGGCATTGTCATGTCAAGAAAATGAAAATAAGATGAAGGTTGTGGAAATTGTTTCTCAGTACAACAATATCCTCACCGATGTAAAATCCACCACGCAAGTTGCTAATGCTTCCTATGACAACTGCACATATAGGGATAGAGTGGAAAGTATCTTAATTACCACCCATGAATTAGAACTCAAGGAGTTCTAGGAAAATAACAAAGGGAATAGGGTGGAGTGAGACAAGATCCTAATTAAGGTAGAAAAGAAATCAGAGGCCATTGAGACCTCATGGGATCAATCAAGAACCACTAAAGGAATTGTACCCTAAAATCACTTAGAGGATGGATGTGCTCGAGAATTTGGGCAAGCAACTGGAGGAGATTGTGGATACAATGAGTGCTAAGAGAGAGGATCTTAGTATTGAAGAAGTGAGAACCACCAGTGGGTGACCTCCATCGAGTAAGTGCATAACGAGGTTGATACTTGGGGAAAGTTAGAAGTAGAATTAGGAAGGATTTCCCTCTCCTCCTTTAGAAATAAAGTTCCCCATTCTTTCATTATTTTCCCTATTTCTTTGTTCCTTCATTCTTCCATTCCAACCATTTGTAAGGATCCACCATTCTTTAATTATTTATTGAAGAGTGTTTCCGAGGACAAAGAACAAGCATAGTGTGGGGTGATGTTAGGCCCTAAAATATCAGCTAAATACAAGAAGGCACGTGTGTATGCAGGAACTAGTTAAAGAAGGGTGCGTGGGTTGAAGGATCACATGGAATGGTTATGACAAGGTTTTTATAGAACACATGGCATGCACACAAGGAAAATACATTTTGTACTTAGCCACATTCGACATCCCCGGTAGCACAAAAGAAAAGCATGACCCTTGTGGATAAGGTGCAATTAAGCGATGTGGATAAAAAAGGGAATATTCTAGGCATGTGATAGAAGGTTCTAGAAGACATCATTACAAGAAATGGAGAGCTCAGATCTAGGAAGGCATGCTCCCATGGAGGACCACTTCGACACTTGGAGACCATCTATAACTTTTGAAAGGCATGGTGGTGGGTGCTAAGGTTATAAATACAAGTTCCCGGTAGAAGAAAGAGATAGAGTTGAAGAGAGGCAAAGCTCTGCAAAAATTAATGGAGGATTCTATGGGTTGGGAATATGAGCATATAGGGATGATGGCGCATTTAGGGGAATGGGTCTACATTTTTCTCTGTAATGTGATGAACATGGTATAGTTTTGATGCATGACTTGGGTCTGCATTATTATATGGGATCTATTATAAACCCAAGTGATTGTAATGTAGTTATTAAACCTCTTAATATGAATACAATGCTATGTTATAAATCATCTATGTGTTTGGAAGTATACTTATGTATTTCCTTTATGTATGAGTTATTTCCTTATGCTACATGTTATTCCCCTTTTCTAGATGCAACAAGATAATTGTAACATTCCCAGATTTAAGACTTTAGAATCAAGATATTTTTTTTTTTTTTATTTTTTATAATAATGTTCGCTGTTCTAAATAAAGCAATATTTAGAACAAAATTCCATGGCAATCAAATTCAATGGATAAACATATGTAACCGTAATGACTCAATGATTCACCGATCTATTCATTCCATAAGTCAAGTAAGCTACCGATCTATTTATGTTATCTTATATATTGAATACATATTGTATACTTTTTATACTTTGTCATTCTACCCTACACTAGGTATTGAGTGATATGTTTAAAGAACATATTTGAATATTTGTTACTAATATTCATATGATATCACGTTGTTTTAAACTTGGTGACATAGGACAACACAACTAATAGTTTGCGATACTTTGGCCAAAGATTTATAACATACTGTGTATGTCACTATTCCTAGATGGCATACCCATCATTCTCGAATACGTCCTTCACCTCAATCTTCTATTATCGATTGGTCTTTACTTGACTACTATCACCCACTTGTTTTAGGTTTTACCTCTATCCCTAGATAGAAACATAACCTATTATAGGAAGATGCTCACAAAGGCTTAGGGTAGATGGGCATACTAGTCGACCGAAGTCATCCGAATGTGTAAATGTACCATGAGCCTTTGGAAGCTAATTCCTATCCTAAATATGCTCCTATCCGGAGACCTAGAGAGAAACTAGGTTCAAGTCCGAGGTCCAAATGTGTGTAGACCTAGATGATTAATGTCGAAGGGTGATGCCACATGTTAACTACAACGTTGTATTCTCAAGAAGACCTAAGCATTCTTAAAATTATAGCCTTGCATTTGGCGTGTGCCAACATCCTACAGAAACTGCCTCATCGAGATGTACATACCCCCGAGGAGATTTTTAATACATTATTAGTTTGGATTAAAACCTGATTATAGCAACCCTGCCAAACCCTAATCCAACGCTCAATATGTTCTACCTAAATTTTCTTCATTTAGCCCACTAAGAACTTCATTATTTTCATATTCATTTTTAATAATTAATCACATAGTTAAACTATCAATTAACCATAACTGTGCAGTGTTATAATATGTCTTATTTAAAAAGTACAATAACTTTTTAGAAAGATTCAACATCCGAATATATCCAATATAAGGTAGACTTCATACAAAATGAAGTCTAATAAAATTGTAGTCATACTTGCAAACCTTTTTGGTTTATATTCCATTGAGAAAGAGAAGAGTCTTTCTCTACAGTTAAGTATTGGGGTTTATCCTACCCAATGCCCACTTTTTCTTAATGTATGTTCATCACATGTTACATTACTATGTTATATAGTTTAGATAACGAATATCATATTCTACAAATTAACAAGTTGCATCACAAGTATGGAAATTAAACTAAATCCCTCTATCCAACTTATGAAAAAATAACCAATTAACATAAAAATAATATAAACAATATTAACAAGATAAAATCCATCTCATTCATACGAGTACACAATAATTTACACAACCAATGCAGGTAAACTCTCAACTTTCAATTCATCTTTATAACTTATACATTTACAAGACTTATGCATTTAGGTATACTGCATAACAACCGTCTTCATTATAAAATAATACTACTTTTCTTTTTTGTTACAATCTCAAGAATGAATCAAAATTCTTCACAAGGAATTAGATTTAATTTAGCCAATGCATCATATAAGTTTTGCCTTCTTTTATCACTTACGAAGTCCATCTGCAAAAATTGCTAGCACGGGTCAGTTCAATGAACTGAGCATGATAAGCACTAAGCCTTAAAACGAGGTGCATTCCAATAATTGTTCCATTAAAACAACTCTGCTTTAATGAGACAATTATTACATCATAAATATCAATATAAGTAATAGAAATGGAAAAGAAGTACGTTTAACCAATTGAATTTACTTCCAAGAGAAGAACAAAATATAATCTACTATATCTGCCTTACAAAATTAAAGTTTAATTGATCCTATCAATTATCTTTTAGCAAGCATCAAATCATATCATCTCATTGTTCTTAATTCTATCACAATACAATACAACATTTATTTTTATTTAACCAAAATAAGGGTTTTAAATCATGATTCTCATTAGGATACATATCAATCCAATCCAAGGAGGAATAGAGAATCAAACAGTCTACCTGCAAGTCTAAATCTACTTCCACATGTTAGAAGTTAACATTTAAAGATTAGAAACCAATGTTCACAAATCAAGGTAGACTTATATAGGAGTTAATCTCCACTCGAGTCCATCCAAGGAGGATCCATAAAAAGATAGAGTGCAAGAGACAAAACTTACTCATCACGAACCAAACAAAGCAAGGCCTGGTCAAACTAACAATCTACCAAACAAGCTTATATTTTCAGTCCAATAAAACTGAATAATCTAATCTCTTCCTACATCATTTCTACAAATGATTTGAACAAGGAAGACCAAATAACTCATAAAGAAATCTCCATTTCATAAGAGAATCAAAACAGAAAAGTTTAACCAACGAAATTTTCCCAAAGAATAGAAAAGAAACGAATCTGAATCGAGAGAATGTTCCAATCAATAATTCATTTTATTGTACTAACAAATGAATTTTTGCTTTTAATTCAAACATAGAAATTCATAAGCTAGTTCCTAGGAGAGAGAACAAAATCAACTCATAGTAAGAAGAAAGCACACTTCCATTTTCCTTACAATTCTTTTCCTTCAATAAACATGAGTTTCAATTCCATTTTCCAATTGAATACACATAACAATACTAAAAACAACTTTCTGATCCAAAGGAATCACATTCCTTTCTTTTTACAAGGACACAAGGTTTATTTACTATATCCAACAAGAGATAGAAAAACAAACCGATCAGAAGCTAAACATGTTCAGAAGTATGAACGAACTCAAAACTGAAATCCCATTGTCAAGTTTCAATATTGAATTACAAAAGAGTACTTAGTTCTCAATTCAATAAGCACTAAATACAAAAACAATCTGAACATAGACAAAGTAATCCCACGATAACAATTCATAGCAAAAAGTAATAAAATATTCTTTTAAACGAAACCCAAAGCTTATTTTAAAAGAACTGAAGATGTGGGTTTCTATAAAATAGAGGGGAAAAGAATACCCCCGTTAAAATTCCATTGCCATCTCAGAAAAGATGAAACAGTTCTCAAAAAAGAATTACCAAATCCATTCATCAAACAAAGACGTTTTCAGTTAAGATCTCAAGAGTTTACCCAACAACTCAGCCAACTATTCTCCCACTTTTCTTTGAGCAATAGTTCAACAAAAGAGTTATAAGTTTTCAACTTTTAATACACATAAAACCCAACAAAAATACCCAAATAGAGTCGAACACAAAGTCTCAACAAAATTTCAGAGCTACACAAGTATTTGAATACGAGGGAGTATAAAATACAACCTTCCATTAACAGTTCAGAGCTACACGAGTCTCTTATCACAGGTTCAGGGCAACACGAAGTTCTCATTCTAGTTTATACTTTAAACAAGAAGCCCTAATACCAGCTCAAAATGAAACATGAGCTTCAACAAGATTTCGAACTATACAAATAACAAAATACGAGTGTGGTGTAAAACATGAACTTTCAATAATAGTTCAGAGAAACACAAGTAATAAAATACGAGTTCGAGCCGATACGAACTTTGAACAAAAATCCAAAGCTACCCAGGATTCAAAACATTGGTTCATAACAACAAGAATCTCCAGCACAAGTTCATATTAAAACACGAAGCCCAAATACAAGCTTAAACGGAACTCAAGAAAAACACAAAATCCAACAAGATCATACGGAACTCAAGGTTCCCAAATAGTTCAGAATCCACATAATGCAATGAAGGTCTGCATCTAACACAACAAGATTGAATACAAAATTTCAAAAAAGGAAAATAGAGCTACTAATACAAGCTTCACATGCATGTATCACTATTAAATTATCACAAAGATAGTTTCAAAACCAACATTATTTTTGCCATGGATTCATATCCAAGATAATAGAGATTGTAAAACCAAACAAACAAGTAACCAGATAAAACATGCAAGCCAAGAATCTCAAAAGAGAAGACTTATTTTAATGAAACATTTAGAGAAAAGCAAGAGATCTTAAAGATTAGAGCCTATCATGCCTGATAGTGCTTCTACCAAATCGAAGGAGACCTCTAGCCGAGCTCACAACTTCTCCTCTTCTCCACGAAAGATCAAACAACCATATTCTTTTTCCACATTGTCTCTTATACATCCCACAAACTGAAAATAGGTCTAAGACTTCAAAAATAGCCATTAAGTGCAGTTCAATCTGTTGGTTCAAAAACCAAAGAGCATGTAGAGTAAAAATCATGAAACATGCAAAGTGAAACAACCCCAGACAAACCTGGTTGCATGCCTTCCAAGACGGTTTGTGCACGAAAACTGAAAATAATAAATTTCATTTATTCCAATTTTCCCACCTATCCTTCCTTGCCACCACTTCCAAGTCTGGCAATTGCCAAATCAAATTTAACATGAAATTCCATTTTAGTGATACTTCCACATAAGCCTCCACCAAGTCACTAGCCCCTACCAAAACTGGTAGTACCCTATGCATTAAAAACCTTATCAATAACATAAATGCCATAGGAACCATCACCCTTAATGCATGCGACCACCTAATTCCCCTTTCATACCCATTAGTTTAGGATAGATCAAATTTCTTAGGTTAGATCTTAGGTAGTTTATAATACATACCTTAGGATATAACCCTAACAAAAAATTTCCACCATAGGTCTTAACACATAGCCTTAGGTAGTTTCCAAATAGGTTAGATTAATTAACAACATAACAGTTTTAGGCATTAGGTTAGAATAAGAATTCTATTAAGTGACATAGCTTAGGTAGAAAATATTCTTAGCTAGCTTAGGATTCTGTAGGATAGCCCTTTTCAGGATCCCGAATCCTTCCTATGCCATGAACAGGCTATATTTTCATGTTCGTCAATGCAATGTCCTGCCATGATCGATCTCTAAGGACCCAAGTACAAAATTCAACTAAATGGAAATATGTTCACAAAAAAATCAAAGAACTTGTGACAAAAAGGTTTAGTCAATATGTCTCTTAATTCATAGAATGTCAATTTACCATTCATTCAAAAGAGTTGATTTAAAACATTTCTTGGACCACTTTGAAATTGATCCTAGTTCAAAGGTGATCCAAGGATGAGTCAGAATAATAGATAATTTTACAACTCTTAAACTAGATTGTAATTCATCTAAAAGAAGTGAAAAATGGATTCAAGGAAGCCATTCCAATTTAGTCAAAGGATCTTAAGAACAGAAATGATTTTTCCATATCAAGCATGATCTCTAACAATCAAAAGAACATATCTTTATAAGGAAAATCACATGTCAACACTTGAAATGCAAAGGAGGAAAATAACAACTGTCAAGGGTGTTACATGCTTCCCTCCTAAAAGAATCATCATCCCAATGATTACCTCTTTTAACAATTTACACCAAGGACAATCAATTCATTCACTTCTCTTATCCTAAGTCAAATATACCAAAATCTTATAGTTCCAAAAATCAGCATTAAATAGTTGTTTATTCAAATCAAATAAATATCTACCCAAAACTGGCATACTTATTGTCATATAAAGATAAAATCATAAATTTTTATCAATCAACAGAATCAATTTTGTTCAAATAGATATGGAAAATTAGTTTTCATATCCTCTAGATTTTCCCAAGTTGCACTCTCTTCATTAAATTGGTCCCACTGGACCTTACATTGACTTATTTCTTGATTTCTTAAATGCAACTGGTGAGTTTCAAGCACTCGTATGGGTTTAACCATGATTATTCCCGGTCTTAAACTTGCAAGGTTCCAATTTAACACATATGATGAATCTAAAACGTATTTCTTAAGTAAATAAATATGGAAAACATCATGCATTCATGACAAAGTAGGTAGTAATGCTAAACAATAAGCTACAGGTGGTTGATTACTTCAACTATTTCAAAAGGTCCCACATAATGTGGTGATAACTTGGCTACCTTGCCAAAAGTTATAGAACCCTTTTTTGGTTTAACCTAAAGAAAAACCTTCTCACCAAGTTCAAATTTCCTGTCAACCCACTTCAAGTCAGTGCAACTCTTTTTCCTATCTGATGCTTCTTTCCAGCGTTCACAAATCATTTTAACTTGTTGTTCCATTTTCGTAAGGATTTCAGGTCCAATTACCTCTCTATCTTCTATGCTATCCCAACTAACAGGGGTTCTACATTTTCTTCCATATAATGCCTCAAAAGGTGTCATCTTAAGAGAAGCATGATATGCATTATTGTATACAAATTCAACTAATGGAAGATACTCTTCCCACTTATACCATTGATCCATGCAATACATTCATAATGTAACGCCTTGATTTTTGTAAGTTATCATGGTAATTACTTTCTTGATGTTGTAACTGCTGAAATGAAGGCAAACATGTTAAGATATATATTTTGATCTTAAGGGAATGTGTTGCTAATCTGGATTCTTGCATACTATAATTTATTTGCATGGGACAACAGTTATTGTTACTTGTGTGTTTGCTGATGTGACGACAAATTGTCGTATGCTTGTTGAACTCTATATGCTGTGGCCTTCTTGTAATCACTTTTGTCATTTGTTGATTTCTCTTGAACCGAATCAAGGTTGATATAAATGTGCAAAGACCTGATTTCAGGTATGAACAAATGGCATGTAGATGCCAACGATTTAAAGGTTCGATTCACGAACCATGCACTGTCGTAACGCGAGATCCCATAAGGCGATAAATGCCTAGATGCGGGTGGCTCAGGCATGTTAATGTGGGACGAAATGCCCTGCATAGTGTTGAAATTTGATGGCAGTTGGGAAGACTGGATTGGAGGTTGATTAGTGTTAGGTGTTAGAGGGAATTAGATCCTAATCTAATCCTAAGTTCTACCTTACATCCTAAACTACTATCCTAAGTGGATTTTTAAAATTGTATAAAAGGTGAAAATAGACCTAAGTTCTATTAACCTAAAGACTAGGCTATGACCTAGGTTGAACACTATTATGAATCCTAAACTAATCCTAACCTAGAAGGGGACGCACAGACCCATGGGAAAGGATAAGGATGAAGGGGAATTAAATGGCAATTAATGTGAGTCCTTGCGTGGACAACGCCAAGTTTGGCGGGAACAGGAAAAAGGTGGAGGTATCTAGTTGGTCATGGAACTAAACTTGGTTTGCATGCAAAATTTGAAATTGGGAGTTTGCCAACCCAAGTCGGCGGTGGCGTGAGGAAATAGAAAAAGGCAGAGCCTTTAATGCATTTAATTTTTTTGGTCTTCATGACCAGTCTGCCTTGGAAAGAGTTTGGAGGAATTTTTGTTGGTCATTTGTGTTTGCTCGGGTTTTTGAGAAGTTGCTCTGCATTTGGTTTTTGCTTGGTTCAATAGTCGAACCCGTTGCATTTGGTTTTATCTCTGCTTTCTTTGGAAATCGGAGGTCATGTTTGTCTGAGCTCGTAGAGGAAGGTGATTGTTGGGAAGCTCATAGCTATCGCTGTGGAAGGAAACACCTTCTGTAGATGCGGTTTTCTTCGAGTTTTGAGGAAGAATACCAGGCATGTTAAGCCCTTCTCTTTAAAACACTTGCTTTACTTAAGCATCTCATTAAAACAACCCTGCTCTTCTGATGAAGGGGGTTTTGGGTTTTATTTGATTGTTGCCATGTTTGAAATGATTGGGTAGAATCATTTTCTTGCTGTTTTGATTCGAACTGTCCTTGCATTTTAATTGAGTTGGAAACACCTCCATGTTGTGCTGGTTTGTTTGACAGTAATGGGGAATTCATCATGTGTGTTATGAAACTGTACATGTTGTATGAGTTTGTTTTCATTATTGAAACAATCGTTCTTTTGCTAATACGAACTGGAATGATGGAAAGTATTAGCTGTGCGAGTTGTTGAAGTTGTTTCTTTACTGAAATCTTTAAAAAGGAAATAAGACCCTTTTCCTTCTGATTTTTTGGGTTTAGAAGGTAATAACATTTTTGGATTTTAAAGGAACTAGCATTTGAGTTTTATTTGAGCATTACGAGCTCGGTTAGAAGGAAATGATAGTAATATAATTATTGTTGTGCTTCTTCTTTTGTATAAATGGATGAATACGACTTGGGTATTCGTTGGAGTTGGAAAAAGAAATTGTTTTTCTTCTGAACTTATAAATGATTACATTCTTTTCTCCTCATTGATGGAAGGTTGATTTTTTTGTGTTTTATGGAAGTAATTTGATCTTCTAGTTCAGATCGTAGTCGTGAATATGACTTGGCTTGGGATTTCTGTGCAAGTAAATGGAAAAAAACATGGAAATTTGGTTTGCTTGCTTTTGAGTCTGTCTTGATACTTTGTTGTGCGTCCGATATCCTATTCGGGTTTGCCTTGATAGAGGTATTGATAACTGATTATTGCATTCTAAAGTTTTGCATATCATTATGAACTTGAAAAATGGATTTCGGGTAGAAATGTTTTTTCATCGCATTATTGAAAACAATTGTTCTATTTCAATGTGAACGATTGTCAGATGGGTTTGAGTCACATGCATGAAGTAAACACGACTAGGATGTTCTTTTATCACATTTTGAAGAAAATGATCATTTCTTTTATGGAATTATTAAAGAAATGAGTTCTTCCTTCTGCTGTTTTTAATTATGAAGAAATAATAATTGGGTTTCTTTGATCACTTGGATTCGGCTTGACGGAAGTGACAGTGATATTTTGATTAATTTCCTGAGTGCTGTGTTTTTCTGTACAAACGGAATATTGAAAGGTTTCGTATGATTCTGATTTTGCACAGTCATTTAAAAGAAATGAAATCAACCTGAATAATTCTTGTGGAGTTTGAAGAAAATGGTTGTTTTCTTATTGAAAGGTTAAAGGAATGAATTCTTCTCTTCTTGTTGTTTGAATTCTGGAAATAGCAATAGAGCTTTACTGTACATTATAAATTGGTCTTGCTGTAGGTAACAACAATGTGCAAATTGTTATTATGAACTGTATGCGTTCATGGATATAGAAGGACATGTGAATAAGTGATTACTTGGTTGTATAACTATTTATTTGGTTAAAAATACAGTGAAAGAAGTATGGAATCTTCTAGTACAACAAGTACATAGTATGCATCTTTATACTGCTTGTTCTATGATAATAAGATGTTTTACTAACCTGTTTATGGCATTCGTATGAGCCTGAATTAAATGAAGTATTGATAAGGATGATAAGTTCTTCCTTGTTTTCATTTAAAGCTAATTATGAATGAAATTATTCTCATTTGCTTGGAAAGTGAATTCCGAATGGATTTTGTAAGTTTCACTCGAATCATTATCTTGATTTGTGTCTCGCTTGATTCAATTTTCCTGGACAAATATGAGGAAAGAAATAGGAATGTGGATGGATAACTTGGAAAAATGATCTTTTCTTCTCTCATACAGTTGGAAATCTGTAATCGTTTAGGAACGAATTTTGTAATTGCTTGGGTTTAAGCATCTATATGTATTGTTGTTTGCTTATATCATCTGCACTTGATTGCTAGAAATCAAATGAGTTGCATGAACTGAAAGGAAAGTAATTGGTTTACATTTCAGTTAATATTTTTATCCTTTGCATTTATTACTAATGAAAGGAATGGAAAGGATCACAGTTATGTTATAACAGCAGAATATGATACTTGTATTCCTAGTTCTTACAAATGTTGTAATCTGAACTTCTGAAGAAAATTGTGTATTGTATGGTTATGTGGGAAATAGGACAGCAATTCTTTGGCTGATTGGGATGGTATTTAGATGGTTCAGTTGTTATGCTGTCCATTCTTTTTTTTGATGCTTAATTCTTGATTGATGTTCATACTGTCGTTTCATAAAAGTAGGGTTCTTTTATTGAGACAATTAATTGAAGCACCTCATTTTAATGACAAGTGCTTAATATGCTCACTTCAATGAACTGACCTGCAAGTAATTTTGCAGATGGAATTTGATTAGAATGAAGACATGGCTGTTTTCTGATGCTTCTTTTGATTGTCTGAAGATGAATTGTATTTGTTAGTTATTATTCCTCTACGAGGAATTGTGAAAAGAAGAAAGTACATTCTTCTATCTATGAGTTGTAATGATGTTTTATATAAACAAAGTCCAATACTTGATCGCGATGTATGGATTATGAAATGGATTGATGAATACAAATACAAGTGTGATATTTTAATAACTATATCAGTTTGATATTGTTGATTAAATTGGAAATATAATGTTATTTCTTGATTGGGAATTATTTAATTGTCCTTGGATGGATTTAAAAGGAACTGATATCTATTCTTACCTAAATGCAACTTTTAAGTTGAAATGTGCAATTAGTTCATACTTTGGGTTAAGATGAATTTTTAATTGACATTAAAAGGATTAGGAAGAACATGATTCCCTAACTGATAGGTATTTAGGATTAGTGTGGAAGCTAAGGAATATCAATTAACTTAGGAGTAACCGAACTTCGTTTTCAAACTCCATTAATAGCCTCATATGTTAAATTCAGAAAGAAAGGATATGGGATAAATATATCCAGGGCTAATGGACCTTAACTATGTAAGGTTAAGGAGAATAAATGAATACATTTATTGGGAATTAGACCTCGTTTAAATGATGTCTAATAAGCTGGAATTCTGAAATTTAGTTACAGTTGTGAAAAACTTGGTTAAGTTAATAGGTTAAACTTATCATGTCCGTCAGTAACGGGCTGCTTAATCCAATGATTAAGAAGAGAACCAAGTAGAGAAAATGCAACCCTTCGGTACGAAGGAGAAGATGCATAGCAAGCTAGAAGATGGATTTAGTCTCTCTTAGCTACATACAACTGTAACGGGAACGAGGATAAAGGATCAGCATGGTTGCTGAAAGTTGATCTTAAATATTAAGATCATATCCAAATCACTTGAGCAGGATGTGTACTCTCGATGGGAGGATTCCATAGGACATTGACATATGCCAGCTACAGCACGGTGTCTTCATGAAGATGGGGTCTTCATGACGACACAATGTTATAGCTGACATATTACAATGCCCTCCCGAATTAAATCATCAAGAATACATAGGATGAATGTGAAGTTCTTGGCTGGGGATAGGAGTATGATCACGTATACGGAGTGACTCTGGAGGACTAAAGATAACTAGACACACGGAGTCATGGGAAATGACACCGTATGTCTGTGTATCTTTATTCACCATGAGTTCCTTCCTATATTCGCTTCATATTGCTAGTTGGAAATTGGAAATTTGAATCGACCTTAAATTGAAAGGACTTGTAGAACCAGAAAGACCATTCTAGATAACAGAAAGTGAGGTGAAGGACGTATTCCATTGGTGTATATCACATCCAGGAATATGATCATGAGCATGTGAAAATCTTTGGCCAAAGTATCGCAAGTGCTGGTTGCGTTGTCCTAATCACTTAATTTAAGATGTAGATGTCGATGAATATCAAGAATGATATTTAGATAGGCTTCTTAAATGGATCACTTCGATAACCGAAACGGTTAAGAGAAATTGATATATAATATACTATGCATGAATGAACATTAAGGATCGGTAGTTGCCAAGTCATGAAATGAGAGATCATTGAAACTCCGAGCCATGAAAATGGGAGATCGGGAAGTTCTTCGAGTCATTTACAACAACATATAGAATCATTATAAGATTGAATGGCACTGAATGTGTGTTCCATATTACAAATATGTGAACAGAGAACATTAGTTTTAAAAGGAAATTGTGTGTTCCAAACTGTATTGTTTGGGTAGAGAACAATTATTAAAACTTGAACGTGTGTTTGAATTATATAATTCATAACAGAGAACGTTATATAAAAATAAAAAAAAATTCCCTTGTTCTAGTATCTTAAAATGGGGATGTTACATCTTGGTATCAGAGCTGAAGGTTGCAGCTCTTGGACCTAATGAGTCCACGATATTAATAAGGTTTACATTTTCTTATTGAATAGAAAATGGTCAGAACAAGAGGGAATGCTGCGAATAACCCATTACAGGGTGGAGAAGCAGCTACTGCTCAAAAGCTGGATGAAATCCTCACGCTGCCTACTAGATACGAGAGATCGCTTTAACTGCTCGGAACAACAGTCAATGGGCAATGAAGAGGAGGAAGATGAAGCTGAAATAAATGATCAGCCACCTCCTATGGACAACATCAATGGAGGGAATCCGGGTGTTGATAATAATAATGTAATTGCTCCTAATCCCCCTGAAAATAAAAGGGCAAGATTAGCAGCTGAACTTACAAATGATATAAAGAGAATAAGTCCTCCAAAGTTTGATGGAACAACCCTTGGGGACGGAGCTGAGAATTGGCTCAATGAAATGGAGAAATACTTTGCAATAAGAAACTTCTCCGAAGAGACCAAAGTGATATGGGGAGCATATCAGCTTTCTCATGAAGCATCATCATGGTGGGACAACCGTAAGGTTGAGTTAAATATTGTTGAATCAGACATAACTTGGGATCAATTTAAGGGTTATTTTAGGCAATGATGGCTGCCTCAACTCTATTTTGATAGGAAAATGACTCGAATTTCAAACTGGTCGCAAGGAAGGTCATTTCGGATGACGAATCATCGGGAAGGGTTTACTAAAATCTCTTAAGTATGTGCCGCAGCATCAAGCCGATGAGAAGTTCAGAATATGGAAATTCATAATGGGACTGAATCCCATCATTGGTGGCGAAGTGGATGTCCACGGCCCAACCACCATGGATGGAGTTGTCGAAAAGGCAATCGATAGAACAAAAATTAAGAGCAATATCTCCGCTCACAGGAAGAGATAAGGAAGAAGATTCTCAATTCTTCTTCATATCTTGCACCAAAAAGGGGACCTTGAAAAGGTTTGGTGTGAAAAACAAAATTTTTGTGGATAACAACAAGAAATCATGATGAATAGATCTCAGAAATAACATGTGGAACAGCTTCACAAAAGTTAGTGGCAATGGACAGAAGTCCTATGGGAGCCAGAATGATAACTTCAAAGCTGGTAACAAATTTGAGCCTAGAAAAGGGCCAGTTGGAGGATGCTTCAACTATGGAAAGGACCACTATGTGAATCACTGTCCTCTGAAGAAGGATGATCGCGGTCAACAAAGATAGATACACGCCGCAGGGCTAATGCATGCTTTGAAAAGCAAGTTACGCCTATAGAAGTTCTGGGTAAGTTATTCGGTACACCTGTAGTCATACTTTTTGATACTGGAGCTACTGAATGCTTTATTTCTACTAAAATTGCAATGAAATTAAAAAGAAAGGCTGAAAGAATGGATAAAACATGGACAGTGCATTATGGGAATAATGTTGTCCATACAGATGAAATGTGCCTTTTTGGGGCAATTCTTGACTTGCCTAGTTTCTCCACCAAAGTTGACTTGTATGTCACTCCTCTAGATCATATGATATCATTATTGAGTTAATCGTTGGATGAACATAAGGTAAAGGTCGATCATTATGAAATTTTTTTGTTGTTTTGATGACCCGCAGAAAGTAAAGAGTCATTCAAGGTGTAAAACATGAAGTCAGCAGCTTAGAAACCGACAAATACTATGCAACTAAAAAGGGCTAAAAATAGAGGTTGCACCTTGTATGCAGTAAAAATGATAGAAAATGCTGAGGAAGATAATGATTTCATGGAAAGATATCCATTATTAAGGGGTTTCAGTGATGTGTTTCTAGAGGAATTGCCAGGTCTTCCACCCAAACGTGAGTTTGACTTTGCAATAGAAATCAAACCGGGAACTGAACCCATATCTAAGGCACCTTATAGGATGACCACCATCGAGTTGGTAGAGCTAAAGGCTCAGTTACAAGAACTTTTGACTAAGGGGCTGATAAGACCAAGTGTCTCACCTTGGGGAGCGCCGGTAATTTTTGTAAAGAAAAAGGATGGCACTTTGAGGCTATGCATTGATTACAGAATGCTGAACAAAGCAACTATTAAAAATTAGTACCCACTCCCTAGGATTGATGATCTGTTCAATCAGATGCGAGGAGCATCAGTCTATTCAAAAATAGATCTTCGATCTGGGTATCATCAGCTGAGAATAAAGGAAGAAGATATTCATAAAACAACTTTTAGAACAAGGTACGGGCATTATGAGTTCACGGTGTTACCTTTTGGGTTGACTAATGCACCTGCCACCTTCATGAATCTGATGAACAATATTTTTCAAGAATACTTAGACAAGTTTGTTCTTGTATTCTTAGACAACATTCTTATATACTCTAAAATGTCAAAGAGCACCAAGAACATCTAAGGATAGTGCTGGAAATTTTAAGAAAGAGGAAGTTGTATGGTAAACTGTCTAAATGTTCCTTTTATGATGCAGAGGTGCATTATTTGGGACACGTTATAAGCAAGAATGGAATAGTTGTTGACCCTTCAAAGATCACAGCTATAACTGAGTGGCCTGCACCTAAGAACGTGCACAAAGTGAGGAGCTTCATGGGCTTGGCTAGATATTATCGAAAGTTCATTAAGGACTTTTCAAAAATTGCTGCCCCAATCACTTCGTTGCAAAAGAAGGATAAGAAATTTGTCTGGATGGACAAGTGTGAATTTTCCTTTAAAAATTTAAAGGAACAGTTAACTATAGCACCTATTTTGACTGTACCTGATCCAAATGGAAATTTTATGGTTGTAACAGATGCCTCAGGAGAAGGCCTTGGAGGTATTCTGTTACAGAATAACCATGTCATAGCTTATGAAAGCAGAAAGCTTAAGTTACATGAACAAAATTATGCTCCACACGACCTAGAGCTCGCTGCCATTGTTCATGCACTTCAAATGTGGAGGCATTACCTTTTAGGCAAGCCTTTTGAGTTAAAAATAGACCATTTGGGGCTGAAGTATATTTTTACTCAGCCAAATCTGAATGCAAGGCAACAAAGATGGTTAGAATTTCTATCTCAAGATGATTTTGATATAAACTACATCAAAGGCAAGGAAAATAGAGTGGCAGATGCTTTGAGTTGATGGAAGCATATCTCTACTCTTATAACATTAAGAACTCATTTTAAGGATGAGGTGAAAGATGCCTTGAATCGATCCTTATTTCCAAAGAAGTCAAAACAGTAACTTGCTGCAGAGATCCAAAGGATGTCGTATAAAGGATTTCCTTTTGACAATGAAGGAATTCGAGGTTCAAAACAGGTATATATACCTTTAGCGAATGACTTAAGAGGGAAATTGTTAATCTGAATTTCATAATTCACCTTTTCTGACACCCCGCATTACGAAAATGCTTGCTGATCTTAAGCAAAAATACTTCCGAAGGGAATGAAAAAGGATGTGGTGGAATTTGTAACACACCGCTTGAATGTCGTGTCTCTTAAGGAACATATGCATCCCGCAGATTATCAGATCCCCACAAAGATTCCGCAGTACAAATGGCAAGTGATAATGATGGATTTCATTCAAGGATTGCCTATGTCAAGAAATAAGCATGACATTATCCTGGTTGTAGTCGACAAATTGACCAAAGTGGCACACTTCATTGCTGGTAATTTGAAAGACGATGCACCAGTGTTAGCAAGAAGATTTGTACATGAAATCTTCAGATTGCATGGAATACCAGAATTAATCATATCGGACAGAGATCCGAGGATGACATCAAGGTTTTGGCAAACGCTTAATGCGGCCTTGGGAACTAAATTAAACTTCAGTTCTGCATATCATCCGGAGACGGATGGACAGACTGAGAGAGTCAATCAGGTTTTAGAGGACATGTTAAGGATGTATTGCATGGACCAGCAGTATAAATGGGAGGAATACCTTCCGCTGGTAGAATTTTCTTACAATAATACATATCATGCCTCTTTAAAAATGGCACCCTTTGAAGCATTGTATGGAAGAAAATGCAGAACTCCCACACCGGGACAACATTAAGGAGAGAGAGGTAGTTGGACCGAAAATCCTTACGGAAATGGAACAACAAATCAAAATGATTCGGGAACATCTAAAGGAGGCTACCAATAGGCAAAAGAGTTATGCAGACTTGAAGCGGGTTGATAGGAATTATAAACTGGGAGAGAAGGTCATTCTTTGGGTGAAGCCGAAAAAGAGCTCAATAACTTTTGGCAAGGCTACCAAGTTGTCGCCACGATACGTGGGACCTTTTGAAATTGTTGAAATAATCAACCCTGTAGCTTATCGTCTAGCATTACCTCTTGCTTTGTCTCAAATGCATGATGTTTTTCATATTTCTTTGCTTAAGAAATACGTCACAGATTTATCACATGTGCTGAATTAGAATTCCTTGTAGGTCCAAGACCTAGGAATAATCATGGTTAAGCCCATTCGAGTGCTAGGAACTCGCCAGTTGTACTTAATAAATCACGAAGTGAATCAATGTAAGGTCCAAAGGGGACCAATTCAGCAAAGAAAGTGCAACTTGGGAAAATATCGAAGAAATGAGATCTACTTTTCCACATTTGTTTGATCGAATTTGAAATTTGAAAAAACTGATAATTCTACCAAATTTAGACAATTATTAGTCTATTGTACAGTTGTCTTAAAACACAGTTTTTAAGAGTGAATCTGTTTTTGGTATGAACTTATAAATGGAAGGACAATAACTGAACTTTGTCCTAGGAACTCCTTGATTTGGTTAATTTGATCATCGAGACGATGATTCTTTAAGGAGGGAGGAATGTAACGCCCTGATTTTTGTAAGTTATCATGGTAATTACTTTCTTGATGTTGTAACTGCTGAAATGAAGGAAAACATGTTAAGATATATATTTTGATCTTAAGGGAATGTGTTGCTAATCTAGATTCTTACATACTGTAATTTATTTGCATGGGACAATAGTTATTGTTACTTGTGTGTTTGTTGATGTGACGACAAATTGTCGTATGCTTACTAAACTCTATATGCTATGGCCTTCTTGTAATCGCTTTGTCGATTTACTCTTGAACCAAACTGAAGGTTGATATAAATGTGCAGCACCTGATTTTAGGTATGAACAACTGGCACATAGATGCCAATGACGAAGGTTCGATTCACGAACCATGCACTGTCGTAACGTGAGATCCCGTAAGGCGATAAATGCCTGGATGTGGGTGGCTCAGGCATGTTAATGTGGGACGAAATGCCCTGCACAGTGTTGAAATTTGATGACAGTCGGAAAGACTGGATTGGAGGTTGATTAGTGTTAGGTGTTAGAGGGAATTAGATCCTAATCTAATCCTAAGTTCTACCTTACATCCTAAACTACTATCCTAAGTGGATTTTTAAATTGTATAAAAGGTGAAAATAGACCTAAGTTCTATTAACCTAAAGACTAGGCTATGACCTAGGTCGAACACTATTATGAATCCTAAACTAATCCTAACCTAGAAGGGGATGCACAGACCCATGGGAAAGGATAAGGATGAAGGGGAATTAAATGGCAATTAATGTGAGTCCTTGCGTGGACAGCGCCAAGTTTGGCAGGAACAGGAAAAAGGTGGAGGTATCTAGTTGGTCATGGAACTAAACTTGGTTTGCATGAAAAATTTGAAATTGGGAGTTCGCCAACCCAAGTCGGTGGTGGCGTGAGGAAATAGAAAAAGGCAGAGCCTTTAATGCATTTAATTTTTTTGGTCTTCGTGACCAGTCCACCTTGGAAAGAGTTTGGAGGAATTTTTGTTGGTCATTTGTGTTTGCTCGGGTTTTGGAAAGTTGCTCTGCATTTGGTTTTTGCTTGTTGAACCAACCGATTGCATTTGGCTTTTATCTCTGCTTTCTTTGGAAATCGGAGGTTGTTTGCTTGAGCCTGTAGAGGAAGGTGATTGTTGGGAAGCTTGTTGCTGTCTGTCATTTGGAAGGAAATACCTTCAGAGACACGCTTTTCTTTGAGTTTCGAGGAAGAATACCAGGCATGTTAAGCCCTTCTCTTTAAAACACTTTCTTTACTTAAGCGTCTCATTAAAACAACCCTGCTCTTCTAATGAAGGGGGTTTGGGTTTTATTTGATTGTTGCCATGATTGAAATGATTGGGTAGAATCATTTTCTTGTTGTTGTGATTCGAACTGTCCTTGCATTTTAATTGAGTGGAAACACCTCCATGTTGTGCTGGTTTGTTTGACAGTAATGGGGAATTCATCATGTGTGTTATGAAACTGTACATGTTGTATGAGTTTGTTTTCATTATTGAAACAATCGTTCTTTTACTAATACGAACTGGAATGATGGAAAGTATTAGCTATGCGAGTTGTTGAAGTTGTTTCTTTACTGAAATCTTTAAAAAGGAAATAAGACCCTTTTTCCTTCTCTGGTTTTGGGTTTAGAAGGTAATAACATTTTTGGATTTTAAAGGAACTGGCATTTGAGTTTTATTTGAGCATTACGAGCTCGGTTAGAAGGAAATGATAGTAATATAATTATTGTTGTGCTTCTTCTTTTGTATAAATGGACGAATACGACTTGGGTATTCGTTGGAGTTGGAAAAAGAAATTGTTTTTCTTCTGAACTTATAAATGATTACATTCTTTTCTTGCTGTGATGGAAGGTTGATTTTGTTGTGTTTTATGGAAGCAATTTGATCTTCCAGTTTGGACTGTAGTCGTGAAAATGACTTGGCTTGGGATTTCTGTGCAAGTAAATGGAAAAACATGGAAATTTGGTTTGTTGTTTGAGTCTGTCTTGACTGTACTTTGTTGTGCATCTGATATCCTATGTGGGTTTGCCTTGATAGAGGTATTGATAACTGATTATTGCATTCTAAATTTCTGCATATCATTATGAAGTTGAAAAATGGATTTCAGGTAGAAATGTTTGTTTTTCATTATTGAACAATTGTTGTAACACCCTAGACTGTAGTTACTTCCTCCTGAGCATACAAGTGTTTATATGTGATTTCTTTTGTAAAAAGGATGTGTTCCTTTGATTGAGAAGTCATGCTTGATATGTACCGTATCTTCTTTGAGATTCCGCATCTTTTACTTGAGTCGGAATATGATTGGACTCTTTTATTTCTTTCATTTTACACCCGAGTTTAAACTGATCTCTAATGAATTATGGAGTTATCCATCTTTAAGACCTAGCCTCGGGATCATGGTGGTATTGACCCAAGTGATGCTTTAAGTTTATTTGTGATGAATTAAAATTATAGACCTTAAGCAGTCAGTAAGGTCCTGGATGCATTGAATAAGCTAGTCCGGAGTATAACTCAGGCTGAACATGTTAAATGAACTGGTGCCCGATATCGTAATATACCTGGAAGGTCTTGATCGTGGACCAGGTAATAATTCAGTTACATATAATTCAATAGCCTAATGGCAGTGCAGGAGTGAACCCTGTTCGTGAATGTATGTTTTAGGTTCTTTTTCTGAGCATTTGAAATGTTAGACCTAACTGGATTTATTAAGGTTAGTAACCTAAAACTAAACTTAACCTAGGGGTTAGATTAGTGTTAATCCTAACCTAGACCTAGGCTAAGAGGTTAGACTAGGTGTTATCCTAAATCCTAACCTAAGTTACTAACCTAACTATTGAACAAGGAAGAAGGGGACCTATGGAAGGGTGCGAACCATGGGCGGCAGTTTCTATGTCATTAAATGTATGGATAAGTATGAAGGACAGGTAATTTGGTAGAAGTTTTAACGGCTAGCAAGAGCCGACGTGGCAGGTCGCCAAAGTTAGAAATGGTCTTTGATGTGCATTTTTCCATCACCAACTATGGCGATCGGTGGTAGTGGAGATTGAGTGGGAAATTGGGAGTAAATGCAATTTATGAACTCGGTCTTCGAGCTCGGTTTCACGGGAAGGCATGCAAAATGGAAAGTTAATGGTTTGTTTGGTTTTTCAAGCGCTCCGGTTTTCCTCTATCTCGATCACCGGTTCTTCGCACCGCCTTCTTGGTGTTGCATGGCAAGTATGAGCGTAACTAGCTCTTTTCTTTGGCAAGGAAAATTTATAAGTCATGGAAATAGTAAATTTTTGTTGGTGGATCTAACTTGGAAAAGGAGGAGAAGGTTCGAGCTCTTTCAAAGGGTCTCGCTTTGAAAATTTTAAGCAAATAACTGTGCATGTTAGGCCCTAACCTTTAAAAATCTTGCTTTCTTTCAAGTGATTTCATTAGAACAACTCTGTCGATGATTTTTGGATTCAGCTGGTTTTTATGATAAGTCATGCGTGATTTTGTTGCTATATCTTCTTCTGCCTCGATTTTTCAATAAAACCCTTAACGGTGTGTGTTGTGTTTCAATCACAGCACTATCTTGTTGGGTTTTTCATTTCGGTTAGAATTAAAGAAATGATTGCAAGGAAAAAATACACGATTCGGCTTGTGGGAGTTCATGCATTGTTTTCTTGTTTGATTCAATGATACCTTGTTGTTTTCACTTGTTGAGAAGGATACATTGAAACTCTTGAAGATGCATGATATATCAACTTCAGTATATGATATGTCATGGGTAATATATGTTATTGATGTCATGTTGAAATTCATTAAACAAAATTATGTCTTGTTTTCTTAGGAAGTACAACAGTGAATGCATCTTGTTATCAATACTTGAGTTGATAGTATTTTGACTTCAAGGAGTTTTTAATGGAGAATATTACTTGGGTTCGATTTATTTTAAATCATTGATGCATATGTTATGTTTTCCTCTCTCGTAACTTAGAGCGGATATTGTTTTTTTGGGCTCAGCTTGGAATCCTTGTTACTTAACCAAGATTTTGCTTCAGATAGGCCTGAATGCAGTGAATATTATCATTAAAATGCATCCATCTTGTATAACGGATTCTCGTAGAAGTTTATTTGTAAAATACCACATGCGTAAGACCTCTTTTTTATCCTTGAGGCGTATATTATGTTTTCCTTCTTCTCAATTTTCTCGCTGTGAATACTGTTGTGAAATTCTTGAGTCATGGTCTCATGAAATCAATTTCAAGTATAAACCCGTTTAGAGCATTAGTGGTATGGATACGCTTAGAGAATTGAAATGATGCGAAGTGGCTTGATTTTCGATTTAACCTTCGCTATACATGTATAACGTTTGGACTCTTATTTTAATTTCTCGTGTTCCTTCTGTCTGTCGTTGTGGAAAGTAAAGGAAGAGTTTTCTTTTCATAACTTACTTGGTTGAGACCTTGTTGAAATTGTTTCCTGAAAAATGACTCCTTTGTTAGTCATGGCTGTGTTATTTTAAATTTTGTTCCAGTTAATGAGGTTGTGCGTGTTGTGTGGATTCAAGATTTAATATATCTACATAGGCATAGGGAAAACATCATTTGTTTTAATGTTGTTGAGCTTCTCGTTGACCGTGATAAAAAGGTTGTTTTTTTTATTACGGCCTTGGAAACTAAGTCCTCGCAGAGTTTTAGTTGGGATGAGATTGAGTTGTACGTTGCTGGGTGGAATTGTAGTCATGCTTGTGCATAGTTACGTCTTCTAATAGTATGAATATCTAGTCTTGAGCGTGACTGAACTCAAGAGCTGATTTTGTACCTCGACAAGTGGTGACATTGGATACTCTTCTCATTTGTTGATTGTATGGAAGGTTATGTGGGTCTGTTAATAGATTTTCATTACTCGCCTTGGCGTGAAATCTACTGTATTTCTTGAGGCTACAGAAGTTGTTATAATTAAATTCTAACAAAACCGTGGTTCTTCTTATGGTCTCGTTTTGACTTATTCGCATGCGTATAAGGTGAGTGCTTACTCTTAAGGAGACTCAGGTATAACATGAGCATGATTGGAAGGGAAATATGAATGATGCGTTTTCTTTCTCTTCTGTTGTAAAGTATATGTTGATATATTTTTTATCTAACTGTTGGAACTGTTTGAACTACTACTGAATCATGGGTTGTTATGATATTCATTTTACTATGATGAATGTAATGATCTGTCTGATGTTTGTTGTCCTGGGGATTTAGATGGATAGTTGTCTTAGATACTTTCGTTCTTCTTGATCCCTAATATTTTGATGAAATATGTTTACTTGTTGGGTGAATTGATCTCATTTAAACAGGGTGTTTAATGAAAACAATTGATGTATTGCAATTGTTTTTAAGAGTTAGTGCTTATCATGCTCAGTTCATCGAACTGACCCATGTTGACAATTTTTGCAGATGGATGCCGTAAGTGGTAAAAGCACGCAGATCTGATAGGATGATCAGATTGTTTAATTTGATTTTATGTTGAATTACATCTTGATTTTCTAAATGTACTATATGAGGAAAGATGTTCTTCTTCCGTTGAGTATTGTATCAAGTATGTCAATGCATAAAATGTAATTGTTTAGCTCTCAAAGGAATGGAAATAAATATTTGTTACTTATGTGTTGGTATCCTTATTTGATAGTTTGACTTTCTTCGGTTTAAATATCTTGAGGGCATTGTTATCATTGTATAATTTGGAGACTTTTGTGATTATCAATGTAAGCTTGCAAGAATATGAGACTCGAATTCTTATGATTGTTTAAAGCCCCTATGTGTTCTATCTAAGCTAAATTGAAATTTAGATCACCGTCTTTACCGAAAGATAGGGTTAAAATAAACCTAATCCGAACGCTAAACAAGATGAATTAAATTATTAATTCCTAGTCTTGATTAGGCCAGGACAACATTTAATTAGATTCTTAATCATTATATCTTGATACTTATAAGTACGATATAAATTCAGTAAAGAGAACTGAAATAAACCAAAAAGGGGTTCTGTTGGCAATCACATGTGAAGATTATGGGTTATTGCCCAATTTTGTGAATTAGAATTATGTATATTCTATGAACTCCTGATGGAACCTTAGCCTTAATAACTTCTCTCGTGTAAAGGGTTTTATTAAGAAAGGTCATTCTAAGGTGAGGAACCTAGGGATCGGAAAAGGCTAACCTTAGGGGAACATCTTTTATATAATTTAAACTCAATGTGTATAATGCTTATTAATAAGTAGATCTTTTTGAGGTGGATTTAAAGGTCGACGACACAAGTCAACTCGTAGGTTGTCACTCTTCGGAAGATTAGGATCTTCTCAAGATACAACAATGCAGTGACTTATGACGACACCCTTTGCATTGATCGATAAGATTTACACCTTGAACTCGAACAAGTTACTCTGGGACCGATTAGGAATGTGGTCACGTTATAAGGCTGCCTAGGAGATTCGGGGTATCTTGACACACTGGTTTAACTAGGGTTGAACCAGTATGTCATCGTATCCCTAGTCCTCGTGGGCATCCATATAACGTTATCACCTTACTAATCCGTTTCCGAGTGAATAATTTGGGATAGGAGGGACTGACAGAAGTCAGTATAAGACGTTCTATATAACATAGGAATGGGGTGAAGGACGTATTCCAGATTGACGAGTATGTCGTTAAGGAATACGAGACATAAGCAGTATGTTTCAAATCTTTGGCCAAAGTATCGCAAGCTGCTGATTGCGTTGTCCTGAGTCACCTGGTCTAAGGGATGAGATGCCGATGAATAATGGTAACAATTATTCAGCTTAGGTTCCTTGACAGAGCATTCTCAATCCCGCATAATAGGGAAGAGAACTGCGAGAGTGAAGTGTTAAATGAAAACACCAACTCTTATTACTCATGAATAGATCGGTAGATTACCGAGTCATGGAATGAATAGATCGGATGTACTCCGAGTCATTACAAATGCTGCATATGGTTATCTCGTTATAAGAATGGTTTTTGATTTTGAGTTCTAAATTATGTATTTAGAACCCGGAAGCATTTATCAAAAAAAAAAATTGACTTGTTCTAATGTATAAAATGAGGATGTTACATCTTGGTATCGTGAGCGAAGGTCATGCAGCTCTTGGGCCTATCAGTGTCCATAATTGATAAAACCATGAATTTTCTTGTAATGAAAAATGGTTAGAACAAGGGGGAATGTTGCAAATAATGCTCCACCCGAAGGAGGGGTGGCAACAACCCAAAAACTTGATGAGATCCTCGCTGCCTGTTGGACACAAGAGATCGCTTTAGCTATACTTGAACAAAGAGGTGATGGGAAATGAGGAGGATGAAGAAGCTGGTAATGACAATCAGCCACCTCCTGAGGACAACCCCGATATGGGTGTTGATGTTAATGCTGGGAATGCACCTGTCCAACCAGAAAACAAAAAGGCCAGGTTGGCAACAGAACTCACTAATGATATAAAAAGGATAAGCCCACCTAAGTACGATGGCACCACATTAGGAGATGGAGCTGAGAACTGGCTTAGCAAAATGGAGAAGTAATTTGCAATAAGAAACTTCTCAGAGGAAACCAAAGCTATTTGGGGAGCCTATCAGCTTTCCCACGAAGCATCTTCATGGTGGGATAGCCGTAAAGCTGAACTAAACATTGATGAGACCAACGTTACTTGGGATCAATTTAAAGGCTATTTTAGGCAACGTTGGCTGCCACAACTTTTCTATGATCAGAAAATGACAGAATTTCAGAACTTAGCTCAAGGGAAGCTAACGGTAACTGAATACTGGGAGCGGTTTACAAAACTCCTCAAGTATGTACCGCAGTATCAAACTGACAAGAAGTTCAGAATATAGAAATTCATCATGGGATTGAATCCCATGATAGGGGGAGAGGTCGATGTTCACAGTCCAACCACTATGGAAGGAGTTGTTGAAAAGGCCATAAGGCAAGAATAGAAATTAAAGGCTATTTCTGCTCATAAAGAGGAAGTGCGGAAGAAGACTGCAAACCCTTCTTCAACCTCTCTTGCACCCAAAAAGGGACCATGGAAAAAGTTTGGAAACAAAAGTAAGTTTCCAGGGGATAATAGTAAGAAAGCAGTGGCAAATAAGCCTGCTGGAAATGTAAGGGATAATTTTGCTAAAAATTATAACAATGGGCAGAAGCCCTATGGAGGACAACGTGACAATTACAAGGCTGGAGGCAATTTTGAGCCTAAAACGGACCTCGTAGGAGGTCACTACAATTGTGGCAAAGACCACTATGCAAATCAATGCCCTTTGAAGAAGGATGATCATAATCAAGCAACATAAGATACATGTCATAAAGAGCGCATAAAAAGTGAAAAGCAAGTGACACCTATAGAAGTTCTCGGGTAAGTTATTTGGCATACCGTCACTATTCTTTTTGATACAGAGCTACTTGAATGTTTTATTTCTAATAAACTTGCTTCTAAACTTAAAAGAAAAGATGGAAAAATGGATAAATCTTGGGTACTGCAGACAAAGATGGTAATAACTCTGTTCATATAGTGAGTATGTGTCTTTTTGGGGCAGTCCTTGACTTACCTAACTTTTCCACGGAAGTTGACCTCTATGTTACACCTTTGGGATCGTATGACATTGTCATCGGTGTCAATTGGTTAACTGACCATAAAGCAAAGGTAGATTGCTATGAAAAGAACATAAAATGTTTAGATGATCAACTGAAACAACAGAGATTCAAGGGATAATGGAAAATTTCAGTTAGAAAACTCACTATGCAGCTTAAAAGGCTAAGAATAAAGGATGTACCCTTTATGCAAGAAAGATATCTGAATTTTCAGAAGAAGATGGTGATTACATGAAGCGATTCCTCTCATTACAAAGTTTTAGGATGTTTTTCCCGAGGAATTACCAGGGTTACCACCCAAGAGAGAGTTTGACTTCACCATCGAAATCAAACCAGGAATGTAACCTATTTCCAAAGCACCTTATCGGATGACTACTATAAAGTTAGTCGAGCTTAAGGCACAAATTGCAAGAACTTTTGTCTAAAGGTTTGACTTAGACCAAGTGTTTCACCTTGGGGAGCACCCGTAATATTTTGAAAAAGAAGGATGGAACGCTTAGGTCAGTGTATTGATTATCGGATGTTAAACAAAGAAACAATCAAGAATAGATATCCACTTCCTAGGATCGATGATCTATTTGATCAGATGCGTGGAGCAACGGTTTATTCTAAGATAGATCTTCGATCTGGCTATCATCAGTTAAGGATTAGAGAAGAAGATATTCATAAAACAACTTTCCGAACAAGGTATGGACATTATGAATTCACGGTTCTACCCTTTGGATTTACTAATGCACCCGTAGCCTTTATGAACTTAATGAACAATATTTTTCAAGAATATCTAGACAATTTTGTACTTGTATTCTTGGACGATATTCTCATTTATTCTAAAAGCATTGAGGAGCACAATGAGCATTTGAAGATAGTTTTAGGAATTTTGAGAAAAAGAAAGTTGTATGGTAAGTTATCCAAATGTTCTTTCTTTGATTCAGAAGTTCACTATTTGGGTCATGTCATAAGTAAAGAAGGAATTGCTGTAGATCCTTCAAAAATAGTGGCAATAACTGAGTGGCCTGCACCAAAGAATGTACACGAAGTAAGAAACTTCATGGGTCTCACTGGTTACTATAGAAAATTTGTTAAGGATTTTTCTAAAGTAGCTGCACCAATAACTTCATTGCAAAAGAAGGATAAGAAATTCATATGGAATGATAAGTGCGAAGCGGATTTCAAAAGTCTGAAAGACCAGTTGACTTCTGCACCTATATTAGCTGTACCAGACCCTAATGGGAGTTTTACTGTTGTAACGGATGCTTCTGGGGAAGGCCTTGGAGGTGTTTTGCTTCAAAGTGATCAAGTCATAGCATATGAAAGTAGAAAACTTAAAATACATGAGCTGAATTATGCCCCTCATGATTTGGAACTTGCTGCCATTGTTCATGCACTTCAAGTCTGGAGACACTACTTACTTGGGAAACCTTTTGAGTTGAAAACTGATCACTTAGGGTTGAAATATATTTTTACTCAACCTAATCTTAATGCCAGACAGAGAAGGTGGTTAGAATTTTTATCACAATATGATTTTGATATTAGCTATATCAAAGGGAAGGAGAATAGAGTAGCTGATGCTCTAAGTCATAGGAGGCACATTTCTACTCTTATAACATTAAGAACTTAGTTTAAAGATGAGGTAAAAGTGCCTCAGAATCAGATGCATATTTTCAACAAGTAAAAGCAGCGCTTGCTACAGAACCAAAGGATATAAGGTATAAAGGTTTTCATTTTGATAATGAAGGAATCTTGCGTTATGAAAACAGGGTATACGTACCTATGCTGAATGACTTGAGGAAGAAGTTGTTAGTTGAATTTCATAATTCACCTTTCTCTGGACACTGGGAATCACAAAAATGCTTGCTGATTTGAAACAACAATACTTTTGGAAAGGTATGAAAAAGGATGTTATTAATTTTGTGACTCATTGTTTGGAGTGTCAGCGGGTTAAGGCAGAACATATGCACCCTGCTGGACTGTTATATCCTCATAGCATACCATAGTACAAATGGCAAGTAATAACCATGGATTTTGTACAAGGATTACCCATGTCCAGGAATAAACATGATGTTATCCTGGTAGTTGTAGATAAACTGACTAAGGTAGCTCATTTCATCACTGAAATCTAAAGGATGATTCACCAAGTCTGGCCAAAAGATTCGTATACGAAATTTTCATATTACATGGTGTACCAAAATTGATTATATCCTGACAGGATCCAAGAATGACGCTCAAGGTTTTGGAAAACGCTTAATATAGCTCTTGAATGAAACTAAACTTCGCTTCGCATATCATCCGGAAACGGATGGACAAACTGAGAGGGTAAATCAAGTGTTGGAGGACATGTTGCGAATGTATTGCATGGATCAACAGTATAAATGGGAAGAATATCTTCCATTAGTTGAATTCGCATACAACAACACTTATCACTCATCTCTCAAAATGGAACCATTTGAAGCACTTTATGGAAGAAAGTGCAGAACTCTTGTTAGCTGGGATAGTGTTGAGGATAGAGTGGTAATTGGACCAGATATTCTCATAGAAATGGAACAACAAGTTAAGTTGATTCGTGAACGATTAAAGGAAGCAGCAGATAGGCAGAAGAGCTATGCTGACCTTAAGCGGGTTGATCGAAGGTTTGAGCTTGGTGAGAAGGTTTTTCTTCGTGTTAAACCCAGAAAGAGTTCTATAACTTTTGGCAAGGCTGCCAAGTTATCACCTCGATTCGTGGGACCCTTCGAAATTGTCGAAATAATCAATCCTGTAGCTTATCGTTTAGCATTACCACCTACTTTATCTCGCATGCATGATGTTTTCCATATTTCTTTTCTTAAGAAATACGTTTCAGATCTGTCACATGTTTTAAATTAGAATTCCTTGCAGTCCAAGACCCGTGAATAATCTTGGTTAAACCCACACGAGTGCTGGAAACTCACCAATTGCATTTAAGAAATCGTGAAATACAACAATGTAAGGTCCAGTGGGACCAGTTTAACGAAGAAAGTGCAACTTGGGAAAATTTGGAAGAGATGAAAATTGCTTTTCCTTTTCTTTTTCAACAGAATGAAATCTGTTGACAAAACATTTCTTTTATGAACTTATATTTTTTTTTTTGAGTTTATATCAAAGCCAGATGGAGGCAAACATTATTCAGGCTGAATAAAATGTGTTGTGACATTGATTTGTGGAACTATTCAAGTTGGAAATAGTCACATTGTTTTGTGAACTAATAAATTGGTTGACCTGAAGGTTAATCGAATATGTAATCATCGGGACGATGAATCTTTTAGGAGGGAAGCATGTAACACCCTGGACTGTAGTTACTTCCTCCTGAGCATACAAGTGTTGATATGTGATTTCTTTTGTAAAAAGGATGTGTTCCTTTGATTGAGAAGTCATGCTTGATATGTACTGTATCTTCTTTGAGATTCCAGATCTTTGACTGAGTCGGAATATGATTGGACTCTTTTATTTCTTTCATTTTACACCTGAGTTTAAACTGATCTCGGAATGAATTATGGAGTTATCCATCTTTAAGACCTAGCCTGGGATCAGTGGTATTGACCCAAGTGATGCTTTAAGTTTATTCGTGATGAATTAAAATTATAGACCTTAAGCAGGTTGCAAGGTCTGGATGCATTGAATAAGCTAGTCCGGAGTATAACTCAGGCTGAACATGTTAAATGAACTGGTGCCCGATATCGTAATATACCTGGAAGGTCTTGATCATGGACCGTAATAATTCGCCACATATAATTTAATAGCCTAATGGCAATGCAGAGTGAACCCTGTTCGTGAATGTATGTTGTAGGTTCTTTTTCTGAGCATTTGAAATGTTAGACCTAACTGGATTTATTAAGGTTAGTAACCTAAAACTAAACTTAACCTAGGGGTTAGATTAGTGTTAATCTAACCTAGACCTAGGCTAAGAGCTAATGTTCTAAGTTAGTATCTATGTGCTAAGAGGTTAGACTAGGTGTTATCCTAAATCCTAACCTAAGTTACTAACCTAACTATTGAACAAGGAAGAAGGGGACCTATGGAAGGGTGCGAACCATGGGCGGTAGTTTCTATGTCATTAAATGTATGGATAAGTATGAAGGACAGGTAATTTGGTAGAAGTTTTAACGGCTAGCAAGAGCCGACGTGGCAGAGTCGCCAAAGTTAGAAATGGTCTTTGATGTGCATTTGTCCATCGCCAACTATGGCGGTCGGTGGCAGTGGAGATTGAGCGGGAAATTGGGAGTAAATGCAATTTATGAACTCGGTCTTCGAGCTCGGGTTTCACGGGAAGGCATGCAAAATGGAAAGTTAATGGTTTGTTTGGTTTTTCAAGCGCTCCGGTTTTCCCTCTGTCTGATCACTGGTTCTTCGCACCAGTCTTCTTGGTGTTGCATGGCAAGTATGAGCGTAACTAGCTCTTTTCTCTGGCAAGGAAAATTTATAAGTCATGGAAATAGTAAATTTTTGTTGGTGGATCTAACTTGGAAAAGGAGGAGAAGGTTCGAGCTCTTTCAGTGGTCTGCTTCGAAATTTTAAGCAAATAACTAGGCATGTTAGGCCCTAACCTTTAAAAATCTTGCTTTCTTTCAAGTGATTTCATTAGAACAACTCTGTTCAGATGATTTTTGGATTCAGTTGGTTTTTATGATAAGCTATGCGTGATTTTGTTGCTATATCTTCTTACTGGCTCGATTTTTCAATAAAACCCTTAACGGGTGTGTGTTGTGTTTCGATCTGTTGCACTATCTTGTTGGGTTTTGCATTTCGGTTAGAATTAAAGAAATGCTTGCAAGGAAAAATACACGAATTCGGCTTGTGGGAGTTCATGCATTGTTTTCTTGTTTGATTCAGTCGATACCTTGTTGTTTTCACTTGTTGAGAAGGATACTGTTGAAACTCTTGAAGATGTGCATGATATATCAACTTCTGTATATGATATGTCATGGGTAATATACGTTATTGATGTTGTTGAACTTCATTAAACAAAATTATGTCTTGTTTTCTGAGGAAGTACAGTTGTGAATGCATCTTGTTATTGAATACTTGAGTTGATAGTATTTTGACTTCTGAAGGAGTTTTTAATGGAGAATATTACTTGGGTTTGATTTATTTTAAATCATTGATGCGTATGTTATGTTTTCCTCTCTGTGTAACTTAGAGCGGATATTGTTTTTTTTGGGCTCAGTTGGAATCCTTGTTACTTAACCAGTATTTTGCTTCTGTATAGGCCTGAACAGTGAATATTATCATTAAAATGCATTCATCTTGTATAGCAGCTTCTGTAGAAGTTTATTTGTAAAATACCACATGGGTAAGACCTCTTTTTTATCCTAGAGGCGTATATTATGTTTTCCTTCTAAATTTTCTCAGTTGTGAATACTGTTGTGAAATTCTTGAGTCGTGGTCTCATGAAATCAATTTCAGTATAAACCTATTTAGAGCATTAGTGGTATGGATACAGTTAGAGAATTGAAATGATGTGAAGTGGCTTGATTTTCGATTGAACCTTCGCTATACATGTATAACGCTCGAATCTTATTTTAATTTGCTCGTGTTCCTTCTCTGTCTATCGTGTGGAAAGTAAAGGAAGAGTTTTCTTTTCATAACTTACTTGGTTGAGACCTTGTTGAAATTGTTTCCTAAAAATGACTCCTTTGTTAGTCATGGCTGTGTTATTTTAAATTTTGTTCTAGTTAATGAGGTTGTGCGTGTTGTGTGGATTCAGTACGTATATCTCTACATAGGCATAGGGAAAACATCATTTGTTTTAATGTTGTTGAGCCTCTCGGTTGACTGTGATAAAAAGGTTGTTTTTTTTATTACGGCCTTGGAAACTAAGTCCTCGCAGAGTTTTAGTTGGGATGAGATTGAGCTGTACGTTGCTGGGTGGAATTGTAGTCGTGCTTGTGCATAGTTACGTCTTCTAATAGTATGACTATCCGGGCCTTGAGCTTGACTGAACTCAAGAGCTGATTTTGTACCTCGACAAGCGATGACATTGGATACTCTTCTCATTTGTTGATTGTATGGAAGGTTATGTGGGTCTGTTAATAGATTTTCATTACTGTCTTGGCGTGAAATCTACTGTATTTCTTGGAGGCTACAGGAAGTTGTTATAATTCAATTCTAACAAAACTATGGTTCTTCTTATGGTCTCGTTTGACTTATTCGCATGCGTATAAGGTGAGTGCTTACTCTTAAGGAGACGGTACAGTCATGAGCATGATTGGAAGGGAAATATGAATGATGCTTTCTTTCTCTTCAGTTGTAAAGCATATGTTGATATATATTTTTATCTAACTGTTGGAACTATTTTAACTACTGCTGGAATCATGGGTTGTTATGATATTCATTTTACTATGATGAATGTAATGATCTGTCTGATGTTTGTTGTCCTGGGGATTCAGATGGATAGTTGTCTTAGATACTTTCGTTCTTCTTGATCCCTAATATTTTGATGAAATATGTTTACTTGTTGGGTGAATTGATCTCATTTAAACAGGGTGTTTAATGAAAACAATTGATGGATTGCAATTGTTTTAAGAGTTAGTGCTTATCATGCTCAGTTCATCGAACTGACCCATGTTGACAATTTTTGTAGATGGATGCCGTAAGTGGTAAAAGCACGCAGATCTGATAGGATGATCAGATTGTTTAATTTGATTTTATGTTGAATTACAGCTTGATTTTCTAAATGTACTATATGAGGAAAGATGTTCTTCTTCCGTTGAGTATTGTATCAAGTATGCTGAATGCATAAAATGTAATTGTTTAGCTCTGAAAGGAATGGAAATAAATATTTGTTACTTATGTGTTGGTATTCTTATTTGATAGTTTGACTTTCTTCGGTTTAAATACCTGGAGGGCATTGTTATCATTGTATAATTTGGAGACTTTTGTGATTGTCAATGTAAGCTTGCAAGAATATGAGACTGAATTCTTATGATTGTTTAGCAGTTCTAGTATGTTCTATCTGAAGCTAAATTGAAATTTAGATCACTGTCTTTCTGAAAGATAGGGTTAAAATAAACCTAAGCCGAACGCTAAACAAGCTGAATTAAATTATTAATTCCTAGTCTTGATTAGGCCAGGACAACATTTAATTGGATTCTTAATCATTATATCTTGATACTTATAAGTACGATATAAATTCGAGAAAGAGAACTGAAATAAACCAAAAAGGGTTTACATGGCAATCACATGTGAAGATTATGGGTTATTGCCCAATTTTGTGAATTAGAATTATGTATATTCTATGAACTCCTGATGGAACCTTAGCCTTAATAACTTCTCTCGTAAAGGGTTTTATTAAGAAAGGTCATTCTAAGGTGAGGAACCCAGGGATCGGGAAAGGCTAACCTTAGGGGAATGTCTTTTAATATAATTTAAACTCAATGTGCGTAACGCTTATTAATAAGTAGATCTTTTCGAGGTGGATTTAAAGGTTGACGGCACAAGTCAACTGTAGGGTTGTACCTTCGAGAAGATTAGGATCTTCTCGAAGATACAACAATGCAGGTGACTTATGACGACACCCTTTGCATTGATCGTTAAGATTTACACCTTTAACTCGAACAAGTTACTCTGGGACCGATTAGGAATGTGGTCACATTATAAGGCTGCCTAGGAGATTCGGGGTATCTTGACACACTGGTTTAACTAGGGTTGAACCAGTATGTCATCGTATCCCTAGTCCTCGTGGGCATCCATATAACGTTGTCACCTTACTAATCCATTTCCGAGTGAATAATTTGGGATAGGAGGGACTGACAGAAGTCAGTATAAGACGTTCTATATAACTTAGGAATGGGGTGTAGGACGTATTCTAGATTGACGAGTATGCCGTTAAGGAATACGAGACATAAGCAGTATGTTTCAAATCTTTGGCCAAAGTATCGCAAGCTGCTGATTGCATTGTCCTGAGTCACCTGGTCTAAGGGATGAGATGCCGATGAATAATGGTAACAATTATTAAGTTAGGTTCCTTGGATAGAGCATTCTGAATCCCAGAATAGGGAAGAGAACCACGAGAGTGAAGTGTTAAATGAAAACACCAACTCTTATTACTCATGAATAGATCGGTAGATTACGAGTCATGTAATGAATAGATCGGATGTACTCCAAGTCATTACAGCTGCATATGGTTATCTCTGTTATAAGAATGGTTGCTTGATTTTGAGTTCTAAATTATGTATTTAGAACCCGGAAGCATTTATCAAAAAAAAAAAAAAATTGAGTTGTTCTAATGTATAAAATGGGATGTTACAATTGTTCTACTGTCGAGATGGGTTTGAGCTGTCAGTATGAAGTAAACACGACTAGGGTGTTCTTATCACATTTTGAAGAAAATGATCATTTCTTTTCTAGAATTATTAAAGAAATGAGTTCTTCCTTCTGCTGTTTTTAATTCTGAAGAAATAATAATTGGGTTTCTTTGATCACTTGGATTCGGCTTGACGGAAGTGACAGTGATATTTTGATTAATTTCCTGAGTGCTGTGTTTTTCTGTACAAACGGAATATTGAAATGTTTCGTATGATTCTGATTTTGCACAGTCATTTAAAAGAAATGAAATCGACCTGAATAATTCTTGTGGAGTTTGAAGAAAATGGTTGTTTTCTTATTGAAAGGTTAAAGGAATGAATTCTTCTCTTCTTGCTATTTGAATTCTTGAAATAGCAATAGAGCTTTATTGTACATTATAAATTGGTCTTGTTGTAGGTAACAACAATGTGCAAATTGTTATTATGAACTGTATGCGTTCATGGATATAGAAGGACATGTGAATAAGTGATTACTTGGCTGTATAACTGTTTATTTGGTTAAAAATACAGTGAAAGAAGTATGGAATCTTCTAGTACAGCAAGTACATAGTATGCATCTTGATACTGCTTGTTCTATGATAATAAGATGTTTTACTAACCTATTTATGGCATTCGTATGAGCCGGAATTAAATGAAGTATTGATAAGGATGATAAGTTCTTCCTTGTTTTCATTTAAAGCTGATTATGAATGAAATTATTCTTGCTGCTGGAAAGTGAATTCCGAATGGATTTTGTAAGTTTCACTCTGAACCATGTATCTTGATTTGTGTCTCATTTGGATTCATTTTTTAGGATAGTTATGAGGAAAGAAATAGGAATGTCAATGGATAACTTGGAAAAATGATCTTTTCTTCTCTCATACAGTTGGAAACCTGTAATCGTTTAGGAATGAATTTTGTAATTGCTTGGGTTTAAGCATCTATATGTATTGATGTTTTCTTATATCATCTGCACTTGATTGCTAGAAATCAAATGAGTTGCATGAACTGAAAGGAAAGTAATTGGTTTACATTTCAGTTAAGATTTTTATCCTTTGCATTTATTACTAATGAAAGGAATAGAAAGGATCACAGTTATGTTATAACAGCAGTATGCTACTTGTATTCCTAGTTCTTACAAATGTTGTAATCTGGAACTGCTGAAGGAAATTGCGTATTGTATGGTTATGTGGGAAATAGGACAGCAATTCTTTGGCTGATTGGGATGGTATTTAGATGGTTCAGTTGTTATGCTGTCCATTCTTTTTGATGCTTAATTTTTGATTGATGTTCATACTGTCGTTTCATAAAAGCAGGGTTCTTTTATTGAGACAGTTAATTAAAGCACCTCATTTTAATGACAAGTGCTTAATATGCTCAGTTCATGAACTGACTCATGCAAGTAATTTTACAGATGGAATTTGATTAGAACAAAGACATGGCTATTTTCTGATGCTTCTTTTGATTGTCTGAAGATGAATTGTAATTGTTAGTTATTATTCCTCTACGAGGAATTGTGAAAAGAATAAAGTACAGAGTCTTCTATCTATGAGTTGTAATGATGTTTTATATAAACAAAGTCCAAATCGACTTGGATTGGCAGATGTATGGATTATGAAATGGATTGATGAATACAAATACAAGTGTGATATTTTAATAACTATATCAGTTTGATATTGTTGATTAAATTGGAAATATAATGTTATTTCTTGATTGGGAATTATTTAATTATCCTTGGATGGATTTAAAAGGAACTGATATCTATTCTTACCTAAATACAACTTTTAAGTTGAAATGTGTAATTAGTTCATACTTTGGGTTAAGATGAATTTTTAATTGACATTAAAAGGATTAGGAAGAACATGATTCCCTAACTGATAGGTATTCAGGATTAGCGTGGAAGCTAAGGAATATCAATTAACTTAGGAGTAACCGAACTTCATTTTCGAACTCCATTAATAGCCTCGTATGTTAAATTCAGAAAGAAAGGATATGGGATAAATATATCCAGGGCTAATGGACCTTAACTATGTAAGGTTAAGGAGAATAAATGAATACATTTATTGGGAATTAGACCTCATTTAAATGACGTCTAATAAGCTGGAATTCTGAAATTAGTTACAGTTGTGAAAAACTTGGTTAAGTTAATAGGTTAAACTTATCACGTCCATCGGTAACGGGCTGCTTAATCCAATGATTAAGAAGAGAACCAAGTAGATAAAATGCAACCCTTCGGTACGAAGGAGAAAATGCATAGCAAGCTAGAAGATGGATTTAGTCTCTCTTAGCTACATACAACTATAACGGGAACGAGGATAAAGGATCAACATGGATACTGAAAGTTGATCTTAAATATTAAGATCATATCCAAATCACTTGAGTAGGATGTGTACTCTCGATGGGAGGATTCCGTAGGACATTGACATATGCCAGCTACAGCACGGTGTCTTCATGAAGATGGTGTCTTCATGAAGATGGGGTCTTCATGACGACACAATGTTATAGCTGACATATTACAATGCCCTCCCAAATTAAATCATCAAGAATACATAGGCTGAATGTGAAGTTCTTGGCTGGGGATAGGAGTATGATCACATATACGGAGTGACTCCGGAGGACTAAAGATAACTAGACACACGGAGTCGTGGGGAACGACACCGTATGTCTACGTATCTTTAGTCACCATGAGTGCCTTCCTATATTCGTTCATATTACTAGTTGGAAATTAGAAGTTTGAATCTGACCTTAAATTGAAAATACTGGTAGGAACCAGGAAATACCATTCTAGATAACATGTGAAGTGAGATGAAGGACGTATTCCATTGGTGTGTATCACATCCAGGAATATGATCATGCAAAGCATGTGAAAATCTTTGGCCAAAGTATCGCAAGTGCTGGTTGCGTTGTCCTAATCACTTAATTTAAGATGCAGGATGTCAGATGAATATCAGTAACAGATATTTAGATAGGCTTTTTAAATGGATCACTTCGATAACCGGAAATGGTTAAGAGAACTTGTATATATAATATACTATGCATGAATGAACATGAAGGATCGGTAGTTGCCGAGTCATGAAATGAGAGATCGTTGAAACTCCGAGCCATGAAAATGGGAGATCGGCGAGTTCTTGAGTCATTTACAGAGCATATAGAATCATTTATAATATTTAATGGCACTAAATGTGTGTTCCATATTGCAAATATGTGAACAGAGAACATTAGTTTTAAAAGGAAATTGTGTGTCCCAAACTGTATTGTTTGGGCAGAGAACAATTATTAAAACTTGAACGTGTGTTTGAATTATATAATTCATAATAGAGAATGTTATATAAAAAAATAAAAAATTTCCCTTGTTCTAGTATCTTAAAATGGGGATGTTACACATAACATATATTCTAAAACTTGATTTACTCTTTCAGTCTACCCATATGTTTTTAGATGATACGCAGAACTAAAATTTAGCTTAGTTCCTAGAGCTGCATTAAGTGTTTGCCAAAATCTTGATGTCATTCTAGGATCTCTATCCAAAATGATTAACTTAGGTACTCCATGTAATCTAAAAATTTCATGTACAAATATTCTTGCTAAAATAGGAGAATCATCCTTCAGATTTCTAGCAATAAAATGTGCTACCTTTGTTAGTTTATCAACAACTACTAAGATAACATCATGCTTATTTCTCGACATAGGTAACCCTTGTACAAAATCCATGCTTATTACCTACCATTTGTACTGCGGTATGCTATGAGGATACAACAAACCAGCTGGTGCATATGTTCCACTTTAACACGTTGACATTCAAGGCAATGTGTCACAAAATCAATAACATCCTTTTTCATTCCTTTCCAGAAATATTGTTGTTTTATATCAGCAAGCATCTTAGTAATGCCAGGGTGTCCAGAAAAAGGTGAATTGTGAAATTCAGTTAATAATTTCTTTCTCAAATCATTAAGCAAAGGTACATAGACTTTGTTTTCAAATCGTAAGATTCCTTCTTTATCAAAGCGAAAACCTTTATACCTCAAATCATTAGAATTTGTAGCAAGTGTTGCTTTTACTTGTTGAAAGTAAGAATCGATTCTATAACACTTTTTACTTCATCCTTAAACCGAGTTCTAAGTGTTATAAGAGAAGAAATGTGCTTCCTACGACTTAGAGCATCATTACTCTATTTTCTTTTCCTTTAATGTAACTTATGTCAAAATCATATTAATACAAAAATCTAACCACCTTCACTATCTTGCATTCATATTTGGCTGAGTAAAAATGTACTTCAACCCAAGATGATCGAGTTTTCAACTCAAATGGTTTACCAAGCGGATAATACCTCCAAACTTAGAGTTCATGAACAATGACATCAAGCTATAAATCATGTGGAGAATAATTCAACTCATATAACTTAAGTTTTCTACTTTTGTATGCTATAACATGACCACTTTGTAACAAAATACCTCATAGACCTTCACCGAATGCATCATTTACCACCATAAAATCTCTATTAGCATCCGGTATTGTAAGAATAGGTGCTGAAGTTAACCGTTCCTTCAAGGTTTTAAATGTAATTTCACATTTCTCACTCCAAACAAAATTTTTATCTTTCTTCCTGTAAGGAAGTTATTGGTGCAAATATCTTAGAAAAGTCTTTTACAAATTTTCTTTAGTAACTGTAAAAGTCCCATGAAGCTTCTAACTTCATGTACATTATTTAGTGCAGGCCATTCTCGTTATAGCTATAATTTAAGAAGGATCTACAAAAATTCATCTTTACTAATTACATGACCCAAATAGTGCACTTCTGTGTCATAAAAGGAACATTTGGACAACTTACCAAATAACCATCTCTTTTTCAAATTTCTAAAACTATTTTCAAATTCTCATGATGTTCCTCAATACTTTTAGAATATATGAGAATATTGTCCAAGAATACGAGCACAAATTTTTCCAAGTATTCTTGAAATATATTATAATACTTTAAGAAAGTCCATACCTTGTTCTGAAAGTTGTTTTATGAATATCCTCATCCTTAATTCACGAGTTGATGATATCCAGATTAAATATCTATCTTGGAATATATCGATGCTCCACGCATCTGATCAAATAAATCATCAATCCTAAATAGTGGATATCTATTCTTGATTGTTGCCTTGTTTAACATTCTATAATCAATGCACAATCTAAGTGTTCCATCTTTCTTTTTCACAAAAATTACGGGTGCTCCCCAAGGTGAAACACTTGGTCTAATCAAACCCTTAGACAAAATTTCTTACAATTGAGCCTTAAGCTCTACTAATTCTATAGTAGTCATTTGATAAGGTGCCTTAGAAATAGGTTCAGTACCTGGTTTGATTTCAATTGTGAAGTCAAACTCCCTTTTGGGTGGTAGACCTAGAAATTCTTCCAGAAATACATCACTGAAGTCTCGTAACAATGGATATCATTCCATAATATCGCTAATTTCTTCATTGATTCAGTAATTTTTACTACATATAAGGTACATCCTTTATTTTTAGCCTTTTTAAGTTGCATCATTGATAGTTTTCTAACAGAAATCTCACATTTCACACCCTGAATCTTTGTTGTTTTCTACAGGTCATCTAAACAACTAATGTGTTTTTCAAAATAGTCCACTTTAGCCTTATGTTCTACTAACCAATTAACACATATGATTACATCATAAGACCCTAAAGGTGTAACATAAAGATTAACTTCTATGGAAAAGTTAGGTAAATCAAGGACTGCTCCAAAAAGACACATACTAACCGTATGAACAACATTCTTACCATACTGTACAATCCATGTTTTATCCATGTTTCCAGCTTATCTTTTTAATTTTCATGTTAAATTACTAGAAATGAAACATACAGTAGCTCCGGTATAAAAAGAATAGTTATTGGTAAACCAAATAACTTACCCGAAACTTCTATGGGTGTGGCCTATTTCTCAGCATGCTTGTTAGCTACTGCAGCGGGTATCTTATGCTACTAATTAAGTTCATCCTTCTTCAAAGGACATTGATTTTTGTAATGATCTTTTCCACAGTTATAATAGCCTCCTACAGGTCCCTTCCTAGGATCAGGTTTAATTCCAACCTTAGAGTTATTTTTCTGACCCCCATAGGACTTTTGTACGTTATTATTGTTCTTGCAAAGTTGTTTTGTGTATTACCAGCAAACTTGTTTATTGCTGCTTTCCTATTTGCATCAGATGAAAAATTACTTTTCATTCTGAATTTCTTCCATGGTCCTTTCTTAGGTGCAAGAGAGGATGAAGAGGAGTTGGGATTTTTCTTTCTTACTTCCTCCTTATGAGCATAAATTACCTTTAATTTCTATTCCTGCCTTATGGCTTTTTCAAGAACCCCTTCCATCATGGTTGGGCTGTGAACATCCACCTCTCCTCCTATAATAGGATTTAATCCCATGATGAATTTCCATATCCTAAACTTCTCATCAGTTTGGTACTGAGGCACATACTTAAGGAGTTTTGTAAATCACTCCCAATACTCAGTTACAGTTAGCTTTCCTTGAGCTAAGTTCTAAAATTTAGTCATTTTCTGATCATAGTAAAGTTGTGGCAGCCATTGTTGCCTAAAGTAACCCTTAAATTGGTCCCATGTGATATTAGATTCATCAATGTTCAACTCACCTTGTGGCTATCCCACCACAAATATGCTTCATGTGAAAGTTGATATGCTCCCCATATCACCTTTGTTTCTTTTGAGAAATTTCTTATTACAAAGTATTTCTCCATTTCACTAAGCCAGTTCTCAACCCCATCTCCTAATGTGGTGCCATCAAACTTAGGTGGACTTATATTTTTATGTCATTAGTGAGTTCTGATGCTAGCCTAGCCTTTTTATTCTCAAGATGAATAGGTATGTTAACATTGTTATTATCAACACCCACATTGGCGTTGTCACCTAGAGGTGGTTGATTATTGTTATTAGCTTCTTCTTCCTCCTCATTACCCATTACTTGTTGTTCCAAAGCACAGCCAAATGATCTCTTGTGTCCAACAGGGAAGCAAGGATCTCATCGAGTTTTTGGGTAGTTGCCACTCCTGCCTCGGTGGAGGGTTATTTGCAACATTTCCTCTTGTTCTCACCATTTTTTTATAAGAAAATTTAAATTTCATCAGATTGTAGACACAATAGGTCTAAGATTTACAACCTTCAGCTCTAATACCAAGATGTAACATTCCCATTTTAAGACTTTAGAATCAAGAGAATATTTTTTTATTTATTTTTATAATAATGTTCACTCTTCTAAATAAAGCAATATTTAGAACAAACATTCCATGTCGATCAAATTCAATGGATAAACATATGCAACTATAATGACTTGGTGATTCACTGATCTATTCATTCCATAGCTCGGTAAGCTACCGATCTATTTATGTTATCTTATGTATTGAATACATATTATATACTTCATATACTTTTTCATCCTACCCTACACCAGTAATATTGAGTGATCTGTTTAAAGAACATATATGAATATCTGTTACCAATATTCATCTAATATCACGTTGTTTTAAACTTGGTGACATAGGACAATGCAACCAGTAGTTTGCAATACTTTGGCCAAAGATTTATAACATACTAGTGTATATCACTATTCCTAGATGTCATACTCATCATTTTGGAATATGTCCTTCACCTCACTCTTCTATTATCATGATTGGTCTTTACTGACTACCATTAGTCCACTTGTTCTAGGTTTTACCCTAGCCCTAGATAGAAACATAACCTATTATAGGAAGATGCTCACAAAGGCTTAGGGTAGATGGGCATACTCATTTGACCTAAGTCATTCAAATGTGCAAACGTACCTTGAGCCTTTGGAAGCTAATTCATATCCTAAATATGCTCCTATTTAGACCCTAGAGAAAACTAGGTTCAAGTCGAGTTCCAGATGTGTGTAGACCTAGATGATCAATGTAGAAGGGTGATGCCACATGTCAAATACAATGTTGTATTCTCGAGAATACCTAAGCCTTATCGAAAGTACATCCTTGTAGTTGGTGTGTGCCAACATCCTATAGAAACTACCTCATCGAGATGTACATACCCCCGAGGAGATTGTTAATACATTATTAGTTTGGATTAAAACCTAATTACAACAACCCTGCCAAACCCTAATCCAATGCTCAATAAGTTCTTCCTAAATTTTCTTCATTTAGCCCACTAAGAACTTCGTTATTTTCATAGTCACTTTTAATAATTGATCACATAGTTAAACTATTAATTAACCGTAACTGTGTAACGTTATAATATGTCTTATTCAAAAAGTACAATTAGTTTTTATAAAGATTCAACATCTAAATATATCCAATATAAGGTAGACTTCATAAAAATGAAGTCTAATAAATTGTAATCATACTTGTAAACCTTTTTGGTTTATATTCCATTAAGAAAGAGAAGAGTCTTTCTCTACAGGTTAAGTGTTGGGGTTTATCCTACCCAATGTCCACTTTTTCTTAATGTATGTTCATCACACGTTACATTACTATGTTATATAGTTTAGATAATGAATATCATATTCTGTAACTTAACAAGCTGCATCACAAGTAGGGAAATTGAACTAAATCCCTCTATCCAACTTATGAAAAGATAACCAATTAACATAAAAATAATATAAAGAATATCAACAAGATAGAATCCATCTCATTCATACAAGTACAAAATAATTTACACAACCAATGCAGGTAAACTCTCAACTTTCAATTTATCTTTATAACTTATACATTTACAAGACTTATGCATTTAGGTATACTGCATAACAACCGTATTCATTATAAAATAATACTACTTTTCTTTTTCATTACAATATGAAGAATGAATCAAAATTCTTCACAAGGAAATATATTTAATTTGCCAATGCATCATATAAGTTTTGCCTTCTTTTATCACTTACGAGGTCCATTTGTAAAATTTGCTAGCACAGAGTTAGTTCAATGAACTAAGCATGATAAGTACTAAGCCTTAAAATGAGGTGCATTCCAATAATTGTTCCATTAAAACAACTCTATTGTAATGGGACTATTATTAAATAATAAATATCAATATAAGTAATAGTAAATGGAAAATAAGTACGTTTAACCAATTGAATTTACTTTCCAAGAGAAGAACAAAATATAATCTACTATATCTTCCTTACTAATTAAAGTTTAATTGACCTATCAATTATCTTTTAGCAAGCATCAAATCATATCATCTCATTGTTCCCAATTATATCATAATAGAATACAACATTTATTCTTGCTTTAAACAAAAGAAGGGTTTTAAAGCATGGTTCTCATTAGGATGATTCATCTAACTCCTAAGAAAAAGAAAAATAAGAACCATTACAAACTATGCTCAATACACAAGACATCTGAAAAACTGAAACAAATTCATAACATGAATTAATGGTTTCATTTAAAGGAAAACTACCTTAAAATTCAACATTTAAGATATTCATTAGAACAGAATCCCATTTCAATCCAAGGAGATAAGGAGAATCAAACAGTCTACCTACAAGTCTAAATCTACTTCCACATGTTAGAAGTTAACATTTAAAGATTAGAAACCAACGTTCACAAATCAAGGTAGACTTATATAGGCATTAATCTCCACTCGATTCCATCCAAGGAGGATCCATAAAAAGATAGAGTGCAAGAGACAAAACTTACTCATCACGAACCAAACAAAGCAAGGCCTAGTCAAACTAACAGTCTGCCAAACAAGCTTATATTTTCATTCCAATAAAACTAAATAATCTAATCTCTTCCTACATCATTTCTACAAATGATTTGAACAAGGAAGACCAAACAAATCATAAAGAAATCTCCATTTCATAAGAGAATCAAATAGAAAATTTCAACCAATGAACTTATCTTAGCAATAGAAAGAAAGGGATTTGAATTAGAGAATGTTCCAATCAATAATTCATTTTATTATACTAACAAATGAATTTCACTATTAATTTAAACATAGAAATTCATAAGCTAGTTCCTAGGAGAGAGAGAACAAAATCAACTCATAGTAAGAAGAAAGCACAATTCCATTTTTCTTACAATTCCTTTCCTTCAATAAACATGACTTTCAATTCCATTCTCTCGATTGAATACGTATAAGAGTACTAAAAACAACTTTCGATCCAAAGGAATCACATTCCTTTCTTTTTACAAGGACACAAGGTTTATTTACTATATCCAACAAGAGATAGAAAAACAAACCGATCGAAGTATGAATTCAAACTCAAAGACTAAAATCCCATTGTCAGGTTTAAACATTGAATTACAAAAGAGTACTAAGTTCTCGATTCACTAAGCACTAAATACAAAAACAATTTGAACATAGACAAAGTAATCCCATGATAACAATTCATAGCACTAAAGTAATAAACTCTTCTTTTAAATGAAACCCAAAGCTTATTTTAAAAGATCTGAAGATGTGGGTTTCCACAAAATAGAGGGGAAAATAATACCCCGATAAAATTCCATTGCCATCTTAGAAAAGATGAAACAGTTCTCAAAAAGGAATTACCAAATCCATTCATCAAACAAAGATATTTTTAGTTAAGATCTCAAGAGTTTACCCAACAACTCAGCCAACTATTCTCCCAGTTTTCTTTGAGCAATAGTTCAACAAAAGAGTTATAAGTTTTAAACTTTTAATACAAGTAAAACCCAACTCAAAATACCATAATAGAGTCGAACACGAAGTCTCAACAAAAGTTCGGAGCTACACAAGTATTTGAATACGAGGGAAGTATAAAATACAACCTTCCATTAACAGTTCAGAGCTACACGAGTCTCTAGTCATAGGTTTAGGGAAACATGGAGTTCTCATTCCAATTTATACTTTAAACAAGAATCCCTAATACCAGCTCAAAATGAAACATGAGCTTCAACAAGAGTTCAGAACTATACAAATAACAAAATATGAGTGTGGTGTAAAACATGAACTTTCAATAACATTTTAGAGAAACACAAGCAATAAAATACAAGTTCAGAGCCATATACGAACTTTGAACAATAGTCTAAAGCTACCCAGGATTCCAAACACAAGTTCGAACAACAACAATCTCGGCAAAGACAAGTTCATATCAAAACACGAAGCCCAAATACAAGCTCAAAAGGAACTCAAGCAAAACACAAACTCCAACAAGATCAGATGGAACTCAAGGTTCCCATATAGTTCAGAATCCACATAATGCAACGAAGGTCAGTTCCAACACAACAACCTCAAATACAAAATTTTAGAAATGGAAAATAGAGCTACTAATACAAGCTTTGCATGCATGTATCACTATTAAACTATCACAAAGACAGTTTCAAAACCAACATTATTTTTCCATGGATTCATATCCAAGATAACAGAGATTATAAAACCTAGCAAACAAGTAACCAGATAAAACATGCAAGCCAAGAATCTCAAAAGAGCAGACTTGTTTTAATGAAACATTTAGAGAAAAGTAAGAGATCTTAAATATTAGAGCCTATCATGCCTGATAGTGCTTTTTCCAAATCAAAGGAGACCTCCAGCCAAGCTCACAACTTCTCCTCTTCTCCATGAAAGATCAAACAACCATATTATTTTTCCACATTGTCTCTTATACATCCCACGAACCAAAAATAGGTCTAAGACTTCAAAAATAGCCATTAAGTGTAGTTCAATCTATTGGTTTGAAAAACCAGAGAGCATGCAGAGTGAAAATCATGAAACATGCAAAGTGAAACAACCCCAGACAAACTTGGTTGCATGCCTTCCAAGACGGTTTGTGCACGAAAACCAAAAATAATAAATTTCATTTATTCCAATTTTCCTACCTATCCTTCCTTTCCACCGCCTTCCAAGTTTGGTGATTTCCAAATCAAATTTAACATGAAATTCCATTTTAGTGATAGTTCCACATAAGGCCCGCCATTCACTAGCCCCTGCCAAAACTAGCAGTACCCTATGCATTAAAAACCTTATCAATAAAATAAATTGCATTGGAACTATCACCCTCAATGCATGTGACCACCTAATTCCCCTTTTATACCCATTATTTTAGGATAGATCAAATTTCTTAGGTGATATCTTAGGTAGTTTATAATACATACCTTGGGATATAACCCTAACAACTAATTTCCACCATAGGTCTTAACACATAGCGTTAGGTAGTTTCCAAATAGGTTAGATTAATTCAAAACATAATAGTTTTAGGCATTAGGTTAGAATAAGAATTCTATTAAGTGACATAACCTAGGTAGCAAATATTCTTACCTAGTTTAGGATTACTGGGATTGCCCTTTTTAGGATCCCGAATCCTTCCTATGCCGTGAACAGGTTGTATTTTCATGTTCAAATCGAAAGAATGTCCTACCATGATCGATCTCCAAGGACCCAAGCATGACATTCAACTGATGGAAATACATTCACACAAAAATCAAAGAAGTTGTAACAACAAGGTTCGATCAATATGTCTCTTAATTCATAGAATGTCAATTTATCATTCATTCCAAAGAACAGATTTAACACATTCCTTGGATCATTTAAATTTATCCAAGGATGATTCAAAATAATAGATAAGTTTATAACTCTTAAACTAGATTGCAACTCATCTAAAACAAGTGAAAATGGATTTAAGGAAGCCATTCCAATTTAGTGAAAGGATCTTAAGAACAAAAATGATTTTTCCATATCAAGCATGATCTCCAACAATTAAAAGAACATATCTTTATAAGGAAAATCACATGTCAACACTTGAAATGCAAAGGAAGAAAATAACAAATGTCAAGGGTGTTACTGATAACTCGTTCTAGGATATGGCATGGTTCTTTATAATCATTTACATTTAAATATATGTTATAAGATGATGCATTCTCATAAGACTCACATAAAGGAGAGACTTGGCACCCGGCGGGCCTCGGGTAAGTGCCGAGTGCTGGGTGATAGGATGGTGTGCATTGGTTTAGACTATTGGTATAAGGGTATAAAATATGACTACATCTTGGTTTTGTTTTTGGGACATATTTTGAAGTTATTGTGAGAAATGGCATGTATCTTTGTCCATATGATGCATGATGACAAAGCATCGACCTTAGAAGGTGTTGAAACATGGTTGAAGAGCATGGAGGATTAGTTTTCTCAAAGATTTGGCATTGGACCTAAGTTAGAAACATGTAGATGGGTAGAAGTGAACCTATACCATGAGTTGTATGAGACATTATTTTGTTGCTTCCCAATAGAACTATATGAATGGCTTTGAAATACGCATCCAGATCAAGTCGGGTACTATAGATCATCCGTATTGACCCAAGATGACTATCGAGGCTACAGCAGGGTGTAGATATGACTTGGACACGTGTTGTTGATCACTAGTGGAGGAGGTTACTTGACTAGTTATAATCTTAAATATGCCATTTATATGTATTACTACCCGAGTTGTTGAGTTTGAGTTTCCGAGGAGCCTAGAGGATCATTTTTGTGTGTTATTCCTTTGACTATGAAGATCTTGGTCAATACTTTGAGTTTAGAAGCACTCCCCATGGTTGGTTAAATATTCTCTAAGCACCGGGAGAGGAAGATAGGGTAGAGGAAGATGGAAAACATTACTAAAGCTAGGGTGGAGGAAGATGGTTGAAAAGGAAAGGAAGGAGAGATGACTCAAGTATAGTGAATATCATGAAAGGGAGATGACTAGACAACGCGAGGTTATAAGTGTGATGTATCTATGGAGGAAGACATTATGGGAAGGAGTTGAGGTTCATGCGAGAGGATGTGGAGCTTATGCAACTGCAAGTGCTACCCCATCTTGGCAAGTGTAGGAGAGAGGAAACTTTAGCTTCGATGAGAGTTCATCACATGGAGAGAGAAGAGTCATCGGGGCTTATCTAAACCCACCTAGCAACCAATCCCTGGAATTTGGTTTTCTAGATCAAGGGAGAAGTATTGTTAACTTGATTCTTTATCGGTTGGAGTGACCAATCTGCACACAGGAGATATAATTTGTCATTTGGAACATCCATGGCTACACACACCATTCCTATATTTGGAGGAATCTTTAGACAAGGTGTAAGTACGTAAGGATTGGGAATCATGTCTAAAAGTGGCACAAAACATACAACTAGTAGTGGGATGATATCACAAACCATCGGTCGCAATTCGGTGGGATGCTTTGGGAACACTTTGGGCATGAAAACTTCTGGTCTTTTTTTGACAACAGGAGGTGGATCTTATTGGTCGGGAGGAACAAGACTTGGTGGATCTAGTGGATCTAGTGGAGGAGGAAACACTAGAGGGAATCAAGGCTCTAGATCGGGAGGACAAGGACCCCAACCACCCCCAAATTATTTTTTGAGATGTCTTTGCACTTACCAGACTATAGGGGTATTGAAGATGATGTAGAGCATGTGCACAAGTGTGAACTACTATGATTAATGAAAGGAATCACTACCTAAGAGTGGAAGGAAAGTCAATTTGTAATAATGTTGTAAGGGTGTGCACATAATTAGTATAGAAAGTATGAACCCTATCAAATGGTGGTAGAATACAATGCATTGAAGAACTCCTTCCTAGTAGAGTTTCATATCCCGAGTTTAAGCAAAAAACATTAGTGATATTAAGGAGATCTAGCGGGGAATGGTAGAGATTGTGTGGGAGTATGACATGAATTTCAAGACTGTCTTGTCAAAATTATCTTATGGCATTCATCCTTCTCAACATGCTCAATGGTTATTCGGAGGATTGATAACACCATTTAGAAGGGCTCTATCACACAATAATTTCACAGAGACCCATACGCAAGGCATTGGAAGCTTCCTGCATGCCGAAGTTGTTGGAAGAATTGACACTAGTGTTATCCCTTTTCTAGAGGCTCAAATTCTTGTAATGGCCAAGAAGTTAGAGAAGTTATCTGCAAACTCAACGCATGAGGTTCTTGGTGGTATTTTGTGTATAGATCAAAAGTGGAGGGCATGCAAAGGATAGTTTCCCTCGGAAGTCAATGCATGCTATGTCAATAGATTGTGATATTTTCCATGGGGATCATGATGTAAGTAGATGCCTTTTATTCCAACATACAATCCGTAAGAATGTTTCTTTCTATTGCAATATATGTACCTCTACAACCCATGATACCAAGGATCATAGACAGTTAGTCAAATCCATGATGCTATTGATCCGGGTGTGCGCGGACCAACCTTACAAGTAATTCAAAGGATGATGACCGTCATTATGAAGGGTGTGTAGAGGGAAGAACATGTGGAAGAGGTTTTCACAGAGGCTTTCATGGTCACAAAGGTGACCACGGTAGAAGATGAAGTGAGTTCCCATGAGGAACCTATTATAATTATGGATCTACAGAGCATTACAAACATGAGTGTCCTAATATATTACAATGCTCATGGTGTGGAAAGAAACATAAGTACAAAGAATGTCTAGAACTTTATGAGCATATGAACTAATAGCACCGAGAAGAAAATAGGTCTTGGGATGGTGAGCATCAAGAAATCTGATTCGCGGTGGATGCCAAGAGTGGTGTGTCACTCGGGACTAGAACCCATGTACTAGTGATGATGCGGGTAGAGGCCATCCACGCCAGGGAGATGCCAAGACCAAAGACACTAGTTTTAAGAGAGGAAGTAGTACATGGAAATTATCAAGAGACTATAGATGTGATTTAGAGTTTACAAGGGGAGATCCAAAGTCTGAAGGAGTAATGAAAGTAGTTATAACAAAGTAATAATGCTTTGAGGTTCCAAAGGATGACTTGGATGAGGTCACGGAAGTATGTAAAATGTTAAGGCAAGAGAATATTATTACCTTACTAGGAGAATGGCTAAGAGAGAAGGTACCACGTGTAGAGTAGAGCACGAAAGATAGGTTTTACATGCAAACCTCCCCCTCATAGCCTTGAATATGACAAGGAGATTACTTTGAATGTAGTTATTGATGGGTGGATTCTGAGCAATATTCTCATCGACATAGGATTAGAGGTCAATGTTCTTACCTTAGATGCCTGAAATTAGATGGGAAATCCCGTGTTGAAACCATCTTTGAATGTGTTGTATATGGAAAAAAATACTAAGGAAATGCCCATTGGAGTCCTAAAGGATGCAATTATCACCATTCAAGGGGCCAAGTTCACTAGAGACTTTGAATTCTTGGTGCTCACCAAGGAAGACAACTTTCCAATATTGCTTGGGTGCCCATGGTGTTACAAGAATAATGCTAACCTATAGTTTTAAAAAGGGTATATTAGTTTTGAGAAAAAGGAAGAAAGGGTGATCATCTATTTGAAATATGGGAATTCGATGCCCTATATTGATCCCTTAGGAGAAGAATTACTTGACAGAATCTATGTGCGCACCATTAGAAATCCTAAGATAATTCAACTGCATGGAGGGATTTATCTAGTTTGAATATGCTCGATCCTTGAGTGATACCACTAGTGTGACATGTGAAAATTTGGCACATGGGACTTATGAGTTAATTGGGTGAAATTTAAGAGGATCTGTAACAAGGGTTTAAAAGGCACTCTCTGTCAAGCACCCGGGAGGAAATAAGTTGTCAAGTTACTCTGAGGGGCATATCCTAAAATTTTCTTACGGGAAACGGAAGATCAATTGAAAAATAAGGATGAGAGAAGAGGAATAATCAGTTATAACCTACTCAAAACTACAACGCGCTAGTAGGATACACATTGGGAGAACCTCTTGTAGTGGTGCAAGGTAAGGATCACATTTTTTGTAAGGTTTTCTAAGTGTAATGAGCCCATGCTCATACAAGAATACCATGGCAAAGAAACCACTTAATTTCATATACAATCATGCCAGGGAGGCATGGATGGGAAGTGCGAAAGCATTACTACCTTCGTTATGGGTACATAAGTTTTATTCCACCTTACAAGGTTGTGCGCGTGCTTGGTACGTTCATTTGGAGATGTTTCATTAGATGGGTAATTGACAAGAGTTGGTGGCTGATTTCATTCAAGTTTTCAATTATATGAGTACCAAACCATTAGTGGATAAGGCGTTACAAGTGATCAAGTGACTTTTGATGGGAGACATTGTTATGGAAAAGGATAGACTACTAGAATTTCTAGGTGAGCCTTATTTGGTGACACGCCTTAGTGAAGAAGAATTAGAGGAAGTATAACTTGAGCACGCATGAATGGAAAAAGAAAAAGGAAAAATGGTGTATGTAATAGATGCGAAGAGATGGATACTTTGTATGTTAACCATTCGGAGGGTATGCGTGAATTCATAAACAACACGATGAGTGATCACTCACCTACCATGATCCCTTGAAAATAAATAAGATTAACATTGGGATGGAGGCGAGAGCCTAAGGAAGCTATCATCGGTGACTATTGGTCGAAAAGGAGGTTTTAAATATCATTGATCTATTGCAAGAGTTCCAAGATTTTTTCCCTCGTGGCTACCATAAACTCAAAGGAATTCACCATTCCTTAGGGAAGATGAAGATCAATTTGAAGGAATGTGTGTGCTAGATTCGGAAGAGGCCTTATTGAATGAATCCAAATTTATACGTATGATTTAAGGAAGAAATAGACAAAATGATAGCATCTGGTATCATTAAGGTAGTGGAAGATTTAGAATGGATAAGCCCAATGGTTATCAATATTAATAAGGATGGTAGGATAATAATCTACATTGACTACATGGATCTGAATGCAGTGTGTGTCATCGATCCCTTCCCAACACCCTTTACTGAAGAAATTCTAGAGGGAGTAGCCGGGTGCGAAATCTACTCTTTCATAGACGGGTTCTTAGGGTACCATCATGTCAGGATTGCAAGGGAAGACTAGAGAAAGACAACTTTCACCATTGGATGGGGAAGTTTTACCTACACATCTATGACTTTTGGATTCAACAATGCACCTTTTGTGTTCTCGTACATTGTGGTACAATCATTTAAGGACTTCATCCATAAGTTTCTTCAAGTTTACCTGGATCACTGGACTATGTATGGATTGGTGAAATACCATTGTGAAAACTTAAGGTCGATGTTTGAGAGATGTCAACAATTAAGGATATCCCTCAAGATAAGAAAATGTGTCTTTGTTACTCCATTTGGAACCTTGTTAGGACACATTATATGCAAAGAAGGTTTGCTAGTAAATCCCACTAAAGTTGCGCTATTATAGGATTAGGGAGCCTAGTAGCAAAAGTGTGGCACACCAATTTATTTAGCATAAAGAGTATTACAAGAAGTTCATCAAGGATATGCCAAAATCATTGCACCCTTAGAGGAATTGTTGAAACAAAAGTGTCTTTCATTAGGGAGAGGAACAACAAAAGGCATTTGACACTTTAAAGGATAGACTTGTCATGGTGCACATATTACGTTTTCCTTCTTGGGATAAGCCTTTCCATGTGCATTTTGATGCCTTAGGAACAACTATGGGAGAAGTGCTAGTACAACCTAGTGAGGGAATTTTTGATCATCCCTTGTGCTTTCCGAGAAGAAATTTGACACCAAGAAAGAAAAATTACACAATTACCATCGAGCGCAAAGCTTTGTCTATAATCATGTGTTGCATAAGTTTAGGTAGTATCTTTGGCAACACCATTTATATTCTACAAAAACCATATGTCATTGAAATACTTAGTCAACAAACATGTTCTACAAGGGTTCATATGTCATTGGATCCTGCTTATTTCAAGATTTTGAGTTCATAGTGGTCAAAAACCGGGAAAAAGTAATTAAGGATCTCACCACTTATCAAGGATTAATTCAAGGGAGAACATGAAAAGCATTAAAGATACCATGCTAGACACGTAACTATTTAGGTTACGGTGCACGCCCTCATTTGGAAGATATTGTAGTATTCTTAAAAATAAGTGTGGCATCGAAAGGAAGAAAGCCCTAGAGAGAAAGCAATTAGCAATTCGGGCCGCACCTTACATGTTGATTAGTGGAGACTGTATAAGTCATTTCATGATGAGGTTATACACTCGATCCATAATTTAATATGAGTGCATAAACATTATGGAAGAAATGCATGGTGGGATTACAGGAGGACACTATGCATGAAACGCTAGCACGTGAAAGATTTTATTAGGTAGGTTGTGGTGAGAAACCATCTATAAATATTGTATTGAGTTTTGCAAGGCTGTGACCATTGCGACCACCTCGAAAAACTTGGAAAGAGAGATGAAATGCCTTTAGACCAATATCCAAAGTGTTGAACCATTTGAAAAATGGGAAATCAAATTTCTAGGGCCAATTATGATAGCTACACAAAGGACTTGTTTGTAGTATATCATCACTTGCATTGATTACTTGACACGATGGGCGAGGCGGTGCCATAAAGGATTGCACCGTAGCGGCACAAATGCTAGATTTTGGGAAAACATAATCAATATATATGTTTGCCCTTTAAGTTTAACAAGTGATAGGGTACGCACTTTCTCAATCAAATAGTCGGGATCTTTGTTAGCATAATTTATGGTGGACCATCATAATACTACCCCATATCACCCACAAACAAATAGAACTGTGGAGGTATTTAAAAAATACTAAGTCACATGTTAACTAACATCAAGTGTGGGTGTGTGTATGTGTGTGCATGCATATGTGTGGGTATGTGCATGGGTGTGCATGGCGTGTATGCACATGTGTAGGCATGTGTTCGTGCATGTGTGCATTTATGCATGTACACAAGTTCCTCTATGTGTGTGTGTGTGTGTGTGTGTTCCTAAGTGTGTGCATGTGTGTGTGTGTATGCATGCAATCATGTGTGTCCATGTGCACACGTGTGAGTACATTTGTGTGCGTGTGTGTGCGAGCGCGCATGCGGAGGTGTGTATGCATGTGTGTGTGCTAGGTGTGTCTGCATGTGTGTGGGTGTGCATTTGTATTTGTTTTTGTGTGTGCATGTGTGTGTGGGTGTCCGTACCAGCATGCGTGCATGGGTTCATGTGTGTGTGATTTCATGCATGAATGAATGTGTGTGTGCATGCATACTTGTGTGTGTGCATGCATACTTGTGTGTGTACACGTGTGTGTGTGTGTGTGTGTGTGTGTGTGTGTGTGTGTGTGTGCGGGCATGTGTGTGTGTGTGTGTATGTTTGCATGCACACATTTGTATGTATGTGTGTGCATGTGTGTTTACACGTGCACGTGCACATGTTTATGTGTGTGTGTGTGCATGTGTGTGTGTACATGCATGCTTACATGGGGATGTGTGTGTGCGTGTATGCACATGAGTGCGTGCATGTGTGTGTATGAATGTGCATGTATGGGTGTGTGTGTGTGCATATTTGCATGTAAGTTTACATGTGTGCATGTGTGTGTGCATGTGTGTGTACATATGTGTGTGTGTGTGTGTGTGTGTGTGTGTGTGTGTGTGTGTGTGTGTGTGTGTGCATGTGTGTGTACATATACATATTGTGTTCCAAGATTGTGTGTGTGTGTGCATGCATCATGAGTGTGTGTGCTTGTGCTTGTGTGTGTGTGGGTGCATGCATGTGTGTGCATGTTCATGCATGCATGCACATGCATGCGTGCATGTGAATTTGTCTGTGTGTGTGCATGAGTTTGTGTTTACACATGTGTGTTTATACATGTGTGCATGTGCGTGTGTGCATGTGCATGGGCATGTGTGGGTGTTTGCATGTGTTTTTTTACATGGGCATGTGTGTGTGCATGTGTGCGTGCATGTTTTTCCACTCGCGTGTGCATGTGTGGGCATTTTGTGTTTGTATTTACTTGCATGTGCATACATGCGTGTGTCTCGTGTTTGCATGTGTGTGTGCACGTGCATGTGTGTGGATGCATGTGTGTGTGCACACACGTGTGTGTGTGTGGGGGCACGTGGGTGTTTGTGTGCGTGCACATGGGCATGTCTGTGGGTATATGTGTGTGATAGCATCCACTTTCACGTGCACGTGTGTTGTAGTGCCCACTTCCCTTTGACACCTTTTGATGCTTATTTTGATACTGTTGATTCTGTTATGGACATTATTATGCTTTGATTTAGTATGATGTTAGCTATTTGATCATGGATTATTGTGATCTTGATTTGGTTATGATGCATGATGATTATTAGAGACACTCATATGTGGATGATGATATACAATTTGACAAGTGATTTTAGATATTTTATGATGATGATATAGTTGTTACTTTGATGTTGTTAATGTAAATTGTAGGTGATTTTGTTAAATAGCTTGATGTGGTTGTGATTCACATATTTAGATGATTTTTTTATTATATTTATATCATGTTGGATGTTCTGATATGGCCACAAGGCCGAAGGAGGTATTTGTGTGTTTTAGGTTAAATATCACAACAAACATCGGGGGATCGAGACCAACCACAATGGAATTCTAGGTGAATTCGACAAGGTCACCATGGCAACTTGTTTTGTGTATGTGTGTTGTTTTGTTAGGGATTCCCATGGGGGGATCACCCTTATATGTGACCATGGGTTTGTGTATTTTATTAATGTGTTTCCTTTTATTATTGTTGTATGTATTTTATTAGTGATGTGTCCCTTTATTTTAATTAATTAAAATGTGGTAGATTAATGTGAGAAATCATATGGTTAAAATTTAAATAAATTAAATTGGGATATGGGAAAGTAATAATGGAAGTTGTTGGTTCCTTGTATTAAATATGTAAGGGATGTGTAAGTTGTGTAAGTCAGATTTTAGAGTAAGAAACACTCCACCTCCTTTGGAAATTCGAATTTGTCCTTGGGGGCTATTTTTGGAGGCTTGTGGGACAAGTAAAACTTGTCCCATACCTCTAAATTTAATTTACCAACCATACTTATGGTTGGAGGGGTGATTTTAGACTTTTATAATGCATTTTAATTATCATGTTGCAAGTTTTGATTGCACTCTCTTACATTTTATTTATTTTGCAGTCCTTTGGGGTGTGGGCTTTTGGAGTGTGCAAGTAAATTGTCATATTTTCACCCACCTCTTTATTGTGCTTGGGAGAATGAAATTTTTTCTTTTTTGTTTGAATTTGAGGATGTGTGATGTGGCATCCTACATGGATCCACATCATCCTCTTCTCTTCCCTCTTCTATATAATTCAAACTCTTTTCTTGTTTTGGGTTGTTGAATCATTTTTCAAATTTCTTTGGGGGCACATTTTCTTGTGTTGGGAGCTCTTGCTTTTGGAAGGAGTTTGGAGAAAATTTGCATGCTTGGAGATTGCTGTTTTGGGACTGTATTTTGGGCATTGAAGCTTTCTATTTGGAAACAAAAGTTACCATGGAGAGGTAGGAGTTTAACCTTTCTTTCATGTTATTTTCTTGTTGTGTTGTGTGAATGGTGAATGTTGTTATGCTTTGTTTGGCTGTATGGGTAGACTACCATAGGAATGGTGTAGGAGAAGGCTATGGGGAATCCATGTGGGGGGCATAAGATAGTGTCATTGGCATCAAAATTTTGTGGAGGGAGTTTGGTTTTGGGATCCACCATGGAAAAGAAATAGCTTGCATTTCTTACTTTGTGGGGGCATAAGGAAATCTATGGGGGAATAAGGAGGGATTGTGGGGGCATAAGGATATGTGTGGTGGAATTTTATTGGAAGTTTATTCTGGTGGATGCCCGGTTCCCATTTGGGAGGCATAAGCATATTTTCCCATAGACCATTCTCCTTTATCTTGCATGATCAAGCTTGAGTTTTGTTTTGATTGTTTTCAAATTCAGTTGTAAACTATTGTTTTTGTGTGGATTGTATTTTATATGAATTATGCATGTTAAAAGAATGTTGTGTGTTGTGGAAGCCAGTTGTTGCCATGGGTTGAATCACACCTCTTATTGTATTTTTGTTGGGGATTGGGGGCCAATGATGAAGGAAGACTTCTCCTTTCATTGGATGTCTTGGTTGGGTGGAGAGTGTTGCCTTTCCCCCACTTTTGTTTTGATCAATTTGGAAGAGAAAGAAAGCTTGCATGTTGTTGTTCGAGCAAAGGAAAATGTAGTTTTGACAGTCCCTTGTGAAATTTATTTCATTGTAACCTTTCCCACTATGATGTGGATGAAATTGTAATGTATATTTGTGAAGAAAAGATGTATGTAATTGATTATGAAAGTGGATATTCGAATTGTGAAAGACATTTAAATTATGTCCTGTTTATTGGAAAGAAATAGAATTCTGTTAATTGCATTCAAGGAATGGAAGAATGTAAAGAAGTATCTCTTGTTGAAGTCAATAAAGGATTGCAAGATCTTCTCTCATTTACATTGTTGTGATGAATTGGAATCTTTGTTTAGAAAAATGGAAAAAAAAAAATGAAATACGTATGAAGGAATTATATTCCTCTATTTTTTTGAAATATATTAAATTGGAAATTAGACTTTGCAATTTAGCTTTGAAATGATTTGTTTATAAACAACTGAATGTATTGGATTAGTTTAGAAATGAAATGCCACACTTGAATGATAAAATTGATATACAGATTTAAAAGAAATAGATCTCTATTGTAAATATAAAACTGGCAATAAAGTTAATCAAAATGTACAGTTCGGGCCTGCACACAATAATCAACTTGGAAACATTAAAATTTGGCATGCTATATTATCAATGAACTCAAGTTGATAAATAATACTTAAGAAAATAATTTAAACATTACAAAATCGAGCCCAATCCCTTTCACAGCCGTTTTCTGTGACTTGTTGGAAAAATGTAAATTGAAAATCAAACAAGTGAATTTACCTTCCTAAAACATTCTAAATCCTTCTTGGAGTAATCCTCCATGTCTATTCAACATGTTGAGTGAAGGAGGTGACCAAATTGAATAAATTTTATAAGTTAAAATTTACCAGTTTGCTATTTAAAATCCTACGAGACAATTTTCATAAAATTGACCCTTTAAACTTTATCAAAAAGTAAAATTTATGATTCTTGTGCAAAGAGGGCATTGGGATCTTTCCAGAAAGTCCTCATTTACAAAAATGTGATCTTTCTATAAAAATTTATGGTGCTCTAAAGTTTTCCTATCTTAGCGGGAATATTTCGGAAAATTTTCCTAAGCGAGCCTCAAGTGACTTTGAAAATTTCTGTCAAAATATCTTTATAAATTTTCTTTGAAAAATTCGTGGGGAAAATTTTATAGTTTCCTCCACCGGCCCACAGACTAATTAAAGGATGCCATGTGTCCTCACAGGACAGCGGTGGAGGCGCGACATTATTTTTGTCTTTGGGGCCTTTTGAAATTTTGGGAAAATTTGACCTTTTTCCCCGCTTGACCCACGGCCTATCACAGGCTACCACATGGTAGCATGGCATGTTAGTGGAGGGGAAGACCCTTGTGAATTTTTTTCCTTAAAATTTTTCCTTGAGAATTTTTTTTTGAAACCTCCGCGGCCCCACACTCCTACCCTCACCTTGATGTGACCCTTCCGTGGACACGTAAACCCGTGCATCAAACCTCTCCCTTTTTCCTCCCTCTTTGAATATCCCCAAAATCTCCCACCACCATGCCCATCCCTCTCCCTTCTCCCCGCATTGAATTATGGAGTGCAACGTGTCCACTGGCAGGAGACCCACGGGAGCATGGATGCCAAGTGGCTCTTTCTTCCCCTTTGGCAAAATTTCCATTTAACCTCTGCCACCCCACTCTTCCCTCATTTCTCCCGGCAATGGCTCGGAGCCTGACACGTGTCCTTGGTGGCTTAGTGGAGGCGCGGGTGTAAATTGAAATTTTCTCCCATGTAAGGAAAAATTCCAAATGCCATTCCATGACCCGCCAACCCAAAAATTGTTTTTCTTCCCCACTTGACACGTGTCCCCTTGGGGGAAAATTTGACCCCTAAATTATGCCGGCCCATATCTAGAGTTTTACAAGGAGTTAGAAGGACTTCTTTATATCATCGAAAGGTGAGAAAATTTCCTATCTAATGGGAATGATTTAGGGAAATTTTTAATGAGTTAAGTGTAATAAAAATCAAGTTAAAACTCGAGCCCTGTTAGAGAATGGGTATGGTGATATTTTACCCCCTGAACCTAACTGAAACTTATAACCCTAAAATTTGGACCATGTGACCTCTAGAAATTGTTAATAAATGAAAAGTATGTTCTATCATTTTTATACTTGTTTTGAAACTCGATAGTGTCATTTGTTGTCTTGTAACTTGATTGTGGACACTTCTAATAAAGAAAAAATCCATAATTTTCTTGACTAACCCTAGGTTGTTTCTTAGGTCTCAAGTGGGTTGTTTTAATGAGAATCACACTTGGTATCATTTCATTAGTTCAAACACTTGGATCATTGGGAACACTAGAGAACTTGGGACATGAAACTTAAACCTAGCACTTTTTTTTCTTTAAAATCTAGAAGAGACAAACTAGTTTAGAAATTGTATATTGTAGTAAACATGGAGAATTGAATAAAACTTAGAAAATGAGCTAACTCTCGCTTTGGTCTATGCAGGGAGGCATAGATGGGGTGAGGAAATTTTCACGAGAGACTCAAACTTACCAATACCACCACCACCACCACCAGTTCAAGGTGTAGCAGCTATCCTACCCGAGATCTTGCAGACCCTTCAGGATGTCATTGACGCTCTACGTGGAGGATTAGGAGGAGGACATGCAACCAGTCATGACAGAGGCCCTTCCATTGAGGGTATGGTATCTCCTCAACCCAGTGAGGATCATAGAGGAGAGAACTCCCATGTGGAGTCATCCAGAGCACAGTCACCATCAAGGGGATAGGGTGACAGAGTTCCAAAGCATAGAGAGAGGTCTCGAAGCCCTAGGCTTAGGGATGAGCGTGCGAAGAGACCTAGAGGCCATCAGATCACAACTACAAATCACATATCCTGAAGCTTTAGCCATTACATTACTTAAGTAACATAGGTGGATTTCAAGCAGAGGCCTAGCTAGTGAGCTTGAGAGGTTGCTTTAAGATTTTTCCTTTTTCTAGCAACATGAAAGCTCATGTTGTGATCCATCTATTGAGGGATGGAATAGGAGTATGGTGGAGGAAAGAGGAGTAGAAGCTCCATGTAGATTCTGAGATAGTGACCTGGGAGCTATTTGAGGAGAGATTCAGGAGCAGATATTTATCATGGAGGTTCATACAATAGAGGATCGATGAGTTCCATGACCTTCGATAGGCATCTCTTTTAATAGCAGAGTATGAGAGTAGATTTTTAGATCTACTCCAGTATGTTAGTATATTCGGGATGAGGAGGTGAAGATTCACGAGGTTCATTTGGGGCCCGAATTTAGATATTAGAGTTGCGGTGCAGATCCACTACCCATAAACATTAGTTGAGGCCTTTGAAAAGGCCTATATTACATAGGAGACTCGGGAAAGACTCAACGGGCTAGAGACCAAGTTTGGAGTCTCATACAACACATACGGAGAGGAAGATCGGGGGTCGTGCCCCTTCCTCGTGGTGGATAGGGTTCAACATAGTCATCATTTACACCACAACAAAGACACAACAAATTTTTTGAGTAATGTTCTCTATTCTAAATATGTAATTTAGAACACACATTCCATAACAACCATTCTTATAATAGATAACCATAAGAAGTTGTGATGACTCGGTAAGCTACCGATCTATTCATTTCATGACTCATTGAACTACCGATCTATTCATGTTTAACACTAAGTATTGATTACTTTTCTGTATACCACGTATACATGGTTCTCTTACCCTATTTTGGGTATTGAGTGATATATCTAAGGAACCTAACTGAATAGTTTTTACCAATATTCATCTAGCATCATGATCCTTAGACTAGGTGACATAGGACAATGCAATCAGTAGCTTGTGATACTTTGGCCAAAGATTTCTAACATACTATTCATATTACTTATTCCTTGATGGCATACTCATCAATCTAGAATATGTCCTTCACCCCACTCTATTTTTATCTAGAATGTCCTTTACTAAATTTTGTCAGTCCTCTTGCCCAAGGTTTAACCCTAGTTTTGGTTAACAATGTAGGTTATGATAGGAAGGGGCTCACAAAGACTTAGGATATTTTGGCATACTGGGTCAACCTAGGTCAACCCCGTGTGCCAAGGTACCCTGAGTCCTAGAGGGCTACTTCATATCGTAACTATGCTACTACCCAGTCTTAGAGAAAAACTAAGTTCAAGTCCATAAGTGTGTAGATCTAGATGATCAATGCAGAAGGGTGTTGCCACATGTCAACTGCAACGTTGTATCCTCGAGAAGATCCCAATCTTCTCGAAGGTACAACCCTATAGTTGGCATGTGCCAACATCCTACAAAACAGCCTCATTGAGATGTACATACCCCTAGGAGATTATTAATATTTAATTAATTTGGATACTTAAAAGTAGATTTCAGCAACCCTGACCAAACCCTAATCCAACTCTCCCTAAGTTCTTTTCTAAATCAGGTTCCATTAATTCTTGAAGAACTTCCTTAACTTAATATTTCTTTCGATGTTCGTTAATTTTGGCTTAACAAGTAGCTACCAAGAAGAAAGGACAACAACCTCATAAGTTCCATTTAATGTGACTTAACCATTCAAGGAAGTGTAATAACCACCTAGGTTGTAACTTAATATACTTTATTAAATGAAGTCTAATGATTATAAATCATATCTTCCTTTTTTTTACTTTTTCATAAGAGAGGAAGAGTCTCCCTCTTCATGGTTAAGTTCTAGGGTTTAACACACCCTTTATGTCCTTTACAAATTCTATAGTTTTCATTGTAAGTTCATTACACATTACCTTAATAATATGAATTGTTTAGATAAGAACATTGAATTCTGCAACTTATTTAGCTACATCACATTTAGGGAAATTACTCTAATTCCCTTTTTCCTACTTATCCAAGAATACTCATTTAAACATATAAACAACATGAAGAATATCAACAAGATAGGATTCCATTTCTTTTACAAAGGTACAAGATAATTTACACAACCCATGCAAGTAAATTCTCATCCTTCAATTCATTTTCAAAACTTATACATTTACAAACTTATGCATTTTAGGCATACTTGCATGATAACAACCTTCATTCAAAAGAATATAACTTTTCTTTTTCAATACAACTCAAGAATGAATCATAATTCTTCACAAGAATAAAACTTAGATCAGCCAATGCATCATATAAGTTTTTGCCTTCTTTTATCACTTATGAAGTCCATCTGCAAAAATTGCTAGCATGGGTTAGTTCAATGAACTGAGCATGATAAGCACTAAGCCTTAAAATGAAGTGCATTCCACTAATTGTTCCAATAAAAACAACCTTGCTTTAATGAACAATTAGTATTTCATACTCTAAGCATAAGTAATAACAATAAAAAAAAGAAGAGCATTAATGAACCATAATTCACTTCTAAAAGAAGAACAAATATAATCTATAATATCTAGTCTTACAAATTAAAGTATAATTGATCTCATCAATTATCTTTACCAAACAATAGATCATAACATCTCATTGTTTCCAATTCTACCAAAATATAATACAACATCTTATCTTATAAAGATACAAGAAGTGTTTACAACATATTCTCACTAGGATGTTTCATCTAACTTTCAAGTAAAGAAGAAGAGAAACCATTTCCATTATGCTAAAGTACATAACATCAGCAAAGCAGAAACATGTGCATATCATGACTTAAACTGTTTCGTTTAAAGGACATCTACTTTAAAATTAAACATATTTAAGGTATTCATCAAGAATATGAATTCACATAAAAGAAATCCAAGAATGGAATGATGGATTAACAATCAAACAACAAGTTTGCATTTCCTTTTACCAACAATCATCAATCTCTTTCTACTTCATTTCCATTAAATGACAAGTATAAGAAGACTAATTAATTAACTCTTTTTCCCATAAGAATAATTAACAAATAATCCAAACAAATGAACTTAACCCAATCATTTGCATTAGAAAAGGAGTCTTAAGAAAATATTATCCCAACTCCGTAATCATTTCTTTCAACTTAATTAACAAATTCCCTTTTCAATACATACAATTTAAGTTCATAAAAGAGTTCCCAAAAGAGAACAAGAACAACTTCAAGGAAAGAAAACTTAATGCAACCTTCCTTTCAAAATCTTCCCATTATAATGCATGAATTCCACTTTCCATTCGGAACATTATAACAATGAAGTTCATACACAGTCAATTATACACAAAAGAATCATAACTTATCTTTCAAAGACTTCATTCTTTCATTGGACCAACATAAGTAGAAATTTGAGTAGATGCTAACACTCAAAATTTCCCAATAGTTCAGTCAAGACAAAACTATTTGACATATTTTCAACACATCACTATAAGAACTAACAGATTGGGATTCCAATAAAATGACAAACCAACAAGCTAATTCCAATCAAGATCTCGAAGAGTTTACCCAACAACCTACTAAACCATTTTTCAAGTTTTTCCATGCACATGCATGTGGTTTCCTTTAAGAATTAGTTTTAGAACCATTCAATCTAGTAATAAACTCAATTTAAATGACAAGATCAAAACAACATATTAAAAATACGTTCTATCCAAGACTTGAATTACAAATCCGAGCACAATGTAAAGCATAAGCTCCCTCAAAGGATCAAGATCATTCAAGTGATTATAAAACAATTTGGTAAAAACATGTTCCCTTTTTAGTTTATAAAATAGTCAAAGAAACCAAAAAAATATAAGATTATGAACCAATACATCATTCATGTTTCTAATTTTTGAAAAACACCAAATAAAAATTGATTCGTATAATGTTGTATCACAATATCTCAATCACAGTTCATTATACACACATTCTAATGCTAGACCAAATATAATGAAATTACTTTAAACAATTCAAATTAAAATAAGAAAAGCTTCCATTTGAATAACATCCTATCAAACATTATTTCCCAACTCAAATGAAATGTAAGATCACTTTAAGATTTAGACCAACATCATAAAACATGAAAGGCCGTGTTCATAATGAACCTCCAATAACATTTTATATGGTCACAAGGACAATAAATCACAAACAGTCAACATGTCATATGTGGACTTCAATCAATAATTCAAATTATCCAAGATAACAAACATATGTTATCAAGTTAGATGTTAGGGTTTCATCAACATTAAATTTTCATAAGATGAAATAAAGAACCAAGCCATACTACTTTTATCCATAGTTCCATTTATCTATGAAATAAAATGCAAGCATAATAGCACCAAGAATCCAACAATAGTTCCCTACCCAACAAGTTTCCAATATAACTTGAACTTGCATACAAGTTTTCATAAGAAAACATGAGCTCTTTACCAGCTAAGATCACAAAACATTAAGTTCAAAAACTAATCTCAATAGATACATAGAACTCAAGATTTTCTAAAAACTTTTGAGAATACATTCATTTGAAAGTAACAAAACCTAACCTTAATTACCAAATTCAGTTAAGCCAAAAGAGTTACAGAATCCTTTTTGCATGTGTTTTTCATGTGTTCAAACAACCACATAATATATCTTAAACCATACCACTTTTTCAAAGGATTCAAACCAAGAATAAAGAGTTAATAAACTTAGTAATCAAACTTCTAAATACATCATGCAATGCATAAAAACTCACAAAGCAAAGTTGTTTTAATGAAAACACTTAGAGGAAAGCAATAGATTTTAACAATTAGAGCCTATCATGCCTAATAGTGTCTCTGTCAAATTGAAGAAGACCTCCAACCGAGCTCACTCTTCTCCTTTCTCCATGAAAGATCAAACAACTAGATACTTCTTCCATAATGCCTCTTATAAATTCCACAAAATGAAAATAGATTTGAAACCTCAAAAATAGCCATGAAGTGTAGTTCAATCTGCTGGTTCAAAAAACCAGAGCACATGCAGAGTGAAAATCAGAGAACATGCAAAATGAAACAACCCAAGAAAAATCTGCTGGCATGCCTACCAAGATGGTTTGAGCTTCCTAAACTTAAATTAATTAATTCCATTAATTCCAAATCTCCCACCTAATCTTCCTTGCCACCGCCTACCAAATCTGGTGAATGCCAAGTCAAAATTAACATGTATTTCCATTTTAGTGACACTTCCACCTAAGCCTCCACCAAGTCATCTAGCCCCTACCAAAATTGGCAGTCATATGCATTTACCAACCTTATCAATAACATAAATGCCTTAGGAACCATCACCCAAGTGCATGCGACCACTTAAGTCCCCATTCATATCCATTAGTTTAGGATAGATTAGATTGCTTAGGTTAGATCTTAGGTAGATTAAAATTTATACCTTAGGATATAACACTAACAACTAACCCCCACCATAGGCCTTAGCAAATAGGTTTAGATAATTTCCACATAGGCAAATTAATTCAAAACATAATAGTTTTAGGCATTAGGTTAGATTACAATAATACCTTGTAGTATTAGGATCTAGGTTAATTTAATACCTAGTAACCTTTCTAATTCCATCCACCGAGCTTAGGTTAGGTTGCAAATCAACCATCATAACGGGAGCTTTAGGTTAGAATCAGAATTATATCAAGTGACATAGCTTAGGTAGAAATATATATATATATATATATATTTATATATATATATATATTATAGCTTAGGATCCCATATATTAGTCCTTTATAGGATCCTCCTTTATAGGATCCTGGATCTCTCTTATGCTAAGTGAATAAGCTGCATTCCCATTTTCATCAACAATGACCTATCATGGTCGATCTCCAAAGACCCAAGCAAAACAACCCACTGAATGGAAACATTTTTCACACATAAATCAAAGAACTTGCAACAACAAAGTTCAGTCCAATGTGTATCTTAACTCATGGAATGCAAATTTTACCATTCTTTCAATAGAGTAGATTTAAAACATTCCTTGGATCACTGAAATTGATCCAAGGATGAGTCAAATAAATAGATAATTTTACAACTCTTAAACCAGATTGCAAATCACCTATAAAAAGTGAAAAATGGATTTAGGGAAGCCATTCCAATTCATTCAAAGGATCTTAAGAGTAGAAAAGACTTATCCACATCAAGCATGATTTCCCCAAATTCAAAAGAACATATCCTAAAAGGAAAATCACATGCCAACACTTGAGATGCAAAGGAGGAAAATAACAACTGTCAAGGGTGTTACATGCTTCCCTCCTAAAAATAATCATCGTCCCGATGATTATCTCTTTTAATAATTTACATCAAGGACAATCAATTCATTCACTTCTCTTATCCTAAGTCAAATATTTCAAAACCTTATAGTTCCAGAAATCAACATTAAATAACTTTTTATTCAAATCAAGTAAATATTTGCCCAAAATTGGCTTACTTAATGTCATAAAAGATAAAATCATAAAAAATTTATCAGTCAACAGATTCAATTCTGTTCAAATAGATATGGAAAAGTAGTTTTCATATCCTCTAGATTTTCCCAAGTTGCACTCTCCTTGTTAAACTGGTCCCACTTGGACCTTACATTGACTTATTTCTCTATTTCTTAAATGCAATTGTAAGTTTCCAACACTCGAATGGGTTTAACCATGATTATTCTTGGGTCTTGGACCTGCAAGGAATTCCAATTTAACACATGTGATAAATCTGAAATGTATTTCTTAAGCAAAGAAATATGGAAAACATCATGCATTCGTGACAAAGTAGGTGGTAGTGTTAAACGATAAGCTACAGGGTTGATTACTTCAACTATTTCAAAAGGTCCCACATAACAAGGTGATAACTTGGCAGCCTTGCCAAAAGTTATAGAACTCTTTTTCGGTTTAACCCAAAGAAAAACCTTCTCTCCAAGTTCAAATTTCTTGTCAACCCACTTTAAGTCAGCATAACTCTTTTGCTATCTCTGTACTTCTTTCAAGTGTTCACGAATCATTTTAACTTGTTGTTCCATTTCCATAAGGATTTCAGGTCCAATTACCTCTCTATCCTCAATGTTATCCCAACTAATAGGGGTTCTACATTTCCTTCCGTAAAGCACCTCAAAGGTGCCATCTTAAGAGAAGCATGATATGTATTATTATATGCAAATTCAACTAATGGAAGGTACTCCTCCCACTTATACTAATCCATATAGTATATTCATAACATATCTTCCAAAACCTGATTTACTCTTTCAGTCTGTCCATCCGTTTCCGAATGATACGCAAAACTGAAATTTAGTTTAGTTCCAAGAGCTGCATTAAGTGTTTTCCAAAACCTTGACATCATTCTAGGGTCTCTATCAGATATGATTAATTCAGGTACTCCATGTAATCTAAAAATTTCGTGTACAAATCTTTTATCCAAAACAGAGAATCATCCTTTAGATTTCTAGCAATAAAATGAGCTACTTTCATTAGTTTGTCAACTACTACCAAAATAACATCATGTTTATTTCTTGACATAGGCAATCCTTGTACAAAATCCATGCTTATTACCTACCATTTGTACTATGGTATGCTATGAGGATACAATAAACTAGTTGGGTGCATATGTTCCACTTTTACATGTTGACATTCAAGATAATGAGTCACAAAATCAATAACATCCTTTTTCATTCCCTTCCAGAAATATTGTTGTTTTATATCAGCAAACATTTTTATAATGCTAGGGTGTCCAAAAAAAGGTGAATTGTGAAACTCTACTAATAATTTCCTTCTCAAATCATTAGGCAAAGGTATGTATACTCTATTTTCATATCGTAAGATTCCTTCATTATCAAAGTGAAAACCTTTATACCTTTCATCCTTTGGATCTATAGCAAGCACTATTTTTACTTGCTGAAAGTAAGAGTCAGATTCCATAACACTTTTTACTTCATCCTTACTAATTTCTTAGTGTTATAAGAATATAATGTGCTTACCTTCTTAGTGTTATAAGAGCATAATTCATAATTATGTTCATATTGAGACAAAGATCTATCTTCGACTTAGATTTGCATCAGATCCACTTATAGGAAATATTATTTTGATTGTTGGTTTAACATCATGTAATCAATGCACAATCTAAGTGTTCCATCTTTCTTTTTCACAAATCATCACTGGTGCTCCCCAATGTGAAACACTTGGTCTAATCAAACCCTTAGACAAAATTTCTTGCAAAATACCGAGCCTTAAGTTCTACTAACTCTATGGTATAGTCATTCGATAAGGTGCTTTAGAAATAGGTTTAGTACCTGGTTTGATTTCAATCATGAAGTCAAACTCCCTTTTGGGTGGTAACCTCGGTAATTCTTCCACCTAAAACACGTCAACAAAGTTCTATAATAAAACGTGGATAATGTTCCATGAAATTTTATTTTCTTCATTCTAAATTTTTACTGCATATAAGGTACAACCCTTATTTTATAATTTTAAAGTTGCATAACAATCAATTTCTAACATGAAATTTCTCATTTTACACCTTGAATCTCTTTAGTATTTTCTATATCATCTAAATAACTAATATGTTTTTCAAAATAGCTCTACCTTTTCTTTATGCTTGGTCATAACAAATTTACCTATGACTATATCATAAGATCCCAAAGGTGCTACATAGAGATAAGTTCAGTGGAAAAGCTTTAGGTAAGTCAAGGACTACCCCAAAAGACACATACTAACTATATGAATAAAATTATTACCATAATGTACATCCATGATTTATCCATTTTTCTCATTTTTATTTTAATTTTTAAAGCAAGTTTACTAGAAATAAAACATTCAGTTGCTCCCGTATCAAAAAGAATAGTTACAGGTATGCCAAATAACTTACCAGGAACTTCTATAGGTGTAACTTGCTTTTCACTTAATTGTCACAATCTAAGTGTATCTTGTGTTCTTTTTGAATTATCACGATCATCCTTCTTCAAAGGACATTGATTCACGTAATGATCTTTTCCACGAGCTTATAACAACCTCTACTGGTAGTCCCTTTTTAGGCTCAGAATTATTTCTAGCCTTAAAGTTATCATTTTGACCTCCATAGGACTTCTTCCCGTTATTATTCTTGGAAAAATTGTTCCTTGTATTTCTAGCAAACTTATTCATTGTTGTTTTCTTATTATTATCAGCTGAAAACTTACTTTTGTTACCAAAATTTTTCCATGGTCCTTTCTTAGGTGCAAGAGAAGTTGAAGAAGAGTTTGGAACTTTCTTCCGTACTTCCTCCTTGTGAGTAGAAATAGCCTTTAATTTATATTCTTGCCTTATGGATTTTTCAACAACCCCTTCCATAGTGGTTGGGATGTGAACATCAACCTCTCCCCCAATAATGGGATTCAATCCCATGATGAATTTTGTATCCTAAACTTCTCATCAATTTGATACTAAGGTACATACTTGAGTAGTTTCATAAACCATTCCCAATACTCAGTTATAGTTAACTTCCCTTGAGCCAAGTTCTAAAATTTAGTCATTTTCTGATCATAATAAAGTTGTGGTAGCCATCGTTGCCTAAAATAACTTTTAAATTGATCCCAAGTGATGTTAGTTTCATCAATGTTTAGCTCAGCCTTAAGACTGTCCCACCATGAAGATGCTTCATGGGAAAGCTGATATGCTCCCCAAATAGCTTTGGTTTCTTCTGAGAAGTTCCTTATTGCAAAGTACTTCTCCATTTCATTGAGCCAATTCTCAGCTCCATCACCTAATGTGGTGCCATCAAACTTAGGTGGACTTATCCTTTTAATATCATTGGTGAGTTCAACTGCCAACCTAGCCTTTTTGTTTTCTAGCTAGACAGGTACATTAGTATTGTTATTATCAACACCCATATTGGGGTTGTCCTCAGGAGGTGGCTGATTGTTATTACCAGCTTCTTCTTCCTCCTCATTACCCATCACTTGTTGTTCGAGTACAGCAAAATGATCTCTTGTGTCCAATAGGAAGCAAGGATCTCATCAAGTTTTGGGTTATTGTTGCTCCTTCATCAAGTGGAGCATTGTTTGTAACATTTCCTCTTTTCCTAACCATTTTTTCACAAGAAAATTCAATTTTTTATCAGATTATGGACACAATAGGTCTAAGAGCTGCAACCTTCAGCTCTGATACCAAGATGTAACATTCTATTTTAAGACTTTAGAAACAAGGGAAATTTTTTTTTTTAGTAATGTTCTCTATTCTAAATACGTAATTTAGAACACACATTCCATAACAACCATTCTTATAATAGATAACCATATGCATCTGTGATGACTCGGTAAGCTACCGATCTATTCATTTCATGACTCGGTGAACTACCGATCTATTCATGTTTAACATTAAGTATTGAGTACTTTTTTGTATACCACTATACTTGGTTCTCTTACCCTGTTCTAGGTATTGAGTGATCTATCTAAGGAACCTAACTAAGAATAATTGTTACCAATATTCATCTGCATCATGATCCTTAGACTAGGTGACATAGGACAATGCAATCAGTAGCTTGTGATACTTTGCCAAATATTTCTAACATACTGTTTATTTACTTATTCCTTGATGGCATACTCATCAATCCAGAATATGTCCTTCACCCTCACTCTATTGTTATCTAGAATTTCCTTTATTGACTTTTATCAATCCTCTTGCTTAAAGGTTTAACCCTAGTTCTCAGTTAACAACATAGGTTATGATAGGAAGGGGCTCACAAAGACTTAGGATATATTTTGGCATACTTGGGTCAACCTAGGTCAACCCCATGTGCCAAGGTACCTGAGTCCTAGAGGGCTACTTCATATCATAACTATGCTACTACTCAGTCCTAGAGAAAAACTAAGTTCAAGTCCATAAGTGTGTAAATCTAGACGATCAATGCAGAAGGGTGTTGCCACATGTCAACTGCAATGCTATATCCTCGAGAAGATCCCAATCTTCTCAAAGGTACAACCCTACAGTTGGCATGTGCCAAAGATCCTACATAATACCACTTGTCAAGATGAGATATACATACCCTAGGAGATTATTAATATTTAATTAATTTGATACTTAAAAATAGGTTTCAATAACCCTGCCCAAACCCTAATCCAACTCTCCCTAAGTTCTTTTCCAAATCAGGTTCCATTAATCCTTTAAGAACTTCCTTAACTTAAGATTGATTTTCGATGTTCATTAATTTTGGCTTAATAAGCAGCTACCAAGAAGAAAGGACAACAACCTCATAAGTTCCATTTAATGTGACTTAACCATTCAAGGAAGTGTAAGAACCACCTAGGTTGTAACTTAATAGACTTTATTAAATGAAGTCTAATGATTATAAATCATATCTTCCTTTTTGTTTACTTTTTCATAAGAGAGGAAGAGTCTCCCTCTTCATGGTTAAGTTCTAGGGTTAACACACCCTTTATGTCCTTTACAAATTCTATAGTTTTCATTGTAATTTCATTACATGTTACCTTAATAATATGAATTGTTTAGATAAGAACATTGAATTCTGCAACTTATTTAGTTGCATCACATTTAGGAAAATTAATCTAATTCCTTTTTCCTACTTATCCAAGAATACTCATTTAAACATATAAACAACATGAAGAATATCAACAGGATAGGATTCCATTTCTTTTACAAAGGTACAAGATAATTTACACAACCCATGCAAGTAAATTCTCATCCTTCAATTCATTTTCAAAACTTATACATTTACAAACTTATGCATTTTAGGCATACTGCATGACAACAACCTTCATTCAAAAGAATATAACTTTTCTTTTTCAATACAACTTAAGAATGAATCAGAATTCTTCACAAGAATCAAACTTAGATCAGCCAATGCATCATATAAGTTTTTGCCTTCTTTTATCACTTACAAAGTCCATCTGCAAAAATTGCTAGCATGGGTTAGTTCAATGAATTGAGCATGATAAGCACTAAGCCTTAAAATGAAGTGCATTCCACTAATTGTTCCAATAAAAACAACCCTACTTTAATGAACAATTAGTATTTCATACTCTAAGCATAAGTAATAACAATAAAAAAAAAGAGCATTAATGAACCAGAATTCACTTCTAAAGAAGAACAAATATAATCTATAATATCTGTCTTACAAATTAAAGTATAATTGATCCTATCAATTATCTTTACCAAACAACAAATCATAACATCTCATTGTTTCCAATTCTACCAAAATATAATACAACACTTATCTTTACTATAAGATACAAGAAGTGTTTATAAAATATTCTCACTAGGATGTTTCATCTAACTTTCAAGTAAGAAGAAGAGAAACCATTTCATTATGCCAAAGTACATAACATCCACAAGGAAGAAAAATAGTGCATATCATGACTTAAATTGTTTCCTTTAAAGGAATCTACTTTAAAATTCAACATTTAAGATATTCATCAAAATAGATTCACATAAAAGAAATCCCGAAGAAGGAATGATGGATTAACATCAAACAACAAAAATTTGCATTTCCTTTTTACCAACCAATCATCAATCTCTTTCTACTTCATTTCAATCAAATGACAAGTATAAGAAGACTAATTAAGTAATGATTCTCTTTTCCCATAAGAATAATTAACAGAAGGTTCCAAACCAATGAACTTAACCCAACTGCATTAGAAAAGGAGTCCTAACAGAATATGATCCCAATCTATAATCATTTCTTTCAACTTAATTAACAATTTTACCTTTTTCTTATACATACAGTTTAAGTTCATGCAAGAGTTCCCAAGAAAGAGAACAAGAACAACTTCAAGGAAAGAGAAAACTTAATGCTACCTTCCTTTCAAAATCTTCCCATTATAATGCATGAATTCCACTTTCCATTAGGACATTATAACAATGAAGTTCATACACAGCCCATGACACTAAAGAATCATAATTTATCTTTTAAAGACTTAACATTCTTTCATTGGACCCAACAAGAAGTATGAAATCCGAGTAGATGCTAACACTCAAAATTTCCCAATAGTTCAGTCAAGACAAAACTATCTTGATAGTATTTCAACACATCACTATAAGAACTAAAAATATTGGGAATTCCAATAAAATGACAAACCAACAAGCTAATTCCAATCAAGATCTCGAAGAGTTTACCCAACAACCCACTAAACCATGCTTCTAGTTTTCTCCTTACGCATGTGGTTTGTTTCAAAAGAATTCTGAATTTAGAACCATTCAATCTAGTAATAAACTCAATTTAAATGACAAGATCAAAACAACATATTAAAAATACGTTCAAGACTTGAATTAAAAATCCAACAATGTAAAGCATAAGCTCCCTCAAAGGATCAAGATCATTCAAGTGATTATAAACAAGTTTGGGAAACAACATGTTCCCTTTTTAGTTTATAAAATAGTCAAAGAAACAAAAAATACTATAAGATCTGAACCAATACATCGTTCAAGTTACAATTTTTAAAAACACCAAGTAACAAATTGATTGTATAGTGTTGCATCACAATATCTCAATCATGAGTTCATTTATACACCAGCATCATAATGCTAGACTGAATATAATGAAATTACTTAAAAAAAGTTCAAAATAAGAAAAGTGCTTCCATTTTCAGTTAACATCCTATCAAACCCTATTTCCCAACTCAAACGGAATGTAAGATTCTTAACAGAGCTTAGACCATGACATTATAACAAAACATGAAAGCCGTGTTCATAATGAACCTTCAATAACATTTATATGGTCATAAGGAAAATAAATCACAAGCACCATGCCATATGCGGACTTCAATCAATAGTCCAATTTATCCAAGATAATAAAACATAGGTTCCAAGTTAGATGTGGGTTTCAACAACAATCAAAGTTTTCACAAGATGAAATACAAGAACCAAGCCATATACAGTTTTATCCACATCCCATTTATCTATGAAATAAAAACACAAACATCATAGCACCAAGAATCTCCACAACAATTCCCCTACCCAAAACAAGTTTCCAACAGAACTTGAACTTACATACAAGTTTTCATAAAAACATGATTTTTACCAGCTCGAGATCACAAAACATTAGTTTCAATCTCAACAAACATAGGCGGAATCGAGTTTTCTAAAAAACCAATTTAGTAAGAATACATTCATTTGAAAGTAAAAAAAAAACCAATAATTATCAAATTCATTTAAGCCAAACGAGAGTTACTAAATCCTTCTTGCATGTGTTTTCATGTGTTCAAACAATACAACATAATTTCTTAACTGACCACTTATTCCATGGAAGGATTCAAAACCAAGAATGCAAGATTTAATAAACTCATAACCAAACTTCCAAATACATCATGCAATGCATAAAACTCAACAGAGCAGAGTTTTTTTAATGAAAACACTTAGAGGAAAGCAAGATATTTTAACAGTTAGAGCCTATCATGCCTGATAGTGTCTCTGTCAATCGAAGAAGACCTCCTACCGAGCTCACTCCTTCCCTTTTTTTCCACAAAAGATCGAACAACCAGATACCTCTTCCACTATGCCTCTTATAAATTCCACAAAATGAAAATAGATTTGAAACCTCAAAAATAGCCATGAAGTGCGGTTCAATCTGTTGGTTTGAAAAACTAGAGAGCATGCAGAGTGAAAATCAAAGAACATGCAAAATGAAACAACCCAAGAAAAATCCACTGGAATTCCTACCAAGATGGTTTGGGCTCACAAACCAAAAGTAATTAATTCCATTAATTCCAAATCTCCCACCTAATCTTCCTTGCCACCACCTACCAAGTCTGTGAATGCCAAGTCAAAAATAACATGTATTTCCATTTTAGTGACACTTCCACCTAAGCCTCCACCAAGTCATCTAGCCCCTGCCAAAACTGGTAGTCCGTATGCATTTACCAACCTTATCAATAACATAAATGCCTTAGGAACCATCGCCCAAGTGCATGTGACCACTTAAGTCCCCATTCATATCCATTAGTTTAGGATAGATTAGATTGCTTAGGTTAGATCTTAGGTAGATTAAAATTTATACCTTAGGATATAACACTAACAACTAACCCCCACCATAGGCCTTAACAAATAGGTTTAGATAATTTCCACATAGGAAAATTAATTCAAAACATAATAGTTTTAGGCATTAGGTTAGATTACAATAATACCTTGTAGTATTAGGATCTAGGTTAATTTAATACCTAGTAACCTTTCCAATTCCATTAGCACCGAGCTTAGGTTAGGTTGCAAATCAACCAATCATAACAGAATAAGGAGCTTTAGGTTAGAATCAAAATTCTATCAAGTGACATAGCTTAGGTAGAAATATTTTTACCTAGCTTAGGATCCCGTAGGTTAGTCCTATATAGGATCTTGATCTCTCTTATGCCGTGAACAGATGCATTTCCATTTTCATCAGCAATGACCTGTCATGGTTGATCTCTAAAGACCCAAGAAAAATAACCCACTGAATGGAAGTACGTTCACACAAAAATCAAAGAACTTGCAACAAAAAAGTTCATTCCAATGTATATCTTAACTCATGGAATGTCAATTTTAACATTCATTCAATCAGCAGATTTAAAAATTCCTTGGATAACTAAAATTGATCCAAGGATGAGTCGATAAATAGATAAGTTTACAACTCTTAAACCAGATTGCAAATCACCTACTGTAAAAAATGTGAAAAATGGATTTAGGGAAAAGACTTATCCATTCCAATTCATATCAAAGGATCTTAAGAGATCTATAAAATCCTTAGTTAAAGAGTGTGTAGTTGATTTAGGACCTTTCACCACTACCTTAGATCTCTGTATCCTTCCTTTGGGCTCATATGGAGTCATTTTGGGTATGATTTTAAATATGGGGCTTCCCTAGTTTAGGGGAGAGGGTAGTTGAGAACCTCCCCTCCCCCTCCCATATGGACTCATTTTGGGTATGATTTTAGCCTCTATATTAGGGGGAGGGGGCCGAACCTCCCCCTCCCCTCCCAAATTATAGTCACTATATAGACTCGCAATTATAGTCACTACTGCAGGGGCCAGGATGGATTGTTATCACAAGACTATATCTTGTGCAGATGATTTGCGAGTTGAGTCAGTGATTTCAGGGTGAGGAGACCTATTTCTATTCACACCATCTCCGCTATGCATCTTAAGTAGTGTGTGTGATGGGGTTGTCGGATGTATCTTTGTTACATTTAGTGACGTGTCGGAGAATGGGTCTAGTGGACCATCGCTAGATGATCATCCCATCTTTAGAAAGTATGTTGATGTCTTTCCAGGGGAGCTACTGGGGATACCACCATTTTAATATAGATCTAGTTCTGGAGTAGAGCCTATCTCACGGGCACCTTATCGGATGATCACCCCAAAGCTCACGTGAGATCAAGTTGTAGCTTGAGGAGATTTTGGAGAAAGGCCTTATCCATCCTAGTGTATCCCCTTGGGGTGCACTTTGGTAATATTATGAATAAGAAAGATAGATCTTTACTGTTGTGTATTAATTACCACCACTAAACAAGGTAATGATCAAGAATCGTTATCCTCTTCCTCATATTGATGTCTTGTTTGATTAGATGAAGGGAGCCACAACTTTTTCTAAGATTGATCTCAAGTCGAGGGTACCATCAGCTAAGGATTTCGGAGGTAGACATTCATAAGACTACCTTACATGAGATATGGACACTATGAGTTCACGGTAGTGCCTTTTGGTTTGACTAATGCCCCCTTGCAGTGTTCGGGAGTTTGATGAATGGTGTATTCAGGACCTTCTTAGATCTCTTTGTGCTCATCTTCTTAGATGACATTTTGATATACTCACGTATGCGTGAGGAGCACAAGGGCACCTTTTCCAGGTTATTTAGTGTCTTCGAGAGTAGCAGATTTATGGGAACTTGGAGAAGTGTGCATTCTTTCAGACACATGTGTAGTACTTTAGACATATCATTTATGGGGAAGGTATCGTACTCGATCCTTCCAAGATTAGAGCCATTATGGATTGGCTAGCACCCACCACGTTGACCGAGGTGTGCGGCTTCATGGTATTAGTAGGTTACTTATAGGATATTTGTTCAAGCCTTCTCTCGGATTGTGCACCCTATCACTTCCCTTCAGAGGAAAGGGAAGAAGTTTGTTTGGTCAGAAAGATGTGAGTAGGCCTTCAGGACACTAAAGGAGTGCCTCACTATAGCACCTATTCTTTTAGTGTTGGATCCCCAGGGTGAGTTCTTTGTTTACACAGATGCTTTGTTGGTAGGGCTTGGAGGTGTGTTGATGCAGGAGGGCAGAGTAGTGGCTTTTGAGTCTTGCAAACTCAAAGATCATGAAATTAATTATCCAACCCATGATCTTGAGCTTGCAGAAGTTGTGCATGCTTTGGTTAGATGGAGGCATTTTCTTCTTGGTAGGAGATTCACACTCAGGAAAAATCACTTAAGTCTTCACCACCTCTTCACACAACCTAATCTCAACGCTCGTTAGCGTCGTTGGATGGAGTTGCTTTGTGAGTATGATATGGAGATCGAGAATGTGATGGGGAAAGAGAATGTTGTAGTAGATTCTCTTAGCGAGATAGAGACATGTGGCTATGGCCACATTAATGAGCATAGATTTGTGGAGAAGGATTATTCAGTAGCTTTCTCTTGACACTTCTACATTGTAGTTCAAGCGAGATCGAGTCACGAGACCCCTTGAGGGGAATTTTGATGGTTTTTCTATAGATAAAGATGGTCTTCTCCAACACGAGAGGCCGGATATATGTTCTCGAGAGATGGAGGCTTGAGGCAAGACATCTTGGTAGGGGCACATCATGCACTACTCAGCCCATCTGGGTGAAGAAGATGTGTGCCACATTTTGATAAATTGTATCATTCGAGAGGACTTCATAGAGATGTGGCTTAGTTTGTGTCATGGTGTTTAGAGTGCTAGAGATTTAAGGATGAGCATCAACATCCGAGAAGACCTAATTTATCCTCATGCTATCTTTGGAATGGAATTGGGACACCATTTGTATGGATTTCATTGTTGGGATACCGATGTTCGAGATATCACCACGACACCATTATGGTTATGGTTGACAAATTGACAAAAGTTGATAAATTTTCTCTAGTGAAGACCACTTACACAACTAGAGAAGTGGCATGAGTATATTTGGATGATATTTTCAGGTTACACGGATCCCACGAAAGATCATTTGTGACCATGATCCTTTGTACACTTCCCACTTCTGGACTACCATGCAGTATGTCCTTGAGACGAGAATCAACTTCAACATAGTATATCACCTTGAGACTAATGGACAGACTGAGCGGGTGAATAAGATTTTAGAGGACATTCTCATGATGTATGTGATGGATCAATAGTCTAAATGGAAGGAGTACATGTACTTAGTGGAGTTTTCCTACAATAATAGTTTTCAGAGTTTCATAGGCATGGCTCATTTTTAGGCTTTATATGGTAGAGTGCAAGACACCTCTTAGCTAGGACGGAGTTAGAAGATAGAGTATCTCTTAGACTAGCTCTTTTAGAGGACATGGAGTAGTAGGTGGTGTTGATCAGGTAGATATTACAGGAGGCACAAGACAAGTAGAAGAAGTATGTAGATGAACATAGGATTGACCGTAGTTTCAATGTGGGCATGAAGGTGTTCCTTCATGTCAGGCCACACAAGAGCCCTATCTGTTATGGAAAAGGTTCTAAGTTATCTCCTAGATTAATTGGTCCTTTTGAGATCTTGGATCGTATCAGCCCTTTGGCCTACCATCTACCATTGCCACCCATCTTATCTCACGTACATATTGTTTTTCATGTTTTAGTTCTTAGGAGATATATTGTAGATCCTTCTCATGTGTTAGATTAGACATCATTGCAGGTGTAGGATAAGTGGCAGGTGATGGTGGAGCCCATTCACATCCTAGATCACATGACCCTGGGCCTTTCAGGAAGAGAGGTTGATCGGGTTTAGGCGTAGTGGGATAAATATGATGAGGCCAGAGCTACATGGGAGGATGCTTTACTTCACTATGAGTTCACTTTCCACATTTGTTCCAATGACTTCCCGGGAGGAATTTGAGTCTAAGGGGGGGTTTGTAGTGCCAACATTCCTTCGACACATGCTTGATACTTATTCTCGATATAGTTGATCACATTATGGACATTATTATGTTTTTATTTAGTATCTTTGTTAGACATTTGATCAAGGATTATTGTTGATTATGTCTCTAATAATCATCGTGCATCATAACCAATTCAAGATCAACAAGAATCCATGATCAAATGTCTAACATCATACTAAATAAAAACATAATAATGTCCATAATGTGATCAAATGTATCAAAATAAGTATCAACAGGTTTCAAAGGAAAGTGGGCACTACATCCCCCTCCCCTTAAACTAGACTTCCTCTTGGAAGTCACTAGAAAAATTGTGGAAACCGAACTCGTAGTGAAGTAGCATCCTCCCATGTAGTTGTAGTCTCATCCTATCTATCCCACTACACCCGAACTTGATCAAGCTCTCTACCTTGAAGGCCCAGGGTCCTGCAATCTAGGATGTGAATGGGCTCCACTATCACTTGCCCCTAATCTTGCACCTATAATGATGTATAATTTAACACATGAGAAGGATCTACAATATATCTCCTGAGAACTAAAATATGAAAAACATCATGTACATGAGACAATCTGGGTGGCAATGCCAGACGATAGGCCAAAGGGCCGATACGCTCCAAGATCTCAAAAGGACCAACAAATATAGGAGCTAACTTAGAACCTTTTCCATAATAGATAGGGATCTTGTGTGGCCTGACATGAAGGAACACCTTCATACCCACATCAAAACTATGGTCGATCCTATGTTGATCTACATACTTCTTCTTCCTGTCATGTGCCTCCTGCAATCTCTACCTGATCAACACCACCTACTGCTCCATGTCCTATAAAAGAGCTAGTCCAAGAGATACTCTATCCTCTAACCTATCCCAGCTAAGAGGTGTCCTGCACTCTCTACCATACAAATCTTGAAAATGAGCCATCCCTATGGAACTTTGAAAACTATTATTGTAGGAAAACTCCACTAAGTATAGGTAATCCTCCCATTTAAACTGCTGATGCATCACATACATCCTAAGCATGTCCTCTAAAATCAGATTCACCCACTCAATCTTTCCATCAGTCTCAAGGTGATATGTTGTGCGTTAATTGATTCTCATCCCAAGGAAATACTGCATAGTAGTCAAAAAATGTGGATTGTACAAAGGATCACAGTCAAAAATGATCTTCCACAGATCCCGTGCAACTTGAAAATCTCATCCAAATATACTCGTGCCACTACTCTAGCTATGTAAGTGGTCTTCACTAGAGAAAATTTATCCACTTTGTCAATTTTTCAACCATGACCATAATGGCATCGTGGTGATATCTCAACATTGGTAGCCCAACAATGAAATCCATGGAAATGGTGTCCCACTTCCATTCCAAAGATAGCATGAGGATAAAGAAGGCCTTTTGGATGTTGATTCTCAACCTTAACTCTCACCACTCTAAACACCATGACACAAACCGAGCCACATCTCTACGAAGTCCTCTCCAATGATAGTTGTTGCAATATGGCATGCATCTTCTTCACCCCAGGATGGGCTGAATAGGGTGCATGATGTGCCTCTACCAATATGTCCTGCCTCAATCCTCCATCTCTGGGAACATATATCCAGCCTCTATGTTGGAGAAGACCATCTATCTCTAAGGAAAAAACATCAAACTTCCCCTCAAGGGGTCTCTGTGACTCGATCTTTTCTCAAATGCAATGTAGAAGTTGTCAAGAGGAAGCTACTTGAAGAATCCTACTCCGTAAATATGTGCTCACTGAGGTGGCCATAGCCACATGTCTCCATCTACTAAGAGCATCTGCTACCATATTCTCTTTCCCCTTCACATGCTCAATCTCCATGTCATACTCACAAAGAAACTCCATCCAATGCCGTTGACGAGCATTGAGATTGGGTTATGTGAAGAGGTGGTAAAGACTCCAGTGATTTGTCCTAAGTGTGAATCTCTTGCCAAGAATAAAATGCCTCCATTTAACCAAAGCATGCACAACTACCACAAGCTCAATATCATGGGTTGGATAATTAAGCTCGTGATCTTTGAGTTTGCGAGACTCAAAAGCCACTACTCTACCCTCCTACATCAAAACACCTCCAAGACCTACAAACAAAGGATATGTGTAAACAAATAACTCACCCTATGGATCCGGAACTGAAAAAATAGGTGTTCTAGTGAGGCACTCCTTTAGTGTCCTGAAGGCCTACTTGTATCTATCTGACCAAACAAACTTCTTCCCTCTCCTCTGAAGGGAAGTGATAGGGTATGCAATCTAAGAGAAAACTTGAACAAATATCCTGTAGTAACTCCTGCTAATCCCATGAATTTACACACCTCGGTCACTATAGTGGTGCTAGCCAATCCATCTTGCTCTAATCTTGGAAGGATTGACTATGATACCTTCCCCAGAAATGATATGTTTGAAGTACTACACCATTTTCGAAAGAATACACACTTATCTAAGTTCCCGTAAAAGTTCAGCTGATCTTGAAGACAACTTTGAAGAACCTAGTGAAGGTGTCCCTTGTGCTCCTCATGCATATGTGAGTATATCAAAATGTCATCTAGGAAGATGAGCATGAAGTGATATAAGAAGGTCCTAAATACCCCATTCATCAAACTCATGAACACTACAAGGGAATTAGTCAAACCAAAAGGCACCACTGTGAACTCATAGTGCCCATATCTCATGCGGAAGGTGGTCTTATGAATGTCCACCTCTGAAATCCTCAACTAATGGTACCATGACTTGAGATCAATCATAGAGAAAACCATGGCGCCCTTCATTTGATCAAAAAAGTCATCAATTTGAGGAAGAGGATAATGATTCTTGATTATTACCTTGTTTAGCTAGTGGTAATCAATACGCATTTGCAAGGATCCATCCTTCTTCTTCACAAAGATCACCAGTGCACCCCAAGGGGATACACTAGGATGGATAAGGCCTTTCTCCATAAGGCCCTCAAACTATAACTTGAGCTCACAGCTGCGGGGTGATCATTTGATAAGGTGCCCGTGAGATAGGATTTACTTCAGAACTAGATCTATATGAAAATAAATCTAATGTGGGGGTGGTAACCCACTTACCTCCCTAGAAAGACATCAAAATACTCTCTCAAGATGGTATGATCATCTAGTAATGGTCCACTAGACCCATCCTCGACCTATCGATGCGTAACAACATAAATCTGGCAACCCCATCGCACACACTACTTAATCAGTATAAAAATATGGTGTGAATAGAAATAGGTCTCCCCGACCCCGAAATCATCGACTACACTCCTAAGTCATCTACACAAGATATAGTCTTGTGATAACAATCCATCCTAGCCCTATGTGTAGATAATCAATCCATACCAAAAATGACTCCATATGAGCCCAAAGGAAGGATACAGAGATCTGAGGTAGTGGTGAAAGGTCCCAAATCCACTACACACTCCTTAACTAAGGAGTCTATGTTAGGTTGTGGAGCCTATTTTCATGTGTGAAAGTGTTGAAGACTGTACACTAAGAGTACTATACACTTTTCATGTATTTTTTAGGTGTAAATTTTTTGGCCTCGAAAAATGCACCCGACATATCGTGAAACGTGCTTTTCTCATATGGGTGAGTTTTTGACCCATAGGTTTATGGGACGGGTTTTTCCCATGGTTTTGATACCCACGGTTTTGTAAAACTACTTAAGCAATTGTCTATTTATATGGTTTTATGCATATGATAGATGTACAAGCAAATGTATTGTAGATGTGTTTTAAATTTGGGTGTGAATTCTGTAGAGTTTGTTGAGCATAGCTCCAAACGGATCTGGGTATTGTATTGAGAGAGTGGTGGATTGTAATAAAATCGAGCAAGTGATTCTTGGTGGACATAGCCAAAATTGGGTGAACCACATTAAATACTGTCTCTTTGTGTTGTGTTATTTTATTCTGTAATTTTATTTGTGATCTGTAATAATTTATGCATATTAGTTTCTACTGTTGCGATTCTGTGAGGGATTATTTTGCATATTTTATCCCTTATTTCCTAACAATTGGTATCAGAGCCTGGTTTGGTTTGCTGAAGTGTTGAATCGCGGGAAATTTTTTTAGCTTGAGTGGGAGCTATGGCAGATGAAGGAAGATCTAGGGTTGATAAATTCAACGGGCAGAATTTCAATCTTTGGAAGATGCAAATGGAAGATTACCTTTATCAAAAAGATCTTTATACTCCGTTGTCTGAGAAGGTGAACAAACCCTCGAGTATGACAGATGTGGAATGGGATTTTCTTGATAGGAAGGCACTTGGGACAATTTGGTTGTGTCTTGTATCTTCGGTATTATTTAATGTTCAAAGGAAAAGACTACAAAAGATCTAATGGATGAATTAGGAAGTTGTATGAAAAACCCTCTGCCTCTAATAAGATATTTTTAATGAAAAAGTTGTTTAATATGAAGATGTCTGAGAATAGTTCAGTAGCAGATCATTTAAATGATTTCAATATGGTAGTGAATATGCTAGCTTCGGTTATAATAGAATTTAATGAAGAAGTTAGGGCTTTATTAATTCTATGCTCTTTACCTGAGAGTTGGAATAGCTTGGTAATGGTGGTAAGTAACTTGGTTCTAGCTAACTCGAAGTTGAAGTTTGAGGATGTTGTAGGGGTGATTCTAAGCGAGGAAATGCGAAGAAAAAACTTTGGGAATCTTCTACTTTAGGGAATGCTTTGACAGTGGAAACTAGAGGGAGATAGAAGAATAGAGGAAACCGTGGAAAATCAAAAGATCGGGCAAGGTCAAAATCCAAGAACAAGATTGTATGCTGGAATTGTGGAAAGCCTAGGCATGCAAAGAAGGATTGTTGGGAGCTTCGGGATAAGAAGAAACAACAAGAAGAAAACAAGGAGGAAAATGTGGCAATGGGTAATGTATGTCAGGATGCTTTGATTCTTTCTTTGCACAATATTATTGAATCTTGGGTTTTAGATTCAGGGGCTTCTTTCCATGCTTCTCCACATAGGCATTATTTTGTTGATTATGTTCAAGGAGATTTTGGTCATGTTTTTCTTGGTGATGACAAGCCTTGCATTATAGTTGGAAAAGGTTCTTTTCAGGTTAAGATGCAGAATGGGAATACATGGCTATTGAAGGATGTCAGACATGTGCCTACATTAAGGAGAAACTTGATATCGGTGGGGCAATTGGGAAGTGATGGTTGTACTGTGATATTTACAGCTAACTCTTGGAAGGTTACCAAGGGTGCTCTTGTGGTGGCAAGAGGTAAGAAGGTTGGAACCTTGTATTTAACCACTGATAGTACTAATGATTGTAATCTTGTGGCTTCAGATGTAGATACAACATTATGGCACTATAGGCTTGGTCATATGAGCCATAAGGGCATGAACATCATAAAGAAGAATTTTCCTACATATACAGAAACAGTTTGGATTTACGAGAACTCGCATATATGGGAAACAAAAGTGAGCAAGGGTTTCTCAAGGTTGGACCTACGAAGAAAGAGAGTAAGTTAGAACTGGTACATTCTGATGTGTGGGGACCGGCTTAGGTATCATCTCTTGGGGGTTCAAGTTATTATGTTACTTTTATTGATGATGCAACAAGGAAAGTTTGGGTTTATTGTATTAGAAACAAATCTGATGTATTTGATACTTTTGTTAAATGGAAAGCCTTGGTAGAGAATGAAACAGTCTTAAGCTAAAATGTCTCAGGTCAGATAATGGAGGGGAGTATTGCAGCAATGAATTTGATGATTACTATTCTAAGAATGGAATCCACAGGCAAAAGATGGTTCTAGGAACTCCGCAACAAAATGGGGTATCAAAAAGGATGAACAGAACAATAATGGAACGTGCTAGGAGCATGAGGTTACATGCAGGACTGCCTCTTTCTTTTTGGGTAGAAGCGGTGAGCACAACTGTGTACTTGATAAACAGAGGACCCTCAAGTGCCTTGAATGGAGGCATACCTGAGGAGGCTTGGTCCGTAAGAAAATTGATTATTCATTTCTTAGAGTCTTTGGATGTGAGGTGTTTGTTCATATAGACAAGGATGATAGGACCAAGCTAGAGGCTAAATCAGAAAAATGTACTTTCATTGGTTATGGTGGTGATGACTTTGGATTTAAATGTTGGAGTATTAAGGAAAAGAAAATCATTCGGTCTAGGGATGTGGTCTTTAATGAGAAAGTCATGTATAAGCAATAGTTGTAGGAAAATAGGGAAGAATCCAAGAAAGAATATGCAGTGGTAGAGGATCTTCCGGATGGGAAAGTGACCCATGAATTAGTTCAGAACCTACTCAACAGGAACCCCAAACTCCTACAGTGAAGAGGTCTTCTAGGGTAATAAAAGAACACGAACGTTTTTCTCCTTCTCTTTGTTATTTGTTACTCACTTTGATAGTGGAGAGCTAGAGAGCTCACGATGAAGCAATGCAGGTAGATGCCAGTAAGAAGTGGGAGCAAGCCATGGATGAGGAGCATAAGTCTCTCATGGAGAACCAGACTTGGGATTTGGTGAAGCTACCGGAAGGCAAAAGAGCATTGCAGAACAAGTGGGTGTACAAAGTTAAAGATGAAGAAGGAGGAAAGAAAAGATATAAGGCCCGGTTGATGGTCAAGGGTTTGCATGAAACAATGTATATATTTTGATGAGATTTTTCTCTGTAGTAAAAATGACTTCTATCATAACTGTTCTTGGAATAGTAGCAGCGGAAGACTTGCACTTAGAACAGAGTTAGATGTAAAGACCGCATTTCTCCATGGTGATTTGGAGGAGGAGATATATATGCAGAAACCAAAAGGATATGAAGTCAAAGGTAAAGAGAAGATGGTGTGCAAACTGAAGAAGAGCTTGTATGGCACTGAAATAAGCTCCACGTCAATGGTATAAGAAATTTGATAGCTTCATGATGAAGCAAGGTTATATCAAATGTCATTCGACCATTGTGTGTATACAAAGAAATTTGAGGATAGAAGTTATATTATCCTGTGTTTGTATGTTGATGACATACTAGTTGCGAGTAAAAACATGCAGAAAATAAAAGTACTCAAGAAATGCAATAAGTGAATCATTTACTATGAAGGATTTGGGTGCAGCCAAAAAAATACTTGGTATGAGGATATCTCGCGATAGGAAGGAACGGAAGCTGACTTTATCTCATGAAGAGTACATTAAGAAGGTCTTAGAGAGGTTTAATATGTAAGATGCTAAACCGTTTAGGACTCCTTTGGTAGGCCATTTCAAGTTATCAAAGGAGCAGTGTCCTAAGATAGAGCAGGAGAGAAACCAAATGTCCAAGGTACCTTACTCATCAGTAGTTGGCAGTTTGATGTATGCCATGGTATGCACTAGGCCTGATATTGCCCATGCAGTGGGAGCTGTGAGTAGATTTATGAGTGATCCAAGTAAAGAGCATTGAAAGCAACAAAGTGGATCCTTCGGTATTTGAGAGGGACCATGGCGACAGGTTTGTGCTACAGTGGATCAAACACCACTTTACGTGGTTATGTAGATTCGATATGGTGGAGATGTAGATAGCAGGGAGGAGCACGACATGTTATATTTACACTTGTAAGTGGGACAAAATGTGAGCTGGATTTCACAACTAGAAAAGTTGGAGGCTTTGTCAACCACAGAGGCTAAGTATGTTGCTGCCACAGAGGCAAGCAAAGAGATGATTTGGTTACAACAATTTCTTGAGGAGTTGGGGCATAAGCAAGAGGAATGTAAGCTGCATAGTGATATTGAGTGCTTATACAACTAGCTAAGAACTCGCTTTCCACTCCGGACGAAGCATATATAGTTAAGGTACCATTTCATTAGGATAGCTTTGGAGGAAGAGAAGTTAAAGTTGGAGAAGATTCATACCAGTCAGAATCCTGCAGACATGATGACCAAGGTGGTCACAAGGGAAAAAATAAAGTTGTGTTTAGCTTTGGTTGGTCTTCACAGAAACTAGTGAAGGGTTGAGAAGCTTGCTCAAGAGGAAAAAAGTCTCCAAGTGGGAGATTGTTAGGTTGTGGAGCCTATTTTCATGTGTGAAAGTGTTGAAGACTATACACTAAGAGTACTGTACAATTTTTGGCCTCGAAAAATGCACCCGACATATCGGGAAACGTGCTTTTCTCATATGGGTGAGTTTTTTGACCCATAGGTTTATGGGACGGGTTTTGCCCATGGTTTTGATACCCACGGTTTTGTAAAACTACTTAAGTAGTTGTCTATTTATATGGTCTTATGCATATGATAGATGTACAAGCAAATGTATTACAGATGTGTTTTGAATTCGTGTGAATTTTGTAGAGTTTGTTGAGCATAGCTCCAAATGGATTTGGGTATTGTATTGAGAGAGTGGTGGCTTGTAATAAAATCTGAGCAAGTGATTCTTGGTGGACGTAGCCCAAATTGGGTGAACCACATTAAATACTATCTCTTTGTGTTGTGTTATTTTATTTTACAATTTTATTTGAGATCTGTAATAATTTCTGCATATTAGTTTCTACTATTGCGATTCTGTGAGGGATTATTCTACATATTTTATCCCTTATTTCCTAATAGTCTATAGAGATCTAGGCTCCGAAGCCATCTTGACATCCCAACTAAGACCCTACCTAACCGCCACCACCTACATTGCTATACTAAAGATGGTGTAATGAAAGAATCGGAAGAACTAGAATCAAACAATACGAGAGGTTGGAATACCACCAATGCTACCCGTGCTCTCAATGACTATGCTCGATGCTCTCCCTGGAATTTCTCACCACTTTGCATAAATCTTGTGGCTGCATCCCATGTCACCAACCGTAGGCTCAAAGATCTGTGTCTTACCCTTATTATTAGGGTTATGTGGGCAGCCTCTCCAAAAGTGTCAAGTAACTCCACAACCAAAACATCCTCTTGATCCTACTATATGAGTAGAACCTCTAGTATGTTCCTTGAAAGTCTCTGTGGCATAGATCTCGATGATCCAACCGCTATCCGGGTAAGTGCACCAAGTTAGGGGACAATTAAGTGGACATCAAATCCTGAATTTTACATTAAAAACAACAAAACATCAAATTTAGTCTTCCGCAGACTTGAACCATGTTGAAAAGTAAAAACTATGTCATAAAAATGGTACCATTGTGTAGGGGAGACTATTAGCTTTGTAGAAATACTGATTTTAAAGTGAATAGAAGAGGATAAATATCATTTTATAATTTTTACTAATAGTAGGTCTTTAAGACACTTTTTCCTATGAATGTTTATGTCTACGTTTAAGACTACAAAATTTGTTTCACTTATCGAATGTGATAAATATTAAACCATCCCAACCATGGTGAAATTATATACATGTTCAAAAAAAAATTATTTGATTTTAATATTTTTTGATGAAGTTATGGCGGGCAAACGGAAAGTGCTCTGTTTTCTTTATGTTTTCATACCACTTTCACGGAAAAATCATAAAAAATAAAATATTACTCAAAAAAATACAAAATAAAATCCATCCCAAGATAGATAGTGGCATATAACTTCTTACCAAAGGAAAAATATATATATCAATTTTTGGTCATCCAAATTGTGGGCAAACGGACTATAATCTTATCGGTGTTTTAAAAAAAAAATACCAAGTCATTGAATTTTGAGTGTTTAATATAGCTAATCTTGTCCATTTTTTACAAAAATTAGTATTTTAGAAACTAGATTCCAGATGCTATGATTCATATTAATATAGTTTTGTCTAGTTTTAAGTGTATGTATTGTTAATAATCCCTACAAGTTGATATTATGTTGTTATTTGCAATATGATGTCCACGGATGACCCTATATTTGTCCATCAACTTCCTGCACTTACCCATCTACCGAGGTCTCTAATGGTAAGCTCCCGATGAATAATCTCTAGGTCTACCCTATGTCCTGATGGGACCCCTAGGAGGAGGCCCCATACTCTGACCTCTTTGTGCATCAGCTCTCTGTGGAGTTCTATGAGGTGGGTAGGACTACTGCTATTGTGGCCTAAATGATGACTATGTTGTACCCCTGCCCACAAGAGGAAGGGGTACTTACCCCTCGATCTACCATCCTACATCTATTGTATGTGGCTCTGACTTGGTCTCTAGCCTATTGGGTCTTTCCCCAAGTCTCCTATGTAATATAGGCCTTCTCAACAGCCTACACTAATGTCTATGGGTAGTGGATCCACACTACACCTCCAATATCTAAATTCAGGCCCCATATGAACCTGTGAATCCACACCTACTCATCCTACATGTAATCTACATACTGGAGTAGATCTAGAAATCTACTCTCATACTACTATCTTGAAAGAGATGCATCCGTCAAGGTCATGGAACTCATCCATCCTCTATTATATGAACCTCCATGACAAATATCTTCTCCTGAATCTCTCCTCAAATCGCTCCCATGTCATTGTATTAGAATCTACATGGGGCTTCTGCTCTCTGTCCTCCACCATACTCCTGCTCCATCCCTTAATAGATGGATCACAACATGAGCTTTCATGTTGCTAAAATGAGGACAAAGCTTGAAGCAACCATTCAAGCTCACTAGCTAGGCCTCTACCTAAAATCCACCCGTGTCACCTGAGTAATGTGATGGCCAAAGCTTTAGGATCTCCCTGATGTGATCTGTAGTTGTGGTCTAGCGGCCTCTAGGTCTCTCTGCACGCTCATCCCTAAGTCTAGGGCTCTGAGACCTCTCTATATGCTCTGGAACTCTGTCACCCTGTCCCCTCGGTGGTGAATCTTCTCTGGCTGACTCCACATGGGAGTTCTCTCCTCTATGCTCCTCGCTGGGTCGAGGAGATACCTGACCCTCAATGGAAGGGGCTTTGTCATGACTAGTTGCATGTCCTCCTCCTAATCCTCCACGTAGAGTGGCATTGACATCCTAAAGGGTCTACAAGATCTAGGGTAGGATAGTTGCTACACCCTGATCCGGTGGTGGTGGTAATTTTGAGTCTTTGTGTAAATTCCCCTCACCCTATCTGCACCTCCTGCACAGACCAAAGTGAGAGTTAGTTTATTTTCTAAGTTTTATTCAATTCTCCATGTTTACTACAATATACAATTTCTAAACTAATTTGTCTTTTCTAGATTTAAAAAAATGTGTTAGGTTTAAGTTTCATGTCCCAAGTTTTCTAGTGTGCCCAATAATCCAAGATTTTGAACCACCACTCTCGATACCAAGTGTGATGTCCATTAAAACAACCCACTTGAGACCCAAGAAATGACCTAAGGTTAGTCGGAAAATTATGGAATAATTTTTTTGATTAGAAGTGTCCATAACTAGGTTGTAAGACAACATTGACACTATCGGGTTTTGGAACAAGTCTAAAATTACTAGAACATACTTTACTTTTATTACCATTATCAAAGGTCACGAGGTCCACATTTTGGAGTTAGAAGTTTTAGTTAGGTTCAGTGGGTATAATATCACCATACCCACTTTCTAACAATCTCGAGTTTCAAATTGATTTTTATCACATGCAACACATTAAAAATTTTCCTTAATCATTCCCATTGGATAGGAATTTTTCTCACCTTTCCAATGATATAAATAAGTCCTCCTAATTCCTTATAGAACTCCGAGATATAGACAGCGAGACTTGGGGGTCAAATTTTCCCCAAATGGGACACGTGTCGGCGAGGGTGAAAAGAAATTTTTGGGTTAGCAGGTCGCAGGGCGGCGTTTGAAATTTTACTTGCATGAGAGAAAATTCCCATTTGCGCCCACACCTACACTATCCCACTAGGGACACGTGTCAAGCTCCAAGCTCACGCGGGAGAAAAGAGGAAAGGGCACGGTGAGTGGGGGAGTTTGGGGAATTTCACTAAGGAGAGGAGAGTTCAAAAAGTGCTCACATGCTGCGCAGTCTCTGCTAGGGACATGTGGCGCCCAACGACCATGTCGGGGAGAAAAGGAGATGGATGGGCGGAGCGGTAGGGTCGATTGGAAAATTTTTCCAAGGGAGGGAATAGGGAGAAGTTTGACGCGTGGGTCCACACGTCGTGGAAGGGTCTTATCCAATAAAGGGCGGGAGTGCGGGGCCATGGAGGGTTTAAGGGACATTTTCCCAAAAAAAATGTAAAAAAAAATAGTTGCATGGGTTTAGCTCCTCTTCTTTCACCCCCATGCTACCACGTGGTAGTCTATGATTGGCCATGGGCCAGTGGGGAAAAAGATAAAAATTTCTAAAATTTTAAAAAGGCCTAAGGGAAAAAATAATGCCACGCCTCCGCCGCTACCCCCCATGAGGACATATGGTAGCCTCTGATTGGATGTGGGCCAGTGGAGAAAATTTTAAAATTGTTCCCCAAGAATTTTTCAAAAAACAAATTCCAAGGATATTTCAATGAGAAATTTTCAGGGGCCATGGGCACGCTAAGGAAAATTTTCCCAAATTTTTCTTCCAAGGAAAACTTTGGAGGGTCATAACTTTTGCTAGAAAGCTCATTTTTTGGAAAATGAGGACTTTATGGAAATCTCTCGATGCCCTCTTTGCACAAAAATCATAAATTTTACTTTTTGATAAAGTTTAAGGGGTCAATTTTACAAAAATGATCTATAGGATTTTAAATAGCAAACTGGTAATTTTTCACTTATAAATTTGATTCAATTTAATCACCTCCTTCACTCAACATGTTGAACAGACATGGAGTATTACTCTAGGAAGGATTTAGAATTTTTAGGAAGGTAGATTTGCTCAATTGATTCCAATTTGAATTTTTTCCAAAATTTGATAGAAAACGGCTATGGAAGGGATTGGGTTCAATTTTGCAATGGTTAAATTGTTTTCTTGACTATTATTTATCAATTTGAGTTCATTAATGTCTTAGCATGCTAAATTATATCATTTTCAAGTTGATTATAATGTGTAGGTCTGAACTATACATTTTGAATAGATTTATTTTCTAGTTTTAAATTTTATAACAGAGGTCCATTTCTAGAAAATTCTGAATATCAATTTCTTCGTTTAAGTGTGGTATTTAATTTCTAATAAGTTCAAGGCATTTGATTATTCATAAATAATTTATTTCAAAGATAAATTATAGAGTTTGATCACCAATTTAATATATTTCCCAAAAGAGACAAGTAATATAATTCCTACATACATATTTCTTCTTTTTCCATTTTCTAAACAAAGATTTTAATCACAATTTGATATTCCAATTCAACACAACAATGCAAATGAGAGAAGATCTTGCAATCCTTTATTGACTTCAATTATAAAACTTTACATCTTTCAATGTTTGAAAGTAATAACAAAATTCTATTTATTTCTTTCCAATAACAGAACAAAATATAAACATCCTTCACAATTCAAATATATACTTCCATAATCAATTACAACATCTTTTCTTCACAAGTAAACATTACAATTTTCATCCACATCATAGTGGGAAAGGTTATAATGAAATAAATTTCACAAGGGCTGGAAAATTGTCTTCTTCTGCTCTAGAACAACAACATGTAAGTTTTCTTTCTCTTCCAAATTGATCGCAACAAAAGTGGGGGAAAGGCAAAGCTCTCCACCCAAAAAAGACATCCAATGAAAGGATAAGCCTTCCTTCATCATTATCCCCCAAGCCCCAACCAAAATATAATAAGAGGTGTGATTCAACCCATGGCAACAACTGGCTTCCACAACACACAACATTCTTTCAACATGCATAATTCATATAAAATACAGTCCACACAAAAATAGTAGTTTACAACTACATTTGAAAACAATCAAAACAAAACTCAGGCTTGATCATGCAAACCAAAGGAGCAAGGACTATGGGGGAAGCTGGCTATGCCTCCCAATGGGAATTGGGAATCCACCAGAATAATTCATCACACACACATCCTTATGCTCCCCACAAATCCCTCCTTATGCCCCCCACAAAGTAATTTCTTTTCCATGGTGGATCACAAACCCAAACTCCCTTCACAAAATTATGATGCTAAAGGCATTCCCTTATGCCCCCTACATGGATTCCCCATAGCCTTCTCATACACCATCCCTATTGCAGTCTACCCAATCAAGCCGATAAATAAAACAAAACATGTACCATTCACACAACACAATATGAAAATAACAACATAAAAGAAGAGTTAAATTCCTACCTCTCCATAACAACTTTTGTTTCCAAAAAGAAAAATTCAGTTCCCAAAAAATAATCCCAAAACAATAATATCCAATCATGCAAAGTTTTTCCAAACTCCTTCCAAAAACAAGAGCTCCCAACACAAGAAAATGCACCCCCAAAAAGTTTACAAAAATGATTCAATAACCCAAAAACAAGCAAAGAGTTTGAATTATATAGAAGAGGAAAGAGAAGAGGATGATGTGGATCCATGTAGGATGCCAAATCACACATCCTCAACTTCAACACAAAAGACAAATTTTCATTCTCTAAGGCACAATAAAGAGGTGGGTGAAAATATGACAAATTACTTGCACACTCCAAAAAGCCCACCCCCAAAGGACTGAAAATTAAATAAAATGTAAGAGAGTGCAATCAAAACTTGCAACATGATTAATAAAATGCATTATAAAAGTCTAAAATAACCTTTCCAACCATAATTATGGTTGGTAAATTAAATTGAGAGGTATGGGACAAGTTTCACTTATCTCACAAGCCTCAAAAACAACCCGTAAGGACAAATTCGAATTTCCAAGGAGGTGTAGTGTTTCTTACTCAAAAATATGACTTACACACTCTTACACAAACTTACACATCCTTTACATAATTAATAAAAATGTCAACAAATCCCATTATTACTTTCTCATATCCTAATTTGACTTATTTAAATTTTAACCATATGATTTCTCACATTAATCTACCACATTTTAATTAAATAAAAGGAAGGAACACATCACTAATAAAATACATTCAACAATAAATAAAATTTAACCACATTAATAAAATACACAAACCCATGGTCACATATAAAGGTAATTCCCCCATGGGAATCCCTAACAAAACAACACACAACACAATAAAACAAGTTGCCATGGTGACCTTGTCGAATTCACCTAGAATTCTATTGTGGTTGGTCTCCAATCTCCAATGTTTGTTGTAATTTTTAACTTTGTAAAACATAAATACTTCCTTTGGCCTCGTGGCCATATCAAAACATCCAAAATGAATATAAATATAGTCACAAAATCATTTTAATATGTGAATCACAACAACATCAAGGTAATTTAAGAAAACCACTTATAATTTATATTGATAACATCAAAGTAACAACTATATCATCATCATATAATATCTAAAATCACATGTCCGAACAACATCCATGTCAAATAGTATATCATCATCCACATATGAAGTGTCTCTAATAATCATCGTGTATCATAAAAAATTCAAGATCAACAATAATCCATGATCAAATTTCTAACAACATACAAAATCAAAACATAATAATGTCCATAATGTGATCAACTCGTATCGAGAATAAGTGTCGGCGAGTGTCAAAGGAAAGTAAGAACTACATTTATATACGTGATTTGTGCATGTGTGTGTGTTTGCATGCGTGTGTGCATTACGACATGCATGAGTGAGTTCACTTGTGCATACGCACATGTATGTGCATGTGTGTTCACCTACATGTGTACATGTGTGTGTGTGTGTGTTTGTGTGCGTGTGTGTGTTTGCGCATGTGTGCATTTGTGCATGTGTGTGTGTGTGTGTGTTTGTGTGTGTTTGTGTGTATGTGTGTTTACACGTGTGCGCATGTGTGCGTGCGCGCTTACGTGCGTACGTGTGTGCGCTTACGTGCGTACGTGTGTGTGTGGATGCATGGATGCTTGTGTGTGTGGATGCATACGTGTGTGTGTGTGTGTGTGTGTGTGTGTGTGTGTGTGTGTGTGTGTGCAAGCATGCGTGTGTGTGTGCGTGTGTGTGTGTGTGTGTGTGTTTGTGTGCATGTGTGTGTGTGTGTGAAAGCATACGTGCGTGTATGTCCATTTGTGTGTGTGTGTGTGTGTGTGTGTGTGTGTGTGTGTGTGTGTGTGTGTGTGTGTGTGTTTATGTGTCCATGTGTGTGTGTGTGTGTGTGTGTGTGTGTGCGCGTGTGCATGTGTGTGTGTCTCTGTGCATAGTGTGTGTGCATGCATGCGCTAAGGTGCATGCATGCATGTATGTTTGTGTGTGTGTCTTTGTGTGTGTGCATGTCTATTTTTGTATGCCTGTGCATGTGAGTGTGTGTGTGTGTGTGTGCATATATGTGTGCATGTGAGTGTGTGTATATGTGCGTGTGTGTGTGTTTGTGTATGTGTGTGTGTGCTGGTTATTACATGTGTTTCAAAGTGCATGCATGTGCATATGTGGCTATGTGTGCATTCCCGTGTGTAGTGCCCACATTTTTATAGTCTCAGTTATTTGTTGTTCTCTTTTCTCATAGACATTTTGTGACAGGATTTGATTTGATATATTAGACATTATGTTAGTATATTTGACCTCCTTAGACATGTATGGAGATTTGGGCATATAGCGCCAATTTTAACTTGATTACTATGTTGACACCTTATCTTGTGATGTTGCCAATACTAACTTATATGATGTTTTTTGGACCTTATTTATATATGTTGGATATTCAATTTAGTTGCATGTTTGGATGTTATGGATGTATGTCACTCTTATTTATCGTTATGGCTAACTCATGGTAAATTGTGTATAATTATGCATGTGTCACATTTTCGATTCCGTGGATGATGATATGCTAGCATATATTTCATTGATCACTTATTGAGTACTTGATTTACATTGTATAGGATAGGTACGTTTAATGTATGCAATGAGTGTGCAGGTAACAGTCACGGAGAATGTGGGATTCGGGGCAGCTATGTAAATTTTACACAAGCAGCCCATGGGGCTAAGTCCTAACAATGTTTATTATATGAGGCCTTAGCATTAGATTTCATTTATTCGGGCACCATGAGTGATCCTCATTTGTAATGTAATAGGTCATGTAATATTAATCTTGTTTAGAATGTTTAGTTTACTTTGAAAACTTGATTTAGGGACTTAATGGTCCCCACTTGCATTTAGTTTTGTGTTTGGGTAATGGTGTATTTAATTAGAGGGGATAAGGGTCACATGTGAACCCTTGGGTGCGCCACACATCCTCTACACTTGTGCTCAAATGTTCCAAACCTGAAATTTGGATATTTTAGGCATTTCAAGTGACCTCTTTTTAGTTTGGGAGATCCTTAGCATGAAAATAGACCCTTGACCTGTAGTGCCCACTTCGCTTTAACACCTTTTGATACCGATTCTGATACAGATTGATCACATTATGGACATTACTATGATTTGATTTAGTATGTTGTTAGACATTTTATCATGGATTATTGTTGATCTTGATTTGGATATGATGCATGATGATTATTAGAGACATTTCATTTGTGGATGATGATATACTATTTGACATAGATATATTGTGAAGGTTGTTCGAGCATGTGATTTTGGATATTATGAGTAGACGTAGAAAATGAAAATTATATGATGATGATATAGTTGTTGATATAAATTACAAATTATATAGTTGTTACTTTGATGTTGTTGTGCTTCATTTATATAGATGATTTTGAAATTATATTTATATCCATTTTGGATGTTCGATATGGCCATGAGGCCGAAGGAGGTATTTGTGTTTTACAGTTAAAAATATCACAACAAACATCGGGGGATTGTAGACTAACCACAATGGAAATAAACGTGGATTCGACAAGGTCACCATGACAACTTGTTTTATTGTGTTGTGTGTTGTTTTGTTTAGGGATTCCCATGGGGGATTACCTTTATATGTGACCATCGGTATTGTGTATTTTATTAATGTGGTTACTTTTTATTATTATTGTATGTATTTTTATTAGTAAAGTGTCACTTTCTTTTATTTAATTAATATTGTGGTAGATTAATGTGAGAAATCATATTGTTAAAATATAAAATAAATCAAATTGGGATATCGGAAAGTAATAATGGAAGTTGTTCGCTCTTTGTATTAAATATGTAAGGGTTGTGTAAGTTGTGTAAGAGTTGTGTAAATCAGATTTTGGAGTATGAAATACTCCACCTCCTTGGAAATTCGAATTTGTCTTTGGGGACTATTTTAGAGGCTTGTGGGACAAGTAAAACTTGTCCCATACCTCTCAATTTAATTTACCAACCATACTTATGGTTGGAGGGGTGATTTTAGAATTTTATAATGCATTTTATAAATCATGTTGCAAGTTTTGATTGCACTCTTTTACATTTTATTTAATTATCAGCCCTTTGGAGTGTGGAATTTTTGGAGTGTGCAAGTTAATTGTCATATTTTCACCCACCTATTTATTGTGCTTAGGAGAACAAAATTTTGTCTTTTGTGTTTGGAGTTGAGGATGTGTGATGTGGCATCCTACATGGATCCACATCATCCTCTTCTCTTCCCTCTTCTATAAAATTCAAACTCTTTGCTTGTTTTGGGTTGTTGAATCATTTTGCAAACTTCTTTGGGGTGCATTTTCTTGTGTTTGGAGCTCTTGCTTTTGGAAGGAGTTTGGAGAAACTTTGCATGCTTGGAGATTTCTGTTTTGGGACTATTTTTTTGGCATTGAAGCTTACTATTTGGAAACAAAATCTACCATGGAGAGGTAGGAGTTTAATCCTTCTTTTATGTTGTTATTTTCTTGTTATGTTGTGTAAATGGTGCATGTTTTTATTTATTTGTTGGCTAGTTGGGTAGACTGCCATAGGGATGGTGTAGGAGAAGGCTATGGGGAATCTATGTGGGGGCATAAGGAATTACAAGGTGGCATCGAGAAATGTTGTGGAGGGAGTTTGGGTTTGAGATCCACAATGGAAAATAAATACATTGTATTTCTTACTTTGTGGGGGGCATAAGGATATGTGTCGTGAAATCTATTGGTGGTTTTTTTGGTGGATTCCCAATTTCCGTTGGGAGACATAAGTAGCTTCCCCCATAGTCCTTGCTCCTTTGGCTTGCATGATCAAGCTTGAGTTCTGTTTTGGAATGTCTTCAAATGTAGTTGTGAACTGTTGTTTTGTGTTGAATTGTGTTTTAATTTGAAATGTGTATGTTGAAAGAATGTTGTGTTTATGGAAGCTAGTTGTTGCCATGGGTTGAATTACACCTCTTATTGTATTGTGGTTGGGGCTCGAGGGCCAATGATGAAGGATGGATTCTCCTTTCATTGGATGTCTTGGTTGGGTGGAGAGTGTTTCCTTTCCCCCACTTTTGTTGTGATCAACTTGGAGAAAAAAAAAACTTGCATGTTGTTGTTCTAGAGCAAAGGAAAATGTAGTTTTGATAGTCCCTTATGAAATATAATTCATTTATAACCTTTCCCACTTGAAGTGGATGAAATTGTAATATTTATATTTGTGAAGAAATGATGTTGTAATTGGTTATGAAAGTTACTTATTCGAATTGTGAAAGACATTTATATTCTGTTCTGTTTATTGGAAAGAAATAGAATTCTATTATTTGCATTCAAGGAATGGAAGAGTGTAAAGAAGTATTTATTTTTGAAGTCAATAAAGGATTGCAAGATCTTCTCTCATTTACATTGTTGATTCAAATTGGAATATCAGATTGTGATTAAAATATTTGTTTAGAAAATGGAAAAGAAGGAATACGTATGAAGGAATTATATTGCTTTGTCTCCTTTTGAAATATATTAAATTAGAAATTAGACTTTACAATTTAGCTTTGAAATGATTTTTTTATAAAAAAATGTATTAGATTAGATTAGAAATAAAATATCACACTTAAATGATAAAATTGATATACAGATTTTCCTAGAAATGGATCTCTGTTGTAAATTTAAAACTGACAATTATTTAATTAAAATATATAGTTCGGGCCTACACATGATAATAAACTTGAAAATGATATAATTTTTTATGCTATGACACCAATAAACTCAAATTGACAAAGAACACTTAAGAAAACAATTTAAACATTGCAGAATCACGCCAAATCCCTTTCATAGTCGTTTTTGTCAATTGTTGGAAAATTTCAAAATGGAATCAATTCAGCAAATTTACCTTCCTAAACCATTCTAAATCCTTCCTAGTATAATCCTCCATTTTTGTTTGGCATGTTGAGTGAAGAAGGAGATCAAATTGAAAAAAAAATTGTAAGTCAAAATTACCAGTTTCCTATTTAAAATCTTGTAGATCGTTTTCATAAAATCAACCCCTTAAACTTTATCAAAATATAAAATTTATGATTCCTATACAAACATGGCATTGAGATATTTCCAGAAAGTCCTCGTTTTCCCAAAACCAATATTTCTAGATAAAGTTATGGCCCTATGAAGTTTTCCTACCTTGGTGGGAAAATTTGGGAAAATTTTCCCTAGCAGGCCCATGGCCCAAAAATTTCCTGTCGAAATATCCTTAGAAAAATTTTTGAAAAATTTTTGGAGAAAATTTTTAACTTTCCTCCATTGGCCTACAGCCAATCAGGGGCTGCCACATGTCCTCACAGGAAAATAGCGGAGGCATAATATCATTTTTGCCCTTGGACCTTTTTAAAATTTTGGGAAAATTTTACCTTTTTCCCCATCGGCTGCAGCCTATCACAGCCGCCACATGGCAAAGATGGGCATGTTCATGCGGAGGGGGTGAAACCCTTGTGACCTTTTTCCCTTGAAATTTTTGTTTGGTTAAATTTTTTTTGAAACCTTTGTGGTCCCGCACTCCCTCCCTCGCCTTGGTGCGACCCTTCCATGGGCATGCGGACCCACGCATGCCATTTACCCCATCTCCTCCCTTTGGCGAGATTTGAAAACTTTCCCTGCTACTCCGCCCATCCCTCTCCTTTTCTCCTTGCCATGGTTGTTGGGCACGATGTGTTCCTAGAAAATCCACAGGAATACGAACATTTGTGGGAATTTTCCCTCCTTGGTGAATTTTCCCCAACACTTCCGCCACCCCGCCCTTCCCTCTTTTCTCCTGGCGATGGCTCGGTGCCCGACACATGTACCTAGTGGCACAAAGTGGAGACGTGGGTGTAACTTGATATTTTATCCCATGCAAGTAAATTTCTAAATGCCACCCCGCGATCCGCCATCCCGAAAATGGGTTTTCTTCCCCACTCGACACGTGTCCCTCTTTGGGAAAATTTGACTCCCAAAGTCCGCCGACCCATAACTAGAGTTTTACAAGGAGTTAGGAGGACTTATTTATATCATTGGAAAGGTGAGAAAATTTTCTATTCAATGGAAATGATTTAGAGAAATTTTGAGTGCTTTAAGTGTGAGAAAAATCAATTTGAAACCTCTGAACTCATTAGAGAGTGGATATGGTGATATTTTTACCCCCTGAACCTAGCTGAAAATTCTAACCCTAAAATTTGGACCATGTGACCTCTGAAAATTGTTATAAATGAAAAGTATGTTCTAGTAATTTTAGAATTATTCTGGAACTTGATAGTGTTAATCTTTTTCTTGCAACCTAGTTGTAGGCACTTCTAATAAAAAATTTATTCCATAATTTTCTGACTAATCCTTAGTTGTTTCTTGGGTCTCAAGTGGGTTGTTTTAATGGGCATCACACTTGGTATCGTAGAAGTGGTTCAAAATCGTGGACCATTAGGCACACTAGAAAACTTGAGACGTGAAACTTAAACCTAACACATTTTCTTTAAAATATAGAAAAGACAAATTAGTTTAGAAACTGTATATTGTAGTAAACATGGAAGTTGTGTAAAACTTAGAACAATGAAATAAATCTCTCTTTGGTTTGTGTAGGAGGTCTAGACGAGGCGAGGGAAATTTTCACGAGCTTCATAATTACCACCACCACCACCACAACCCGGTCGGTGTAGCAGCTATCCTACCCCAGATCTTGTAAGCTCTTCAAGATCTCAATGCTGATCTACGCAGAGGATTAGGAGGACATGCAACATCGGTCATGACAAAACCCCTTCCATTGAGGGTAAGGTGTCTCCTCAACCTAGTGAGGAGCATAGAGGAGATAACTCCCATGCAGAGTCAGCTAGAGTAGAGTCACCACTGAGGGGACATGGTGACTGAGTTCTAGAGCATAGAGAGAGGTCTCAGAGCCCTAGGCTTAGGGATGAGCACACCGAGAGACCTAGAGGCTATCAGAATACAATTGTAGATCACATCAAGGAGATCTTAAAGCTCTGGCCCTCACATTACTCAAGTGACATAGGTGGATTTCAAAAAGAGACCTTGCTAGTGAGCTTGAGCATTTGCTTCAAGCTTTGTCCTTGTTCTAGTAACATGAAAGCTCGTGTTGTGATCCAGCTATTGAGGGATGGATCCGGAGTATGGTGTAGGATAGAGGAGTAGAAGCTCTATGTAGATTCTGAGATAGTGACCTAGAAGCTATTTGAGGAGAGATTCAGGAGTAGATATTTTCATAGAGGTTCATATAGTAGAGGATCGATGAGTTCCATGACCTCCGACAGGCATCTCTTTCAGTAGAAGAGTATGAGAGTAGATTTTTGGATCTACTCTAGTATGTAGAGTATATGCAGGATGAGTAGGTGCAGATTCATAGGTTCATTCGGGCCTTGAATTTAGATGTTAGAGGTGCAATGCGGATCCACTACCCACATAAATTAGCTGAGGCCGTTGATAAGGCCTATATATCGAGGAGACTTAGGGGAAGACCCATGAGGCTAGAGATCGAGTCCGTAGCCGCATATAATAGATGCATGACAAGATATCAAGGGGGCGATACCTCCTCCTCATGGTAGTTAGGGTTTAGCATGCATAGTCATCTTTAGGCCACAAAAGTAGTCCTACCCACCTCATAGACCCCCACAAAGAGATGACACATAGAGAAGTCGAGTATGGGGTCTCCTCCTAGGGGTCCCATTAGAACACAGGGCGAACCTTGAGCTCGGTCAAAGAAGCTCACTAGTAGATACCTCGGTAGACCACGGTTAGATCATTAAGATCCATGCCACAAGCTTCTAGGGAACCTACTGGAGGTGTTACTCATTAGGGAGGATCAAGAGGGTGTTTTGGTTATGGAGTTACTGGACACTTTTGGAGATATTTCCCATAGAACCATAACAACAAGGGTAAGACACAAATCTCGAAGCCTATGATTGGTGACATGAGATGCAGCCACGGGATTTATGCAGAGTAGTTGAGAACTGCGCGGTAGAGCATCAAAGCACAATCATTGAGACCATAGGTAGCATTGGTGGTATTCCTACCTCTGTATTGTTTGATTATGATTCTTCTTATTATTTCATTGCACAATCTTTAGTAGAGCAATGCAGGTGTGGCGATTAGGTAGGGTCTTAGTTGGGATGTAAAGATGGCTTCGGAGCCAAGAACTCTATAGAATCCTTAGTTAAGGAGTGTGTAGTGGATTTAAGACCTTTCACCACTACCTCAGATCTCTGTATCCTTCCTTTGGGCTCGTATGGAGTTATTTTGGGTATGAATTGGTTATCTACACATAGGGCCAGGATGGATTGTTACCATAAGAGTATATCTTGTGTAGATTATTTGGGAGTTAACTCGGTGATTTCGTGGTCAAGAGACCCATTTCTATTCGAGACCATCTCCGTTATGCAGGCTTAAGCGGTGTGTGCGATGGGTTTATCAAATGTATGTTGTTACAATTAGTGACATGTCGGAGGATGGGTCTATTGGACCATCACTAGATGATCATCACATTTTGAGAGAGTATGTTGATATCTTTCTAGAGGAGCCACCGGGGTTACCACCCGCACGTGAGATTGATTTTCATAAATATCTAGTTCTCCGGAGTAGAGCCTATCTCATGGGAACCTTATCAGATGACCAGCCCAGAGCTCTGTGAGCTCAAGTTGTAGCTATAGGGCATTTTAGAGAAAGGCCTTATCTGTCATAGTGTATACCCTTGGGGTACACTAGTGATCTTTATAAAGAAGAAGGATGGATTCTTGTGGTTGTGTATTGATTACCACCAGCTAAACAAGGTAACAATCAATAATTATTATCCTCTTCCTCATATTGATGACTTGTTTGATTAGATTAAGGGAGCCACATTTATCTCTAACATTGATCTTAAATCAAGGTACCATCGATTGAGGATTTCAGAGGCAGACATTCATAAAACCACCTTCCACATGAGATATGGGAACTATGAGTTCATATTGGTGCCTTTTGGTTTGACTAATGCCCTTGCAGTGTTCATGAGTTTGATGAATGGGGTATTCAGGACCTTCTTAGATTGCTTTGTGCTCATCTTCCTAGATGACATTTTGATATACTCATGTACGCATGAGGAGCATGAGGGGAACCTTCGCCAGGTTCTTCAGTGTCTTTGGGAGTAGCAGCTTTACAGGAACTTGGAGAAGTGTGCATTATTTTAGACAGAGGTACAATATTTGGGTCATATCATTTCTAGGGAAGGTATCGCCATCGATCCTTCCAAGATTAGAGCCATTATGGATTAGCCAACACCCACTATAGTGACCGAGGTGCGTAGCTTCATGGGATTAGTAGGATACTACCAAAGACTTGTTCAAGACTTCTCTTGGATTTTACACCCTATCACTTCCCTTTAGAGGAAAGGGAATAAGTTTGTTTGGTTGGACATATGTGAGTAGACTTTCAAGACACTGAAATATTGCCTCACTATAGAACCTATTCTTGTAGTGTTGGATCCACATGGTGTGTTCTTTGTTTGTATAGATGCTTCTTTAGTAGGGCTTAGAGGTGTGTTGATGTAGGAGTGCGAATAGTGGCTTTTGAGTTTCGCAAACTCAAGGATAAGGAGATTAATTATCCAAACCCTTATCTTGAGCTTTTGGAAGTTGTGTATGATTTATTTAGATGGAGGCATTTTCTTCTTGGCAAGAGATTCACACTCATGACAGACCATTTGAGTCTTTTCCACCTCTTCACGTAGCCCAATCTCAACAATCATCAATGGCGTTGGATGGAGTTCCTTTAAGAGTATGATATGGAGATTGAGCATGTGAAGGGGAAGGAGAATGTGATAGAAGACACTCTCAGTAGACAGATACATGTGGCTATGGCCACTTTAGTGAGCACAGATTTACGGAGCAGGATCTTACAACAAATTCCTCTTGACATATTCTACATTGGAGTTCGAGCAGAGATCTAGTCACAGAGATCCCTTGAGGGGAATTTTGATGGTTTTTCCTTAGAGGTAGATGGTATTCTTAGGCAAAAAGGCTAGATTTATGTTCCTAGAGATGGAGGCATGAGGCAGGACATATTGGTAGAGGCATAATGTGCACCCTATTCAGCCCATCCCAGGGTGAAGAAGATGTGTGCCACCTTACGGCAGCTTATATCATTAGAGAGGACTTTGTCGAGATGTGGCTCAATTTTTTTCATGATTTTTAGAGTGCTAGAGAGTTAAGGTTGAGAATCAGCATCCAGCAGGCCTTCTTTATCCTTGTGCTATACCGAAATGGAAGTGGGACACCATTTCCATGGATTTCATTGTTGGGCTACTGATGTCGAGATATCACCATGACACCATTATGGTCATGATTGATAAGTTGAAAAAAGTGCCTCACTTTTCTCCAAAGAAGACCACTTATATAGCTAGAGCATTAGCACAAGTATATTTGGATTAGATTGTCAGGTTACACAGGGATTCTACGGAAGATCATTTGTGACCGCGTTCCTTTGTACACTTCACATTTCTGGACTATCATGCAATATGTCCTCAGGATGAGAATCAACTTCAACACAACATATCACCCTGAGATAGACGGACAGACCGAGAAAGTGAATCGATTGTAGAGGACATGCTCGGAATGTATGTGATGGATCGAAGAGTCTAAATGGGAGGACTACCCGTACTTTAGTGGAGTTTACCTACAATAATAGTTTCCAGAGTTATATAGGCATGGCTCCTTTTTAGGCTTTGTATGGTAGAGAGTGCAAGACACCTCTTAGCTGGGATGGGCTAGATGATAGAGTTTCTCTTGAACCAGATATTTTACAGGGACATAGAGCACGAGGTGGTGTTGATCTGACAGATTGTAGGAGGTACAGGACGGGTAGAAGAAGTATGCAGATCAACATAGGATCTACCATAGTTTCGATGTGGGCATAAAGGTGTTCCTTCGTCTCAGGCCACACAAGAGCCCTATCCGTTATGGAAAAGGTTCTAAGTTAGCTCCTATATTCATTGGTCCTTTTGAGATCTTGGAGTGTATCGGCCCTTTGGCCTACCGTCTACCATTTCCACCTAACTTGTCTCGCATACATGATGTTTTTCATGTTTCAGTTCTGAGGAGATATATTGCAGATCCTTCTCATATGTTAGATTAGACATAATTATAGGTGCAAGATCGGGGCGGGTGATGGTGGAACCCATTTGAATCCTAGATCGTAGGACCACCGGGCCTTCGACGAAGAGATTTTGATCGTGTTCAATTGCAAGTGGGACAGATATAATGAGGCTACAACTACATGAGAGGATGCTACTTCATTACAAGTTTAGCTCCCACATTTGTTCCAAAGTGACTTGCAGGACAAAGCCAAGTCTAAGGGGAGGGGATGTAGTGCCAACTTCCCTTTGACACCTTTTGATACTCGATTCGATACATTGATCACAATATGGACATTACTATGTTTTGATTTAGTATAATGTTACAAATTTGATCATGGATTATTGTTGATCTTGATTTGGTTATGATGCATGATGATTATTAGATACATTTCATATGTGGATGGTAATATAATATTTGACATGGATATATTGTGAAGGTTGTTTGAGCATGTGATTTTTGGATATTGTGAGTAGACGTAGAAAATGGACATTATATGATGATGATATAGTTGTTGATATAAATTGTAAATGATATAGTTGTTACTTTGATGTTGTTGTGATTCATTTATATAGATGATTTTGGAATTATATTTATATTCATTTTGGATGTTTTGATATGGCCACGAGGCTAAAGAAGGTATTTGTGTTTTGCAGGTTAAAAATATCACAACAAACATCGGGGCATTAGAGACAAACCACAATGGAATTCTAGTTGAATTCAAGAAGGTCACCATGGCAACTTGTTTTATTGTGTTGTGTGTTGTTTTATCGGGATTCCCATGGGGGATTACCTTTATATATGACCATGGGTATTGTGTATTTTATTAATTTGTTTACTTTTTATTATTTTTGTATGTATTTTTATTAGTAATGTGTCCCTTTCTTTTATTTAATTAATATTATGGTATATTAATGTAGAAATCATATGGTTAAAATTTAAAATAAATCAAATTGGGATATGGGAAAGTAATAATGGAAGTTGTTAGCTCTTTGTATTAAATATGTATGGGATGTGTAAGTTGTGTAAGAATTGTGTAAGTCATATTTTGGAGTATGAAATACTCCACCTCATTGGAAATTCAAATTTGTCCTTGGGAAATGTTTTAGGAGGCTTGTGGGACAAGTAAAACATGTCCCATACCTCTCAATTTAATTTACCAACCATACTTATGGTTGGAGGGGTGATTTTAGACTTTTATAATGCATTTTATAAATCATGTTGCAAGTTTTGATTGCACTCTCTTACATTTTATTTAATTTGCATTCCTTTGGGGTGTGGGATTTTTGGAGTGTGGAAGTTAATTGTCATATTTTCACCCACCTCTTTATTTTGCTTGGGAGAATGAAATTTTGTCTTTTGTGTTTGGAGTTGAGGATGTGTGATGTGGCATCCTACATGGATCCACATCATCCTCTTCTCTTCCATATTCTATAAAATTCAAACTCTTTTCTTGTTTTGGGTTGTTGAATCATTTTGAAAACTTCTTTGGGGCGCATTTTCTTGTGTTTGGAGCTCTTGCTTTTGGAAGGAGCTTGGAGAAACTTTGCATGCTTAGAGATTTCTATTTTAGGAATGTGTATTCGACATTAAATATTTATGTTTGGAAACAAAATCTACCATGGAGAGTTTAATCATTCTTTTATGTTCTTACTTTCTTGTTGTGTTGTGTGAATGGTGCATGTTTTTATTTATTTTTTTGGCTAGTGGGTAGACCGCCATAGGGATGGTGTAGGAGAAGGCTATGGGGAATCCATGTGGGGGTCATAAGGAATGCCACCGCACTAGAATTTTTGGAGGGAGTTTGGGTTTGGGATCCACCATGGAAAAGAAATATCTTACATTTCTTACTTTATGGGGGCATAAGGAAATCATGGGGGCATAAGGAGGGATTATGGGGGCATAAGGATATGTGTGGTGAAATTTATTAGTGGTTTCTTCGGTTGATGCCCAATTTTCATTGGGATACATAAGTATCTTCCCCTATAGTCCTTACTTACTCCTTGGCTTGCATGATCAAGCCTGATTTCTATTTTGGAATGTCTTCAAATGTAGTTGTGAACTATTGTTTTACGTTGAATTGTGTTTTAATTTGAAATGTTTTTGTTGAAAGAATGTTGTGTTTGTGGAAGCCATTGTTGCCATGGGTTTAATTACACCTCTTATTGTATTACGGTTGGGGCTAGAGGCCAATGATGAAGGATGGATTTTCCTTTCATTGGATGTCTTTGTTGGGTGGAGAGTGTTGTCTTTCCCCACTTTTTTGTGATCAACTTGGAGAAAAAGAAAACTTGCATGTTGTTGTTATGGAGCAAAGAAAAATGCAGTTTTGACAGTCCCTTATGAAATATATTCCATTTGTAACCTTTCCCACTTGAAGTGGATGAAATTGTAATAATTATATTTGTGAGGAAATGAGGTTGTAATTGGTTATGAAAGTTAATTTTTTGAATTGTGAAAGTTATGTATATTTTGTTCTGTTTATTGGAAAGAAATAGAAATTATGTTATTTGCATTCAAGGAATGGAAGAGTGTAAAGAAGTATTTATTTTGAAGTCAATAAAGGATTGTAAGATATTCTCTCATTAAAATTTTGATTCAAATTGGAATATCAGATTGTGATTAAAATCTTTGTTTAGAAAATGGAAAAAGAAGGAATACATATGAAGGAATTATATTGCTTTGTCTCCTTTTGAAATATATTAAATTGGAAATCAGACTTTACAATTTAGCTTTGAAATGATTTGTTTATAAAAAACTAAATGTATTAGACTAGATTAGAAATAAAATATCACACTTAAATGATAAAATTGATATACAGATTTTCCTAGAAATGGATCTCTGTTGTAAATTTAAAACTGGCAATTATTTAATTAAAATGTACAGTTTGGGCCTGCACATTATAATCAACTTGAAAATGATATAATTTGGCATGCTATGACACCAATGAACTCAAATTGACAAAGAAAACTTAAGAAAACAATTTAAACATTACAAAATCGAGCCAAATCCCTTTCACAGTTGTTTTCTGTCAATTGTTGGAAAATTTCAAACTGGAATCAATTGAGCAAATTTACCTTCCTAAACCATTCTAAATCCTTCCTAGAATAATCCTTTGTGTATGTTTGGCATGTTGAGGAAAAGGAGATCAAATTGAACAAAAATTGTAAGTCAAAATTACTAGTTTGCTAATTAAAATTTTACAGATCGTTTTCGTAAAATAAACCCCTTAAACTTTATCAAAATATAAAATTTATGATTCCTGTGCAAAGAGAGCATCGAGATATTTCCAAAAAGTCCTTGTTTTCCAAAAACAAAGATTTATAGCTAAAGTTATGGCCCTCTGAAGTTTTCCTGCCTTGGCGGGAAAATTTGGAAAAAAATTCTCTAGCGGGCCCGCGGCCCGAAAATTTCACATTGAAATATCCTTAGAAAAAAAAATTGAAAAGTTTTTGGGGAAAATTTTTAAACTTTCCTCCGCTGGCCCATAGCCAATTAGGGCTTCCGCGTGTCCTCGCGGGGTAGCGGCAGAGGTGTGGCATCATTTTTGCCTTTGGACCTTTTTAAAATTTTGGGAAATTTTTACCTTTTCCCGCTTGACCGTGGCCTATCACAAGTGGAACATGGCAAAGCATGGAGTGTTAGCAGAGGGGAAAAATCCTCATGACCTTTCTCCCTTGAAATTTTTGTTTGAAAAAATTGTTTGAAACCTCTGCTGCCCCGCACTTCCACCGTCACCCTAGTGCAACCCTTCCGTGGGCATGTGGACCCATGCGCGCCATTTACCCCATCTCCTCCCTTTGGTGAGATTCACAAACTTTCCTGCCGCTCTACCTATCCCTCTCCCTTTCCTCCCCATCGTGGTTTTTGGGCACCACATGTCCCAAGTAAACCCATCGGTGTGTGAACATTTGTGGAAATTTCCCCCTCCTTTGTGAATTTTCCCCAACACCTCCACCACCCCGCCCTTCCCTCTTTTCTCTTAGCGATGGCTCGATGCCCGACACATGTACCTAGTGGCACAACATAGGTGCAGGTGTAACTTGACATTTTCTCTTACACAAGAAAATTTATAAATGCTTCCCCGTGACCCGCCACCATAAAAATGTGTTTTCTTTCCTCTTTGGGAAAATTTGACTCCTAAAGTCTGTCAACCCATAACTAGAGTTTTACAAGGAGTTAGGAAGACTTTTTTATATCGTTGGAAAGGTGATAAAATTTCCTATCCAATGGGAATGATTTAGGGAAATTTTGAGTTCTTTAAGTGTGAGAATAATCAATTTAAAACTATGATCTTGTTAGAGACTGGGTATGGTGATATTTTTACCCCATGAACCTAACTAAAACTTCTAACCCTAAAATTTGGAGCATGTGACCTCTAAAAATTGTTATAAATTAAAAGTATGTTCTAGTAATTTTAGAAATTTTCTGGAACCTAATAGTGTCAAATGTTGTCTTGTAACCTGGTTGTAGGGCACTTCCAATAAAAAAATTATTCCATAATTTTCCCGACTAATCTTTGGTTGTTTCTTGGGTATCAAGTGGGTTGTTTTAACATGCATCATAGACCCTACCTAATAGGTAGGGGGATTAATTCCAAGGCATAGAGGGAGTTTCCCTCCCATTTTCCTCCATTTGGTCACATCCATGTAAGGTGGATGGGTATGTGTGTTTTGTTAAAAGTTGCACAAGTTTGTTTTGTTTTTCATTTTGGGTAATTTGGGAGAAGAGGGTTAAAAGCTATTTTATCTTTTCTCTCTTTTATTTTGAGAATATTTGACCTTGAGGGAAGAGAGGGGTGACACATGTCACCCCCTCATTTGTGAGGATTTTTTTGGCTTCTCTTCAAATTCTCCCTCATGGGGAAAGAAGAGAACTTTTTTGGGGGAGATTTTTCTTGGAGGCTTGTGGATTTTGGAGCTAGAGCTTGCTTGGATAAAGAAGTGGAAAAGTTAGAGTGTTGGAGAGATTTTGGAGGTAGGCTCCTTGAGCTCATTTTATGTTTTATATTATGTTAGATCTTAGTCTTGTTTTGTTTAAAATGTGTGTTGCTTTTTGTGTGTGGCTATTTGTTGATTATGCTTGTTGTTTTTATTTTTCTCCATCCATCATATGACATGATGGATTTTGGAGTTTGTGGGGGAAGAGAGAGGGATTTTTCCCTCTCAAACCTCATGGCTTGATGGGAAAGCCATGTAGGATTTTTTTACTCCCCTCAAATGGTTTGAGGTGGGGAAGGTGGCTCATATGGTTTGAACCCCCTTCCCCATTCTTAAAGAGGAAACCCATTGGGTTTGAAAATCCTCCCAAGAAGGATTTTGGTGAGTGAGTGGAAAAATAAGGAGGGTCTAATGAATTTAGAGGAATAAGGAGGTTGTGGAGATTATTGTTTATGCACTTCCAATGTTGGACTATACTTTTGGCACTTGGATATCTCTTTCTTCTCTTCCCCATTTTAGAGGTAGAACATGGTTTCTCCTCCTTTTCTTCTTTACAAAATTTTATGTTTTCTTAGTATTTGTATTGTCTTATATGTGAAAATAATGTCGAATTATCTCCCTTTCTTGTGCAAAGTTTGTAGAAGCTAGTCCTCTCTCCCATCGGCTTGGGGGAGGCTAGCATGTCTTCCAACCTTGAAAAGGCATGTAATGATGCGTAAAGGTTGGGCGGTTAAACAAGCCTTTTCTCCTTGTGTTGGTTCGTTGAAAGAATTAAAAATTTGGACCTCAAGTGGAAGATAGTTGGAGTTTTTTTTCATCTTGGATTCTCATTGTCTTCTTTATCTTTTGTGAACATAACTCTCTTTGTAACTCTAAATAATATGGCTATGTGGAAGCCTTCATTTTCTTGTAAACTCTCCTTTTTGTATCTAGCATCAATTGTAACTTGAGACACATTTTCTTAAGCAATCTCCCTTCAATCTTGCAAGAGGCTTGTAATTTGTGTTTTCTTGAGTAGTTCATGCAACTTGGAAACATGTTTCATATTGAGCTTGAACTCCTTGGAATGAAATCTTGAAATAGATGTTTCCTTTAATATGAACTTGTTGTAGCTTATTTTTGAGGGAAAGTTGATCTATTGGAAATATTATTATTCTTGTTGTTGATATCCTTCTTGTCAAATCTTGTAAAATGATTGTATGAAAAATAAAGTATCATTTTGCAACACATCTCTTCTTATAAATTTTACAATTTAGAAAATAGAATAAAACTAGTTTTTACTTTCCTTCCTGGTTAACTTATTTGAATAGATGAAATAAGTAGATAGTATGTTCCTACCTCTCTCACTAAGTGTTAGCTTAGTCAAATATCCTCTCTCAAATTACTTTGTTACATTATTTGTAATCTCAAAATAGGGAAAATCATCTTAATATACATAGTTATTGAAAATTTTTAAGTTTTCCTACTTTGCCAAGTTTATAAACTAAGATCTGAAATTTTACAAATTGAAAGGAATATTTCTTCTACAATGTATATAAATTAATTTTGAAATATATTTGCATGGCTAATACATTTTTATTTTTATAAGGGTATATAGTCATATGTCATACTACCATGCTTTGTTACATAGTATAGTACAAAATATTATATATATATATATAATTTTTATATTTATTAATAGAGTGAAACTAAATTAAAATGTGAATTGTATTAAAAAAATAGGGAATTAAATAACAAAAACAACGTTTGCGGTGAATGTTTGTTTAATACAAAAAAAGAAAGAAATTTGAGGGGAGGGCCAAACCCCTCCCACCACACCTAGGAATTACCCACCTCAGCCTCCTTCCATCCTCCAACTCCCCTTACCCCCCCTTATTCACGTGGAATCCCACACCATGCCACACCCCATGGCCATTCCGAACTCCATCCTTCACACCGCCACATCCTCCTTCTCCCCCACATGGATACCTCCCTTCTCTCTTCCCATACACCCACCTCCACCTTATTCCCAAAACTTCTTCCCCATTCTCCTTAACCATGGCCACTCACCCTCCAAATACACCACCATTTAATCCCTTTCATGGAACCCTCTACAACCGTGTGGTCTTGTAGTTTTGGAGTATCATTATAAAATGGGTCTATTCTAGTTTTAGTGCACACACACACACACATAACCTAGAAGTTTTGCCTCTGTAACAAAATGAATAACTACAATAATCTTGTGAGTATAAAAGGAAAAAGCCCAAATCTGAGGTGATCTCAGTTGGGTATGCATGCAAAAGAGATAGTAGTACAAGAATAACCAGATCCTTCTCATCAAGATAGAAACCCCCATGAATTTCACCTCTTCCTTGGCTCCTCCTCAACCTGTACATACAAAAGACAACACAAAACAAAATGAGAAGAAGAATAGAAAGGAAAAGTAAACATAGAGATGATTAGGGCAACTTTAGGGTAAAATTTGAAATCAATGGTCAAGATTAGATCCATCCTAGGGCTCACCTTTAACCCTACACTCTTTAAGTCATGGGAATATAATGGGAATGAGAAATAAAATAAGGGGGTGTGTGTAGGAAAATTAATGCAAAGGGGGGGCAATAATTATTTTCAAGGGGTGTAGACTTTTATTTATGACCCTAATGAACTTAATAAGATAAAATAATTAAATTTTTTTGGGCTAGTATTTATTAGGTTTGGGTAAACTAAATTTGTATAAATTAATTTATCAACGAGAAATGGTTTTGAAAAGGACTAGTATTAATTAATCACTTCAAAAAAAAATTACCCAAAATTTCCTAGTCAAATTTTAGTGTGGGTTTTGGTGTCCCAAGACGAGGCACTACACCATGTGTGTGTATGTGTGTGTGTTTAATTGCATACACATGCTTTCATGAGTGTGTGTAAGTGTGTGCACCTCTGCTTGCACATGTGTAGGTGCATGCATGTGCATGTGTGTTCATGTGTGCATGTGTGTGCATGTGCGTGTGTGTGTGTGCTTGTGTGTTCATGTGTGTGTGTGTGTGTGT